>CP139503.1:6952723-7552723 GCA_021014915.2 Artemisia tridentata subsp. tridentata
GGATAATTAGTTTAATATGGTACGTAGTAGCAGTTATGAGTAAGAAGATGTACGTTGTATCAACCGATGGCCGTGAAGAAGACTTCTCGTACATTAAATGTTGGGCCGTGAAGAAGACTTCTCGTACATTAAATGTTGTGTTGAGAATTATGTAAAGGTGGTGATCATCTCGACTATTATGAACTAGAGGATAATTAGTTTAATATGGTACGTAGTAGCAGTTACGAGTAAGAAGATGTTGTATCAACCGATGGCCGTGAAGAAGACTTCTCGTACATTAAATGTGTTGAGAAGTATATGTAAAGGTGGTGATCATCTCGACTATTATGAACTAGAGGATAATTACTTTAATATGGTACGTAGTAGCAGTTCTGATATTTAATTTGGATAAATGTAATTATTAATGGTGCAGTAACTGGTAACTAGTGTAGTTTAACTCTGTATCTATTTTATAACTGTAATGATAGTATTTTGGTTTGTTAAATGGTAGCAATTTGTGTTCTTGATGTGATGATTGCACAGTTAGATTTTATGGTAGCGGTTTCTGTTGTTGATTTGATGATTGCACATATTTATTTAATGGTAGCACTTTGTGTTCTTCATTTTTCATGTTGGTTTATGATTTAATGGTAGCAGTTTGTGTTAAATGGTGTCAAGTTGTGTTCATGATTTTGGTGTAATTGTGTAAATTTGAGTTCTTGATTTGATATGCAGTTTGTGTTCTAGATCTTTGTTCTAGATCTTGGTTCATGATTTGCGATTAAGATAATGATATATAACATGTAACATCCCGCCTACTCAGACCACAATATTGTCCGCTTTGCCCGCAGGCTCACGGCTTTGTTTTTGTGGCCTCATTTGAAGACTTCCCGGCAGGTCACCCAAGCCAGTACTACTCTCACATGAGCACGCTTAACTGCCAGTTCCTAAGAGCTCCACCCGCAGTAGACCACAAAACGCGTTGTGTCATTGTAAGGCGAATGTTATCTTATGAACCCAGTATCTCTCCAGGCCACAGCCGATGTGGGATTTGCCTAGGGTGTTACAATCACCCCCCTCAGGGACTCATCGTCCTAGATGAGGTTTGCCCCACCATCCTGAACGGCTCTGGAGTGGCTCTGATACCACTTGTAACATCCCGCCTACTCTGACCACAATATTGTCCGCTTTGCCCGCAGGCTCACGGCTTTGTTTTTGTGGCCTCATTTGAAGACTTCCCGGCAGGTCACCCAAGCTAGTACTACTCTCACATGAGCACGCTTAACTGCCAGTTCCTAAGAGCTCCACCCGCAATAGACCACAAAACGCGTTGTGTCATTCTAAGGCGAATGTTATCTTATGAACCCAGCATCTCTCCAGGCCACAGCCGATGTGGGATTTGCCTAGGGTGTTACATAACATTTGGAGCCAAAATTTTGATAATGGTAGCAGTTTGTGTTCTTCATTTTTCATGTTGGTTTATGATTTAATGGTAGCAGTTTGTGTTAAATGGTGTCAAGTTGTGTTCATGATTTTGGTGTAATTGTGTAAATTTGAGTTCTTGATTTGATATGCAGTTTGTGTTCATGATCTTTGTTCTAGATCTCGGTTCATGATTTGCGATTAAGATAATGATATATAACATTTGGAGCCAAAATTTTGATTTTTTCAAGTTTATGCTTTACTAAACAGGTTCAAATTTAAGGCAAATTTTTAAAATAATTCAATTGTTATTTTGAAATTAGAATTTGGAGCCAAAATTTTGATCCAAAATTTTGAAATCGCCTAATTAATTAGAAGCGGGTACCAAGAATAAGGTATGATTCATCTTCTTCCTATACCCTCTTTTCTCTCCTAAAAAAAAAAAAAAAAAAAAAAAAAAAAAAAAAAAAAAAAAAAAAAACTGCAAAGAAAACACAATAATCAATTCTTATATCACCATTACTCTCAAATCCAGAATCATTTTCTTGTACCCATTGTTACTCAAGAGTCATGGGAATTCAACCCATTGTTGATAATCATCTTTTGCTTCCTGCTGATAATGAACATGATGATAACAACATAGACTATGAATCCGAAAAGTATTCTGATGAGGAAGATCTAGACACGCCTGGAACCAACCAATCAGATCGGATACTAGCTAAGAGAGGCATGACCAGGCTATTTAAGTTTCGCATGAAATATGGCAACCCTGGTGGAATAAAGCTCAAGGTAACCTTCGATGCATTGAATAGGGTATCAGGGCTACACAGAGCACTGTTTACGAGTTTTTTAGGAGATCTGGTTCGTGAGCACATAGGTTTGAAGAATCTTTCCTGGAGGAATGTGAATAAAGAAGAAAGAGATAAACTATGGACTGACATCACTGTACATATATACTACTGTATTTTTTAACCCAGTACTACATAATTTTATCTATGCAGTTACATTATGTGCAACTAATTAACAACATTGTCTTAATCTTTGCAGCGATATTTTGATGTTGACGTGACATTCAGAAAATTGGTAATGACTCGTCTTGGTAAACTGCTAAGGAATTTCAGAACGAAGCTCAGAGAAGAATACATTTTGCCCCACCTAAATACACCTTCCAAACTGAATGAAGTCCCGGCCAAGTATAGTCGATTTGTGAAATCAGAAGACTGGGTCGAGTTTGTAAACAACACGACCACTGATGAATACAAGGTTTTAATTAGTCATCTTTATTTAAGTCTATATGTCATTTCATAATTTTCAGTTTGTAGCATTACCACATGTAAACGCCTTATGATTTTGTGTTTTTAGAAGATAGCTGAAAAAGCTAAAATGTCGCGTTCCAAAAATATTTATCAGCATAAAATGGGGCGAGGTGGATATGTTTATTTGAAAGAGAAAATGGTAAGATCACATGTGTATGCACCTTTTCATATTTTCGTTTATCTTGTTTTAACTTTACATGTGTATGCATTTGATGTTTATTAGATCGAAAATAAAGAGATTGAAGCAGATGAAGAACCCCCGCGTGGTATAATGTGGTTGAAAGGAAGGGTAAACAACGATGGCGAATTTCCAGATGATGAGATCACATCAGTGGGAGATACACTTGTAAGTTTGACTGCAAATTCTATTATTATGCTTATATACCAGCAGGATTAAATGTGTACTAGCAGTAGTAAATTGTGTACTAGCAGTGGTAAACACTAGCCATATTTGTAATTGAAGTTCATGAGCATCACTAACTCCATCTGAGCAGCATTGACACAAATAAGAGCATCAATTACTCTAACAACATCCAGAAGACTTTTAATCCCAACATTTCCTATATTTTTTTTTTGCAGAAAGAATCTGATGACCAGATCAAGAAATTGTTCAATGAGATTACAGAAACAAAAAGAATACTTACTCAACTGATGGCACAGTTGAGTCAACAAAGGGTGCAGTTAAATTTGTCATCTCAATTGCCAGTAGCCTCAAATGCAAGCCAACAAGGGTCTACAGATTCCCAATCGCAAGGAAATGTGTCTCCAACACAAGGAGTACCAACAGTATGTATTTCAACATGTTTCTTGTTATTCTTTTGTTTATATAATGTAACGTGTTTTATATATACATATAGGAACCTGCTAAAACTGTCGGACCTAAGAAAAAGCCTAAGTCACGACAAAACGGGCCTCCAGATTCCCAATCAGAACAAAATGTGTCTCCAACACAAGCACTGCCAACAGTATGTATTTCAACATGTTTCTTGTTATTCTTTTGTTTAAATAATTTCTGATATATGTACATGCAAAAATTCTTTTTTTAAGCCATTTAACTGCAAACTGTGGCACTTAAAGAAATCAAATATCGTTGCTTTGGGTACATACACGTGTTTTTTCAACGTACATATATATAATTCTTGATATATAATTCAATGTTTGATACAAGCGTCTTTTGTTACTACAGGTTACACTGCCAACTACAATGCAAAAGAAAAGTGACAACAACTGTGGACCAACAGCACCATCGAAGCGCAAAAGTAATGTCTCTATTGAAGCCGTAAAGCAAGCTATGCCGGCGAAGAGTCAAAAGTCTTTAAATTATGGTACTTGAGAATTTGATTATGTACGACATTACAATTGTATATTCTGTTCAGTTATATACATTCGAGTTTTATTCAATTTCAAATTTCTTTTTGTTTATGATTCTGTTTTATATATATAATATACTCATTCCAGCAGCACTAGCATAGTACTAGCAGTAGCAACTCTGCTCCAACAGTACTAACTTAAAAATACCAGTAATAACCCTGTGACTAAAAGATGCAGTCATGTATTATGGTCACGCTTATCAACATTATTGGTCACTCTTTGTTTAATTCGATGTGTGACTAAATATTACCAAAGGCCACACAAACATAAAATTCAAGTGGCCATTGGATGATCAATAGTCACACAAAATACAAATTTCTTCACTTTAAACAGCATATGGTCACACTTATTAACACTTTTGGCCACTTTATGCTTAAGTGTATGTGACTAAATACCCAAAACAAACATGCTTTGTGTGACTGAATATTACAAAAGGCCACACAAACTAAATATTCATGTGACCATTGGATGATCAATAGTCACACAAAATACACATTTCTTCACTTAAAACAGCATATGGTCACACTTATTAACACTTTTGGCCACTTTATGCTTAATTGTATGTGACTAAATACCCAAAACAAACATGCTTTGTGTGACTAAATATTACAAAAGGCCACACAAGCTAAATATTCATGTGACCATTGGATGATCAATAGTCACACAAAATACACATTTCTTCACTTAAAACAGCATATGGTCACACTTATTAACACTTTTGGCCACTTTATGCTTAATTGTATGTGACTAAATACCCAAAACAAACATGCTTTGTGTGACTAAATATTACAAAAGGCCACACAAACTAAGAATTCATGTGACCATTGGATGATCAATAGTCACACAAAATACACATTTCTTCACTTAAAACAGCATATGGTCACACTTATTAATACTTTTGGCCACTTTATGCTTAATTGTATGTGACTAAATACCCAAAACAAACATGCTTTGTGTGACTAAATATTATAAAAGGCCACACAAACATAAAATTCAAGTGGCCATTGGATGATCAATAGTCACACAAAATACAAATTTCTTCACTTAAAACAACATATGGTCACACTTATCAACACTTTTGGCCACTTAATGCTTAATTGTATGTGACTAAATAACCAAAACAAACATGCTTTGTGTGACTAAATATTACAAAAGGCCACACAAACATAAAATTCATGTGGCCATTGGATGATCAATAGTCACACAAAATACACATTTCTTCACTTAAAACAACATATGGTCACACTTATTAACACTTTTGGCCACTTTATGCTTAATTGTATGTGACTAAATACCCAAAACAAACATGCTTTGTGTGACTAAATATTACAAAAGGCCACACAAACTAAGAATTCATGTGACCATTGGATGATCAATAGTCACACAAAATACACATTTCTTCACTTAAAACAGCATATGGTCACACTTATTAACACTTTTGGCCACTTTATGCTTAATTGTATGTGACTAAATACCCAAAGAAAACATGCTTTGTGTGACTAAATATTACAAAAGGCCACACAAACTAAGAATTCATGTGACCATTGGATGATCAATAGTACACATTTCTTCACTTTAAACAGCATATGGTCACACTTATTAACACTTTTGGCCACTGTTTTTTAAATTGTATGTGACTAACTCGAAAAAAACAACACACGATGTGTGACTAAATCATCACAAACGTCACATTTATTATGTTTTCGTGTGGCCATAGGATGGGAAATAGTCACACATACTGATGAATCCAACAAAACTTGTGCCTAATTAGTCACACATATTCGGGTTTCGGTCACTCTTTTTCGATGAAAACGGCCACAAACTAAACAATGTGACCATATGATACCTACGGTGGCGCGACTTTTTGTCACACACACCCAAAAAAACGTGTGTGACTATATGCATATAGTCACGCATTTCCAGTGTGACGATAGGCAGAATCTGTACCAGTGACTGCTGTTGATAACTTAGTACTGCTGCACAGAAAATATTCAAAATCCGATCAATAAACATCATATACATGTAATCGAAGATGAATATAACTAAATTAGTCATGACAACAATAAAATACAATTAAAAAAACTTACTTTCACTTTTGAATGATGAATCTATTGAAGTCTTCGGATTACATTGGTGAAGGTGGGAAACAGGAGTGAATGTGGTTGTTGGTGTAAGGTGGTAAAGGTGGATGTGAAGGTACGGTGGTGAAAGTGGATGTGGAGTTATAGGAGGGAGGGGGAGGATGGAGGCAAGAATGGATCGGTGCCTCGAATATAACCTGGTTGTTCCATATATATTACAACACAATTAAAAAAGGTTAAAGTTTATAATTCTGAAACTATAATTAAGGAATGGATATGTGCTATATAATTATGCATAATCTATTCCTTAAATATAGCTTAACAATATCAATTATTTAAGCATGACTTACTTATTTTGTATTGTAAATCACAAAAACTGGTTTGGTCTAGTGGTTGAAGTATTTGTATGTGGATTAAATGACTCAGGTTCGATTCTTGCAAATGTCAATTTTTTAATTAATCCAAATTTTAATTGCCTAAAATCATGGGACTAAATGTAATGACATGGACTTTAATGTGATTACGTGGCCTTTGATGTGGACTTATTTGTGATGATGTGGCTTTATCTAGTCATGTTTATCCTGTTATATATATAAACTGTGTAAGATAAACCCTAGATTTCTAAAATATTGAAGTTAACAGTATTAACAGCACATTGATGGAATATGAAAGATAAACCCTAGATTTCTAAAATATTGAAGTTATTTAATAAACTGTGTAACAACACCACATATGTTAATAATAATCATCTTGCGACAATGAAAAATACAAAAGGAAAATAAAAAAGAACCTTAGTAGTTAGTAGATTTGAGATACCACACTCGTGGAGGAACTGAGCACGGGATTGAAATATGACAAACTAAAAAAACTAATCATGATAAGAGATGTAGCAGCTAAATATGAAATGAGAGAGTTGAATATTATTAATGATCAAACAAAGCCAGTAAGAACCGAGAAACTACTCAGAGAAACAGGAACAAGTTGTAAAAGTTTTTCTCAGCAAAGTTAGTTACCAGACATGGAATGTCGTTCAAAGGAATCTATAAAAAACTAAAAAAAAACACAGATAACTTTAACCATTTTCAAACTAATAGAAAGAAACGATTTGATAGCAATATTAAACTTAAAAAAAAAAAGAAAAAAAAAAAGGAATATGCTAAAAAGTAAACTGGATAGACCAACCTGAGCAAGGGTGGATAAATACATGTTACTAGTATATGAACAAACTTTGTGAGATACAGTTGCACATTAAAGAAAGACGAGTAGTTGACATTTCAACATACGACACATGAAACCGGTTAGACAATGTCAACTATGCAAAGCATTAGTCCATTTGGGTCGCCATGAACAACCTAACCCAAACAACAACAAATCTGCCTGAAACATAGTACAGCGAAACGCGGATCTCATGGTTAACTAGCATAACCTACATAGAGAACAGATCCCTCATGTATCATCCAACAATGTTATCTAACATTGTATAAAACTACACACTGATGAGATGTGAAAATTGAACCCTAGATACTTGAAATACTAGTATACTACATTAACATAGATAATTAGATAGATACTGTACGGGTTTATAATAACCGACCGTCATGTGACATCAAATACTCGAAGTAGAGAAAAACAAAAAAGAAGCTTTGTCTATTAAAATTAAAATACCATGGGAGAACTGAACATATGACTGGAATATTTCAAGCTTAAAGAAACAAATCATCATATAAGATGCAGATAAGTACAAAATCAGAGAGTTGCAATTATCACGTAAATAGTCATAATTTGATGGAAGTACTTTTATCAGATAGAAACCTGTGAAGAACTGAGAGTCCACTTATACAGCCGAAAACTATAAGCAGGTATAAGTTCTTCTCAGCAGAGTATGTTACCTGAAGTGGAGTGACCTACAAAGGACCCACATATATAATTGAGCCGTTTGCAAACCAATCAAAAGATTTACTTTGATAGCAATGCTATAAAGAAGGATGAAAACCTTTTGTACTAGCCAATAATGTTTGTAAAGATGGCAAAGATGGAATTCGCCAAATGTCAAGAAAATCATGCTTAAATGCTTTGATAAACACCAAGTATTTGTCATAAGTTCCGAGTGAGCTAGTGTTTGTTTTTGAGCACCTTTGTGACTCACCGACTCTGCTTGCTGATATTGAAAAACAACTATAATATAAGCTAAACAAATTATTAATAAAAAGAAAAAAAACCTAATTAATTGTACACATATCGATCAAAATTTGATAACCAAACTGAACTAATATATAGTCAATAACCAAAGGAGCTTGATTCTCTTCAAATCCATCCTTTGTCTAATCTGTAGCTAGTTTACCCTTACCATTTTCACTTCTTTAGGAACTTAAATTTAATCAATTGCCAAGGAAGCTTGATTCTCTTCACATTCGTCCTTCACTCCTTTGTCTAATCCGTAGCTAGTTTATATTTTTAGGCGGTTGTATTTACAAGACAAGTAGTAAAATAAGTCACCTAATGTCATATTGTCATCTTCTCCTAATCTAAGCATCTCTATTAAGGTTAGTTGACTATGCACCATAGGTCCATAACGGTCAAATATGAGCATCCAAGGGAAATAAGAAGCAAAAAAAAAAAGAAATTGACGAACCCTTTGCATAGGCAGAATAATAAGGCTTGTGGTAGCAGATGAGAGTATCACTTGACTTAACATACAAAAAGATCATCATAGCAGAACCCGAAAGCTTACCATGACAATTACATCCTATGCAGCCCAAGAAGATTTCAAATAACTCAAACTCGATGGAATAACAAGCATTGAGCAGCAGCATAGAGCTATGGACCTGCCCTATTTCGATTATACGCAAATCAACTTAGGCATATAAAAATAGCAAATCAGAATTTTCACCATTAACAACCAAGAAAAGAGGCCATATCAGCATCCAAGACAGCTTGTAGCAGGAAGTTTACACAATATCAGAAAAAAAAAAGCAACTGATGTAGTAATTTTAACACCAAAATGCAGACTTACGAAAAACTTGTGCCATCCATTTTGGTTAAAACAATCAGCAAAACTGAGATGCTAAGTTACTAACCTGTCTTACTGTCTACCAAATAATCACTTTAAATCTCTAACTGTCAACCTTTTCCTATCCTCCATAGCTAAAAGAAAAGCGGTTTTGATTTGGAGAAAGAAAAAAAAAAAAAAAAAAACTTTATAGACATACTTTACTACTGTTTGCGTAGTACCATCTGAAGAAAGCATGGCGCCTGCGATACTTTCCTGAGAAGAAAATGTAGATTCACCTGCAAAACAACCGAGCCTTATACTATCTTTTAGCAACTTTCTATGGAGTCTTTTAATTAAATAGCAACTATGAAAGATTGTTACTAAAAACCGCCACAGACAGTTAAGGCAGCATCTGTAAATAATGCACGCTTCTCTATGGAAAGATGGGTGTAACACGTCTTGACAAAATGTCTCTAAAACTTGAACTTATACATCAATATATATAAATATAAAACTACGAAATGAAAAAACTCTATAAAAAAAGAATAAACATTATGCAATAGATAAACACTCTTTTCTAGTTCATGTTGTTTTGTTCTCTACAGTTTCTTATCTTCCCTTGATGCTATACTATTTTATAGCCAACTGACATCAAACACACTCAACTTTTTGGCTGCCATCACTCTGGGCAGAGCTTGGTTGCAGTAAACTATTTTGGCTGCAATGACATGAGCCTAGGGCTAGAAATTAATCGTAGTCTACGTCTGAATGCTCTTGATGGGATTGCTCTATTAGATAGTTCCACGCAGACAATGCTGCTCCAACAGCAGGCTCCACCTAAGGAGGCAAAACCCACACAATTGTCAACAACAGGTAGCAAGATGGGTAGATCAAGTCAAAATGGGCCATTTTCTACCACCAGTTCAAACTGCTCGGGTTGGGGTGGTTTGACCTTTTAACACATGTTTTGTCCTTTTTTATTTATTTATACAGTTATTGCATGTTGAAGAAATTACTTTTTGGTGCAACATGTTTTAAGATATATGAGATATAAACAAAGTTATTATGCTTGTCACACAATTAGCAAGAAGTGCAGTAACACCAACATTAGAATGAGATGACTATATAACATTGTAATTTACCTTGGGCGAACTGGACGCGTCCCGGGAAAATCCTTAACAAGGCAACTAATAACTCGTTTTCCTATATCCCACCTCCTATTTGTTTCTAGAACACCACCGACCATAACAAGCGGAAAACTATCCTTTCCATCTGCCAAGACAAGCAAAAGTTTGGTTCATGTAAACTTTTATTTTTAACTATAAAAGACGTTAATTAAGCTATTTAATATCTGGGGTTAATAATAACTTCACGGTTATTATACTTTGTGAAAATGTTCATTTTTGGATGTCTTTGATCTCAAACAGGTCAAATTGGTAAAATCAAAAAGATTAGCCAAAATGACGTGTAGTCCAACGGGTTGAAACTCGCCCAAACTCTACTTTCAGATTTTTTTTATGCATACAACCTTCTATGCATTGTATTCAAATATCTTGATTTTTAATGTAAAATTATAAGGGTCCAATGGGTTTAGATATGCACCTTTCCCACACAATCCAAGTCAAGCCAACTCCTGAACAGCATGAAGCAAAATGTCAGTTGCAACTTGATCCCCTGCCTCTGCACACGATACCACCACAGGGACTAAAGTTGCAATTCGAGCCCATGATGGATCAGCATACGTCCACCTGTAAGTGAATTTATGATTATTGAGCACCAGGGAAGAAGTTGCAACCCATTTACTTATTAATGGGTTGGTTTGAGGTTGTGTTTAATCTCAATCGGGTCAAATAAATTACTTTTGGCACAAAGGAACAAGTCGATCAAAAAGATTTAGCTAGCAAGGAACATGCCAAACAACTCAAAACTTAATTCTTATAGTTTTGTTTTGTAATCAAAATTAAGGTGCCAGTTGTTTTAAGAACTTTTAATTGGAATATAATTGTTTTTTGGGTGATTGGGTCGGTGGACCAATACTGAAAAATTGAATGTCCATTTTAAGCCCGAATTGACCCACGTATCTTTCCAATTATATCATGGTGTATCTAAATAGTTAACAGATGTTGAAAGATCGTATAAAAAGTGACTGAAACAAATACCCAATTAGTTCATCTGGAGAAGAAAGTTGGAGTTGGTGCAGGATGCTAGATGTAAGCGATGTTTCTGGACAGCGCCCATCATATGCCCTTATTACTGATGTCAAAGCCTTTGCAGCTATTCCATATCCACTACAGATCAGTAAACATGCCAGAACTAAAACATTATTCCTATCATCATGAAATGATCATCAACTGTTTATGTGAAATATTAAACAATACTAGATTCAATAGGAAAGATCAAGGGTAATTAGTTTACAAGATTTCTCATTTGCAGTTTCCGTTTTCAATTTTTGTTATAAGTAGGGTGGCCATAAAGAAGTTTTCAGTGTAATGGTTTTCCTATGGCAACCTAATTTGATGCCTAAGAAAGAAGACTGGTCTTTGTTTTTCCCGTTTGGACCCGTTACTCCATTGACACTTCTAGTTATAGGTAAGAAGTAATATATTGCACATTCATACCTTCCCAAATCACCTAAGATGGGCCCAGCACCAGAGGCGCAGGCTTCTCTCCCGTCTTCGGTATATCCATAAGCAATGGTCCCTGTACCAGCAATTAGAACCCATTGTTCCACTAGCCAAAGCTGCCACCGCGTCATTCTCGACAAAAAATTCTACATCACTCGGGAATATATCTCTGAATATGGAAACAATATAGAACAAGAAATAACCCCATAATAATCAGTGCCAAATCCAATATGACAAAATATAGGCAGAGTAGAACCAAAAGCAGTATCTAGGCTTATATTGCATTTCTAGACATAGATGACATAGATGCAGAGTCCATGAAAACAGAAGCATTAACATTCGGCGTGTGAGAGTACATTATAGGTTGTGATATGCCATGACCTAATTTTAAAGGGGGTATAGATTCTGTATGGGCCAACATTCGGCGTGTGAGAGTACATTATAGGTTGTGATATGCCATGACCTAATTTTAAAGGGGGTATAGATTCTGTATGGGCTACATGTGGCAATATCAACAGATTTACTTGTATTTGGTTGATACGAATGGTGTTTTATGACTTTATCTTGAATAGGTCATAACCAGAAACTACTTAAAGGTGAAAGGGTTGAAAGTGGTCCTAAAATAGGCTTTGACCTTCATTGTCATCATGACACGGAGTTCTGTGAGAGTGACACGGTGACACCATTAACGATTTGTCAAGAAAATATAGGATTTTATAAATAAGTTTGTGGTGTAATACAGTGTAAAAAATACATGTTATATACATTTAACGAGAACTAAGTAGCTAACCTAAGCCAATCTAAAATGCGTTGCTGATCTGTTGGATGGTTAACTCCAGAGACAGCTAAGCAAACCGCACTAACAGCAGACCTCGTTGAACCTGATTTTGAAAGAGCTTTTGCCATAACTTGTTCTAGTGTCTCCCTTTTAGCAGTTTCTGTAGTACAAAAATAACCATATTATTCCCGTAAATGTCCAAATGGGATAATAATGCATTGGAGTAAATAACATAAAGTTTTGTTATCGGAAAACCACGTAGGATCCTCATTCTAGAAATTCAAATACAATGAACACATCAACAATCTTAATATTTCTACATGCATTTTCACAAAAGGAAAAGCTTACTCAGTGAAATGATGCACATTCATCCGTAACCATGAGAAGGCGAAACAAGAATTAGGGAAACACCGATTTAGAATAGTCAAAGATTGCACAACAGAATTTGATTATAAGGTCTTTATAAGTAGTAAGAAGAATTTTAAATGTTGAGAAAAACAATCAACACTCTAAAACTTCAAAACACATAGAATTACTACCACTTAACATCCAACTATGCAAAGCATTAGTCCATGTGGGTCGCCATGAACAACCAACCCAAAAAACAACAAAGCTGCTTAATATACAGTAAACCTAAATGCTTAACTCAAGGATAACCAGCAAAACATACACAAAGAACAGATCTGCTCAAAGTTTTTCTCATTTAAACTAGTGAAAGGTAATTCTAAACATTACACTGATCCCTCTTAAATCATCTAACAAAAACATACACTCTAGTAGGCTCTAACAACCAGGTAACCAACTATCCACACAAATACTAAAGTACTAGCTTCTTTCTATTTCATTTTTATCCTTTCCTCAATTTGTGTTTTCATACTTTTTTTCCTAATCCTGTAACATTGTCGGGCCTTCTCTTCCAAATCTGCAATAATTTTCTCAGACTCGTCAATTATCTGTTTAGGCAGTTGCTCTTCTAAGTAAACAAAAAAGTCGCCTAATGTCATCTTCTCCAAATCCCACTTACGACTATCAGGTTCAGTCTTCTTCAGCGAACCCTCAGCACCATCTTGTCGATTTTCTAACTCCTCTGCCACTTTCTTTCCCTTGTCCACATGTGCCGCTTCTGACAAACCCTTTACTGAACTGCCTTCAACTGCAGATTCCTTTCCATCACGACCTTCTTCCATTAACACCAATTTCTCTACCACCTGATCTTGAGCGGGTTCATTGTTGGCCTCATTTCCTTCATCAACTCTGACAGTCTCGTTACCATCGTTCACATTCTCCTCAATTCCACCACTTTCAACATTTTTCAATGGCTCAACCGCCACCGCCATTCTCCCTCTCCGCGTCCTTCTACCAACAACCGGAACAGCTTCTGCCGCTTTTTGTTCATCTAAACCCATACCCTCAGAAACAAAATCCACCGGCAACAATTTCTTCTTCCTACCTCGTTTATTTTTAGGCTCAACCGCAGCAACAACTACATCCGTTGTTTCTTCAGGTATTTTACTCAATTCAGGAACCTCAGTGACCTTCTTTGAACTTCTCAATATCCTCTTAGAACTCGCAATTTCCACCACATTCTTCGTATCCACGCATTTCTTCCCTCGACCACGCAAATTCCGCTTACCCACACCTTCCTCCACAACACTTTCATCTAACCCTAACCCTAAGTAACTGTCACTGATTTCCTCAACAATGGCTCTAGACCGACCCTGCCGACTAGTATTCCGTCTCAATCCAACAACCTCCTCAACCACCATTCCAATCTTAACAATAATCGAAGTCAACTCACCGATTTTAATACAGTCACCGTCATTTAAAGGAGTAGGAACACCAGGTTCAAGCTTTTCGGCGTTTAAAAAGGTCCCATTAGACGAATCGAGATCGGTTAAATTCCAGTTTTTGGACAGATTATCGAAATGAATGGAAATGTGGTTAGATGAAATACCTGATTCTTTGATTTGAAAAGTGTTGCCACGAACTACACGGCCGATTTTGATGAGTTTGGTTGATTTGTATTCTATTGATTCGCCTTCTTTCGGGCCTTTTTCGATTATTAGCTTTATGTTTGTTGATGATGATGATGATGAGATTGAGGGGTTTTCTTCTTCCATTTTCTTTCTTTTTTGGCTACTACTCTGTGTGTTTGTTTGAAATTTGAATACTAGATGTTTAAGTTGGGCGGTTCACTGATTTACTTTAGGGGGTGTTTGTTTTAGCTTATTTGATGGGCTTTTGAGCTTATTCAGATTTTAATAAGCTCTTAAGCTTATTATTAATAACCTATAAGCTTATCCACCTGAGCTTATAACATTAAATTGAGCTTATAAGCTATTAATAATGAGCTTATTAAAATCTCAATAAGCTCAAAAGCCGACCAAATAAGCTAAAACAAACACCCCTTTAATTTACTTACCTCACTTCTGAGTTAAAAAGTAAAAAACCTTTGGATTTTGGCAACAAAATAACTGCCACTTAAATAAAAAATACGCATAACTATTGCTAAATTTGATTTGTTTCTTGTTTCATATGTCACAATCTTGTATATAGGAAAATAAGTATGATTGCCAAGTATAATAAAAAGAAGGAAAATGAAAATAATTTAACTAGCTACAAATCTTTATAATTACCATCTTAATTAAGGGTGCGTTTGGTTTGCAAGTGGGAATTGAATTGAATTTGGATTTGGGAAAGGTTTGAAAGATGTGGGAAAGATTTGAGAAAAAAGTAGGAGAGAGAAAATATATTATTATATATAATTTGTGGTTGAAAAAAATTATAAAATAAGAAAAAGAATAAATAATGCGTGGTTGAAAAAATTTTATCAAATAAAAAAAAAATTGATTGGATGAATTGGGAGAAACCCACCAAATTTGGGTGGAATGAAATCTCATTCCTTGATTCCCAAAGTTGTGGGCCCAAAACCAACCAAACAAAGTTTTTGTTTCTTCTTTTGGTGATACCCACCCAAAAGAGCGAACCAAACGCACCCTAAAATGTGATAGAAATTATTAGACTTTGAAATTGTAAGTCATTTAATTCATCTAATGAAAACAAGACATTTTAAACTTGAAAGATTTGTAGAAAGATAAATCATTTCTCAAAAAAGAAATATCATCTTCAAATTGTGAGCTATTTGCAAAAAACGAGTTTTAGGCCCGTTTCGTTTGTAGGTAGGTTTAGATTTGGATTTTGATTTTGGAATAGTTTGAAAGATTTAGGAAAAGTTTGAGAAAAAAATATGAGAGAGAAAATATATTATTATATAGAATAAAAAACATTATCTGAAAATAAAAAAGTATAAAAATAAGGGTTTTGTTAAACACAACCCATGGGGTTTTGTTAAACACAACCCATGGGGTTGTGTTTAAACATACTTTAATTAACATTTTTGCATTAAATGAACACTAAACACTCCATGTTTAACATCACATTTCATGTTTAAAATGAAAAAATATGTATAATTATGAAATATACTACTTCATTTAATGCAAAAAATTTAATTATGGTATGTTTAAACACAACCCCATAGGTTGTGGTTAACAAAACCCTAAAAATGAATACTATAAAAGCTGAATTCTATGTCTGAATTAAAAAATATATATATATAAAACATCACACCCACCGATATTGCCATGAATTAATCTATGGGTGTACCGACACCTTTTTATTCCTGGACCCACGACCAAAATTAAACCAAACGTTTGTATTCAAGTGTGATTCCATTCTTTTCATACCATACCACCATAACAAAAAGCACCTTAAATGCCCGCGCGGTAGAAAACGTTAATTATAGCAATAACGTCTTTTTCTAATATAAAGTGTAAAGAACAATAAGAAAATGTCAATCATCACTGTAAACTATACGATCTTATTATAAAATCTATACGATGTGATTGTGAAAAAAATAATTGATCAATGCATACAAAGTTAATAGATTTGTAGTTATAACTTCATTTTCTTTTTGGTAATAATTCGCTTACATTATTGGAGCTCAAGACTTTTATTCTAATGGTACCTTCATACGGTGTGTGGAGATGCTCGTGGCTCCTCGTGCCACGTTGGCATGCTCCTCATGGTTAACCATGATACCCCCTACCTCCTCATAGCTCCTCATCTCTCTCCTCCTCGTCTGCACGAGGAGGTAAGTTTTGTACATTTTTTTTAATTATTTATTTATAATGGTTTGTGTGTGTGAATAAGTGTGTATGTGGGACCCGAATGAGTAAGTTGTGGTATGTTATGGTAAGGGGAGGTTGTAAGTTGTGGTTTGTTGTGGTGACGTGGCACCCCGTGGGGTCCGAATGAGGAGTTTTTGCTCCTCATGACACCTTGTGCTCTTAGTGCTCATCAATTTAGAGTTTTAAGGTTCAAGTTTTATTGAAATTTTTTATGAGGTAAGTTGCATAAGAGCGGAGAGTACCGTGGAGCCGTTCTTCAAAAGTGGTGCCATATCAGCAAAACACAGAACGACACCAGAAAATCTTTGGCATCACATTTTGTGCCGTTACCGTTGGCACCAGAAAATGTGGTGTCGTTCTCCTTTTTTTTTTTTTTTTTTTTTTTCATTTACATAAAATAAAACATACATAATATTAACTAAAATAAACTTCATTAAATAAAAGAAAAACACGCATTACATTAATTAAAAAAAAATTACATAAAAATAAAAACCTAGTACATAAACATAGAAATAAAAACCTAGTACTCTCCGGTTGGATACTTTGACCGGATTCGTGCTTTATGGATTCGAAGACGAGCCCGGATTGTTGGCCGGATTTGAAGACGAGCCCGTCATTTGGTTCGACGGGTCGTTTAGCATGTTGATAATCCATGGTGAGTTGAGATTCATTTTGTTTGGAAAAAAATTGAGAAAAGTAGATAATAGTATGTTATAAAATATATTGGAAGTGTGTGTGAAGTATGGAATAATAAGAATGTATTTATAGGTTTTTTTGTGGGTTAAAAATATTTTTTTGGGTCAAAATGTCACAACTCGTAATTCCAGGCCATTTTTCCGAACCTCGACAATTTACTATTCATGAGTTACTATTCATTTTTACTATTCACTGGCACTATTCATTCCAAAATTTTTATTTCATATTCTCGTAAGTTAAACTATTTTAATGATAACCCGAGATTTTGGCACTTGTCGGATAATTTCTGCAAGAATCACGAAACCGTGTCCGAGATTTACCTTAAGATTTAAACATCATTTAGGCATCCCGATATGTCCAAACAACATTACCAACAAGAGAAATATATGTTTTCCACCTTCCGTGACATTTTCATGAATTTAGGAATTTTAGGATACCCGGTTTTAAGTTTTGTGACTTTACGACTTACAGTTAGCAATTAACGGGACCAAAACCCACTCCGTATGTCAAAGATAAATATCCAACCTAAAATATCTAGATATTTCCTCAAAAATATCTAGATATTTCGAAAATATAGTGAAATTACCATTATACCCTTTCATTGAAATTACCAAAATGCCCTTGGACTATATAAAGTCTAAACTAGCTACTTTTTTCACAAAAAAAATCACAAACTTTCTCTCTTTCTCTCCTACATCCCACGGCAGCAAGAACACAAGAGGAAGAACCCAAAAAATTTTCTAGTTCAAGTGTTTAACAAGTCCATTTTAACATCCTTGTTAGAGTTTTGAAATAAAAACTCCAAGGTTGTAGATCTTTTTCATCCAAACTCATTTAATCTTCAAGTAAGTTCAAGAACCTATTTTTATCATGTTATACTTTCATTTGATCCATGTGGTTATGAGTTTTCAAGTCATTATAGTTTAAAATGCAAGTTACTTATGTTTATGATACCACTTTTCTTTTAAACTATCTCTAAACACTAGATCTACTAGTTTTATTAACATCCTCATGAACCCACCATTTTTGGTGATGATTAGGACCCATGACACCCTGAGAAGGTGTATGGTAGGATTGAGTACTTGTGGAGTTGATTTGAAGTAGTTTGGTTAAGTTTTGTACAAGTTATTAACTAAGAAAACCAAGTTTTGACAATATATATAGTTGCTGTCCCATTTTGCAAAACGTGGGAAACTCAGGGGCTAGGGTGTAATTTTGGACCAAAGATTTAGAAAATAGTTTCAAAAACGAAGCTATGGGCGAAAGAACGGATTAAAACGAGTTTATAACGAAGAAGTTATGATTTTTCCAAGTTTAACGACGAAAAACTATTTTCTGAAAATACTACTTGCTGTTGGGCGACATTCGACGGACAAAACGAGGCTTTAGACGTGATCTAGGAGGGCCGAGCTACTGAAAATATGTTAGTTCATGTTATGACGAACGCGTGGATATAAAGAACGTTGAAAACGGACTTGTAACGACCGAGATATGAATTTTTGAAAAGCCGACGAACTATACTTATTTTGACAGCATTACAACACATATATTTTCTAAGTGTAAAACTAGCAAGTCACTAAGTTCATGGCCGATTTTCTATATGATCGAGGTGCGTATGATCAAAAGTCAAATGAGTCGACATTGAGATTATGTTACAAGGATTTCAAAAACGTCAAGTTCTATTCCTAACTCTTAACGTACAATATTTTGCGACTAGTTTTGCGAGGCCGTTTGGTCATATTTTCACAAGTTATAAAAAGTGTTATTTTGCGACGAAAACATTATATTAACCGATAAAACACCAAACAAGGATCGTGGAGTACCGTTTCAACATATTTACACGAAAAGTAGTTTATAACTTGCCGAGACGTCAAAAATGTAGTTTTCGACGATAAGCATTATTTTCAAAACTAACGAGTGGTATCGTTAACATACGTATTTGCATGTGTAGCATTGTATCATTGCTTACGCTAGATCATATCATTCATAATAGGTCGCGGTTAGAGACCGAGCCTCATTTTCATCTTATACATTGTGATCATTGTGCTATCATATCAGGTGAGTTTCATAGCCCCTACTTTATACGTTTTGAACTTTTGGGGGAGATACATGCTTAAACTGCTTGCTTACATACATGATTGTGTTAAACTTATTTGCGTTATTCTTGAAAGCAACTCGCGGACCTAAGTATCTAACACTTGGGGTAGCCGTACAGAACATATCACGGACCTAAGTATCTAACACTTGGGGTAGCCGTACAGAACATATCACGGACCTAAGTATCTAACACTTGGGGTAGCCGAACATAAGTCTCCTAGTGAGCAGCATAAGGTCTTCTAGTGTTATAGAACGCACCTCGTATACACTCATGCCTTACTTTTACTATATGTTAGCAGTGGGTTGTGAACACACAGGTTGCAAGTTTTGTTATGGGCGGGATTTGCAACTGAGTGGATTTACAATGCCTTTGCTGGGAAAATCTTATTTCAAATACTTTATTTGTTAAACAAACTCTATGAACTCACCAACCTCGTGTTGACACTTTAGCATGTATTTTCAGGAACTAAGCAATAGCACGCTACTGGAGGCTTTTGGCAGGGCATGGCATGGTCATAGAAGACTCTGATAAAACATTTGGGACCGCTTAACTTATTTTATGGGCCAACTTCCGCACCACTTTTCATAATGTAAATTTAACACTTTTGACTTCCCAAATATATTCTAAATGATTGATGTGAAAACCGTTCTTTACACTTGTGTTATGATACCAATTGAGTTGCACCCCAGCGATGTGTAAGCTTCCGCTGGACCCGATTTTGGGGGTGTGACAATATTTTTTTGGGTCAAAATGTGTTCCAAACGGTATTATTACCGTTACCAAACGTATACATTTCCAACGTTCGAATTTTTGGCCAAAAAAGAAAAAAAAAATAGAATGGCGTCGGCTAGCAATTTTGGCACAACAACGAATGGCGCGAGTTGGGTAGTCGTGCGCCGTTCTACATTTTGGGCTGGTGGGTTTGGCGCTCCCTTGGCTCGACGGTACCTCCCACTCTAACACTGTGTTCTCAAGTTGAGTAAAAGGGGGGAAAGAAAGTGAAAGTGATTTTAGTTGTGTTCTCTAGTTTTTCTTAGGAAGTAAAGTGAGTGAAAGTTGTGATATTTTAGTTATAAAACTTTCATCCCATTTTTTGAAGTGAAAGTCACTTTACTTACTCTCACTTACTTTATTTTATCTTTCTTTCACTTTTTTTCTTTTTTTTCTTAAGAACACAACGTAAGAGTCTCAAAAATTATTGTTATAAGAAAAATATTTAAACAACACAAAATCTCTTAACTAATTGGAAAGCAAGAGTTAAACCAAGGACCTCCAACTTAATATACACGACACTTTCAACTAATTTTGGGTTATGTTTTGCAACTTTTAGCTATTTAATACGTTATATGGCTGGTTGTTGATGGTCACAGTGCCACAAAAATTTGATAAAATTAGCCGAAGCTAGAGTTAAAATTGGAAGGATGTGGTTGGTCCGCTAAATACACCAACAACACACGAACATGTTATACCGCACAACTCTTCGTGCCATTTGTCCACCATAGGTAAATTAGGGTACTAGGAGTCATACCTCCGAAGTATCCATACCTCCCAAATTCAATCAATCAGCTTCAGCCAACTCATTCCCATAAAATCTCATACCTCCCAACCTAAATCACTGGCGGCCATAAATTCTCATATCTCCCAAAAAAAAATTTAATCATTAAACTAAAATCAATTTAATTATAAACACAAACATTTTATTAAAAACATAACATTTCACTACAAACTAAAAAAGGAAACTACATTGCAACATTATTTTTAAAAATAAATTAAAAAAAAAAACTACATAACACTAAATTAAGTCGTCAATCGGGTGTGGTTGAGCTGTTGGGTCTTCGAGATATGCCAAGTCTAGACCCGCTACGTGCTCCGTAAGATCATATTGGAGACGATGATGGACGTTTTCGTCATGTAACTCCGGTAGTACACTTGGGTCATAAGATACCGGCACCGGTTGGTCCATTATATGAACCGGTGATATTGCCCTCTTGTCGTCCTTTATGATCATGTTGTGCAATATACAACACGTTTCGACGACTTTTCCAATCTTTTCTTTCTCGAAAAACCGGAGAGGACGATCCAAAATCCTCCATTTTCCCTTAAGCACACCAAAAGCTCGTTCGACATCTTTTCTTGCCGCCTCTTGTAGTCGCTTGAATTTCTTTTCTTTCGGGTCAACTGGATGCCGATACGCTTTAACAAACGTAGACCAATTAGGATAAATCCCATCGGTAAGGTAATAGCCACGTTTATAATAGCGCCCGCGTAAAACAAATGAAGTACCCGGAGCCGTTCCATTTCGGGCAGTAAGATAATATACTGTTGTTGATAACTTAGTACTGCTGCACAGAAAATATTCAAAATCCGATCAATAAACATCATATACATGTAATCGAAGATGAATATAACTAAATTAGTCATGACAACAATAAAATACATTTAAAAAAACTTACTTTCACTTTTGAATGATGAATCTATTGAAGTCTTCGGATTACATTGGTGAAGGTGGGAAACAGGAGTGAATGTGGTTGTTGGTGTAAGGTGGTAAAGGTGGATGTGAAGGTACGGTGGTGAAAGTGGATGTGGAGTTACAGGAGGGAGGGGGAGGATGGAGGCAAGAATGGATCGGTGCCTCGAATATAACCTGGTTGTTCCATATATATTACAACACAATTAAAAAAGGTTAAAGTTTATAATTCTGAAACTATAATTAAGGAATGGATATGTGCTATATAATTATGCATAATCTATTCCTTAAATATAGCTTAACAATATCAATTATTTAAGCATGACTTACTTATTTTGTATTGTAAATCACAAAAACTGGTTTTGTCTGGTGGTTGAAGTATTTGTATGTGGATTAAAAGACTCAGGTTCGATTCTTGCAAATGTCAATTTTTTAATTAATCCAAATTTTAATTGCCTAAAATCATGGGACTAAATGTAATGACATGGACTTTAATGTGATTACGTGGCCTTTGATGTGGACTTATTTGTGATGATGTGGCTTTATCTAGTCATGTTTATCCTGTTATATATATAAAACTTTGTAAGATAAACCCTAGATTTCTAAAATATTGAAGTTAACAGTATTAACAGCACATTGATGGAATATGAAAGATAAACCCTAGATTTCTAAAATATTGAAGTTATTTAATAAACTGTGTAACAACACCACAGATGTTAATAATAATCATCTTGCGACAATGAAAAATACAAAAGGAAAATAAAAAAGAACCTTAGTAGTTAGTAGAATTGAGATACCAGACTCGTGGAGGAACTGAGCACGGGATTGAAATATGACAAACTAAAAAAACTAATCATGATAAGAGATGTAGCAGCTAAATATGAAATGAGAGAGTTGAATATTATTAATGATCAAACAAAGCCAGTAAGAACCGAGAAACTACTCAGAGAAACAGAACAAGTTGTAAAAGTTTTTCTCAGCAAAGTTAGTTACTAGACATGGAATGTCGTTCAAAGGAATCTATAAAAAACTAAAAAAAACACAGATAACTTTAACCATTTTCAAACTAATAGAAAGAAACGATTTGATAGCAATATTAAACTTAAAAAAAAAAAAAAAAAAAAAAAAAAAAAAAAAAAAAAAAAAGAAGGAATATGCTAAAAAGTAAACTGGATAGACCAACCTGAGCAAGGGTGGATAAATACATGTTACTAGTATATGAACAAACTTTGTGAGATACAGTTGCACATTAAAGAAAGACGAGTAGTTGACATTTCAACATACGACACATGAAACCGGTTAGACAATGTCAACTATGCAAAGCATTAGTCCATTTGGGTCGCCATGAACAACCTAACCCAAACAACAACAAATCTGCCTGAAACATAGTACAGCGAAACGCGGATCTCATGGTTAACTAGCATAACCTACATAGAGAACAGATCGCTCATGTATCATCCAACAATGTTATCTAACATTATATAAAACTACACACTGATGAGATGTGAAAATTGAACCCTAGATACTTGAAATACTAGTATACTACATTAACATAGATAATTAGATAGATACGGTACATGGGTTTATAATAACCGACCGTCATGTGACATCAAATACTCGAAGTAGAGAAAAACAAAAAAGAAGCTTTGTCTATTAAAATTAAAATACCATGGGAGAACTGAACATATGACTGGAATATTTCAAGCTTAAAGAAACAAATCATCATATAAGATGCAGATAAGTACAAAATCAGAGAGTTGCAATTATCACGTAAATAGTCATAATTTGATGGAAGTACTTTTATCAGATAGAAACCTGTGAAGAACTGAGAGTCCACTTATACAGCCGAAAACTATAAGCAGGTATAAGTTCTTCTCAGCAGAGTATGTTACCTGAAGTGGAGTGACCTACAAAGGACCCACATATATAATTGAGCCGTTTGCAAACCAATCAAAAGATTTACTTTGATAGCAATGCTATAAAGAAGGATGAAAACCTTTTGTACTAGCCAATAATGTTTGTAAAGATGGCAAAGATGGAATTCGCCAAATGTCAAGAAAATCATACTTAAATGCTTTGATAAACACCAAGTATTTGTCATAAGTTCCGAGTGAGCTTGTGTTTGTTTTTTAGCACCTTTGTGACTCACCGACTCTGATTGCTGATATTGAAAAACAACTATAATATAAGCTAAACGAATTATTAATAAAAAGAAAAAAAACCTAATTAATTGTACACATATCGATCAAAATTTTATAACCAAACTGAACTAATATATAGTCAATAACCAAAGGAGCTTGATTCTCTTCAAATCCATCCTTTGTCTAATCTGTAGCTAGTTTACCCTTACCATTTTCACTTCTTTAGGAACTTAAATTTAATCAATTGCCAAAGAAGCTTGATTCTCTTCACATTCGTCCTTCACTCCTTTGTCTAATCCGTAGCTAGTTTATATTTTTAGGCGGTTGTATTTACAAGACAAGTAGTAAAATAAGTCACCTAATGTCATATTGTCATCTTCTCCTAATCTAAGCATCTCTATTAAGGTTAGTTGACTATGCACCATAGGTCCATAACGGTCAAATATGAGCATCCAAGGGAAATAAGAAGCAAAAAAAAAAGCAATTGACGAACCCTTTGCATATGCAGAATAATAAGGCTTGTGGTAGCAGATGAGAGTATCACTTGACTTAACATACAAAAAGATCATCATAGCAGAACCCGAAAGCTTACCATGACAATTACATCCTGTGCAGCCCAAGAAGATTTCAAATAACTCAAACTCGATGGAATAACAAGCATTGAGCAGCAGCATAGAGCTATGGATCTGCCCTATTTCGATTATACGCAAATCAACTTAGGCATATAAAAATAGCAAATCAGAATTTTCACCATTAACAACCAAGAAAAGAGGCCATATCAGCATCCAAGACAGCTTGTAGCAGGAAGTTTACACAATATCAGAAAAAAAAAAGCAACTGATGTAGTAATTTTAACACCAAAATGCAGACTTACGAAAAACTTGTGCCATCCATTTTGGTGAAAACAATCAGCAAAACTGAGATGCTAAGTTACTAACCTGTCTTACTGTCTACCAAATAATCACTTTAAATCTCTAACTGTCAACCTTTTCCTATCCTCCATAGCTAAAAGAAAAGCGGTTTTGATTTGGAGAAAGAAAAAAAAAAAAAAAAAAACTTTATAGACATACTTTACTACTGTTTGCGTAGTACCATCTGAAGAAAGCATGGCGCCTGCGATACTTTCCTGAGAAGAAAATGTAGATTCACCTGCAAAACAACCGAGCCTTATACTATCTTTTAGCAACTTTCTATGGAGTCTTTTAATTAAATAGCAACTATGAAAGATTGTTACTAAAAACCGCCACAGACAGTTAAGGCAGCATCTGTAAATAATGCACACTTCTCTATGGAAAGATGGGTGTAACACGTCTTGACAAAATGTCTCTAAAACTTGAACTTATACATCAATATATATAAATATAAAACTACGAAATGAAAAAACTCTATAAAAAAAGAATAAACATTATGCAATAGATAAACACTCTTTTCTAGTTCATGTTGTTTTGTTCTCTACAGTTTCTTATCTTCCCTTGATGCTATACTATTTTATAGCCAACTGACATCAAACACACTCAACTTTTTGGCTGCCATCACTCTGGGCAGAGCTTGGTTGCAGTAAACTATTTTGGCTGCAATGACATGAGCCTAGGGCTAGAAATTAATCGTAGTCTACGTCTGAATGCTCTTGATGGGATTGCTCTATTAGATAGTTCCACGCAGACAATGCTGCTCCAACAGCAGGCTCCACCTAAGGAGGCAAAACCCACACAATTGTCAACAACAGGTAGCAAGATGGGTAGATCAAGTCAAAATGGGCCATTTTCTACCACCAGTTCAAACTGCTCGGGTTGGGGTGGTTTGACCTTTTAACACATGTTTTGTCCTTTTTTATTTATTTATACAGTTATTGCATGTTGAAGAAATTACTTTTTGGTGCAACATGTTTTAAGATATATGAGATATAAACAAAGTTATTATGCTTGTCACACACATTAGCAAGAAGTGCAGTAACACCAACATTAGAATGAGATGACTATATAACATTGTAATTTACCTTGGGCGAACTGGACGCGTCCCGGGAAAATCCTTAACAAGGAAACTAATAACTCGTTTTCCTATATCCCACCTCCTATTTGTTTCTAGAACACCACCGACCATAACAAGCGGAAAACTATCCTTTCCATCTGCCAAGACAAGCAAAAGTTTGGTTCATGTAAACTTTTATTTTTAACTATAAAAGACGTTAATTAAGCTATTTAATATCTGGGGTTAATAATAACTTCACGGTTATTATACTTTGTGAAAATGTTCATTTTTGGATGTCTTTGATCTCAAACAGGTCAAATTGGTAAAATCAAAAAGATTAGCCAAAATGACGTGTAGTCCAACGGGTTGAAACTCGCCCAAACTCTACTTTCAGATTTTTTTTATGCATACAACCTTCTATGCATTGTATTCAAATATCTTGATTTTTAATGTAAAATTATAAGGGTCCAATGGGTTTAGATATGCACCTTTCCCACACAATCCAAGTCAAGCCAACTCCTGAACAGCATGAAGCAAAATGTCAGTTGCAACTTGATCCCCTGCCTCTGCACACGATACCACCACAGGGACTAAAGTTGCAATTCGAGCCCATGATGGATCAGCATACGTCCACCTGTAAGTGAATTTATGATTATTGAGCACCAGGGAAGAAGTTGCAACCCATTTACTTATTAATGGGTTGGTTTGAGGTTGTGTTTAATCTCAATCGGGTCAAATAAATTACTTTTGGCACAAAGGAACAAGTCGATCAAAAAGATTTAGCTAGCAAGGAACATGCCAAACAACTCAAAACTTAATTCTTATAGTTTTGTTTTGTAATCAAAATTAAGGTGCCAGTTGTTTTAAGAACTTTTAATTGGAATATAATTGTTTTTTTGGGTGATTGGGTCGGTGGACCAATACTGAAAAATTGAATGTCCATTTTAAGCCCGAATTGACCCACGTATCTTTCCAATTATATCATGGTGTATCTAAATAGTTAACAGATGTTGAAAGATCGTATAAAAAGTGACTGAAACAAATACCCAATTAGTTCATCTGGAGAAGAAAGTTGGAGTTGGTGCAGGATGCTAGATGTAAGCGATGTTTCTGGACAGCGCCCATCATATGCCCTTATTACTGATGTCAAAGCCTTTGCAGCTATTCCATATCCACTACAGATCAGTAAACATGCCAGAACTAAAACATTATTCCTATCATCATGAAATGATCATCAACTGTTTATGTGAAATATTAAACAATACTAGATTCAATAGGAAAGATCAAGGGTAATTAGTTTACAAGATTTCTCATTTGCAGTTTCCGTTTTCAATTTTTGTTATAAGTAGGGTGGCCATAAAGAAGTTTTCAGTGTAATGGTTTTCCTATGGCAACCTAATTTGATGCCTAAGAAAGAAGACTGGTCTTTGTTTTTCCCGTTTGGACCCGTTACTCCATTGACACTTCTAGTTATAGGTAAGAAGTAATATATTGCACATTTATACCTTCCCAAATCACCTAAGATGGGCCCAGCACCAGAGGCGCAGGCTTCTCTCCCGTCTTTGGTATATCCATAAGCAATGGTCCCTGTACCAGCAATTAGAACCCATTGTTCCACTAGCCAAAGCTGCCACCGCGTCATTCTCGACAAAAAATTCTACATCACTCGGGAATATATCTCTGAATATGGAAACAATATAGAACAAGAAATAACCCCATAATAATCAGTGCCAAATCCAATATGACAAAATATAGGCAGAGTAGAACCAAAAGCAGTATCTAGGCTTATATTGCATTTCTAGACATAGATGACATAGATGCAGAGTCCATGAAAACAGAAGCATTAACATTCGGCGTGTGAGAGTACATTATAGGTTGTGATATGCCATGACCTAATTTTAAAGGGGGTATAGATTCTGTATGGGCCAACATTCGGCGTGTGAGAGTACATTATAGGTTGTGATATGCCATGACCTAATTTTAAAGGGGGTATAGATTCTGTATGGGCTACATGTGGCAATATCAACAGATTTACTTGTATTTGGTTGATACGAATGGTGTTTTATGACTTTATCTTGAATAGGTCATAACCAGAAACTACTTAAAGGTGAAAGGGTTGAAAGTGGTCCTAAAATAGGCTTTGACCTTCATTGTCATCATGACACGGAGTTCTGTGAGAGTGACACGGTGACACCATTAACGATTTGTCAAGAAAATATAGGATTTTATAAATAAGTTTGTGGTGTAATACAGTGTAAAAAATACATGTTATATACATTTAACGAGAACTAAGTAGCTAACCTAAGCCAATCTAAAATGCGTTGCTGATCTGTTGGATGGTTAACTCCAGAGACAGCTAAGCAAACCGCACTAACAGCAGACCTCGTTGAACCTGATTTTGAAAGAGCTTTTGCCATAACTTGTTCTAGTGTCTCCCTTTTAGCAGTTTCTGTAGTACAAAAATAACCATATTATTCCCGTAAATGTCCAAATGGGATAATAATGCATTGGAGTAAATAACATAAAGTTTTGTTATCGGAAAACCACGTAGGATCCTCATTCTAGAAATTCAAATACAATGAACACATCAACAATCTTAATATTTCTACATGCATTTTCACAAAAGGAAAAGCTTACTCAGTGAAATGATGCACATTCATCCGTAACCATGAGAAGGCGAAACAAGAATTAGGGAAACACCGATTTAGAATAGTCAAAGATTGCACAACAGAATTTGATTATAAGGTCTTTATAAGTAGTAAGAAGAATTTTAAATGTTGAGAAAAACAATCAACACTCTAAAACTTCAAAACACATAGAATTACTACCACTTAACATCCAACTATGCAAAGCATTAGTCCATGTGGGTCGCCATGAACAACCAACCCAAAAAACAACAAAGCTGCTTAATATACAGTAAACCTAAATGCTTAACTCAAGGATAACCAGCAAAACATACACAAAGAACAGATCTGCTCAAAGTTTTTCTCATTTAAACTAGTGAAAGGTAATTCTAAACATTACACTGATCCCTCTTAAATCATCTAACAAAAACATACACTCTAGTAGGCTCTAACAACCAGGTAACCAACTATCCACACAAATACTAAAGTACTAGCTTCTTTCTATTTCATTTTTATCCTTTCCTCAATTTGTGTTTTCATACTTTTTTTCCTAATCCTGTAACATTGTCGGGCCTTCTCTTCCAAATCTGCAATAATTTTCTCAGACTCGTCAATTATCTGTTTAGGCAGTTGCTCTTCTAAGTAAACAAAAAAGTCGCCTAATGTCATCTTCTCCAAATCCCACTTACGACTATCAGGTTCAGTCTTCTTCAGCGAACCCTCAGCACCATCTTGTCGATTTTCTAACTCCTCTGCCACTTTCTTTCCCTTGTCCACATGTGCCGCTTCTGACAAACCCTTTACTGAACTGCCTTCAACTGCAGATTCCTTTCCATCACGACCTTCTTCCATTAACACCAATTTCTCTACCACCTGATCTTGAGCGGGTTCATTGTTGGCCTCATTTCCTTCATCAACTCTGACAGTCTCGTTACCATCGTTCACATTCTCCTCAATTCCACCACTTTCAACATTTTTCAATGGCTCAACCGCCACCGCCATTCTCCCTCTCCGCGTCCTTCTACCAACAACCGGAACAGCTTCTGCCGCTTTTTGTTCATCTAAACCCATACCCTCAGAAACAAAATCCACCGGCAACAATTTCTTCTTCCTACCTCGTTTATTTTTAGGCTCAACCGCAGCAACAACTACATCCGTTGTTTCTTCAGGTATTTTACTCAATTCAGGAACCTCAGTGACCTTCTTTGAACTTCTCAATATCCTCTTAGAACTCGCAATTTCCACCACATTCTTCGTATCCACGCATTTCTTCCCTCGACCACGCAAATTCCGCTTACCCACACCTTCCTCCACAACACTTTCATCTAACCCTAACCCTAAGTAACTGTCACTGATTTCCTCAACAATGGCTCTAGACCGACCCTGCCGACTAGTATTCCGTCTCAATCCAACAACCTCCTCAACCACCATTCCAATCTTAACAATAATCGAAGTCAACTCACCGATTTTAATACAGTCACCGTCATTTAAAGGAGTAGGAACACCAGGTTCAAGCTTTTCGGCGTTTAAAAAGGTCCCATTAGACGAATCGAGATCGGTTAAATTCCAGTTTTTGGACAGATTATCGAAATGAATGGAAATGTGGTTAGATGAAATACCTGATTCTTTGATTTGAAAAGTGTTGCCACGAACTACACGGCCGATTTTGATGAGTTTGGTTGATTTGTATTCTATTGATTCGCCTTCTTTCGGGCCTTTTTCGATTATTAGCTTTATGTTTGTTGATGATGATGATGATGAGATTGAGGGGTTTTCTTCTTCCATTTTCTTTCTTTTTTGGCTACTACTCTGTGTGTTTGTTTGAAATTTGAATACTAGATGTTTAAGTTGGGCGGTTCACTGATTTACTTTAGGGGGTGTTTGTTTTAGCTTATTTGATGGGCTTTTGAGCTTATTCAGATTTTAATAAGCTCTTAAGCTTATTATTAATAACCTATAAGCTTATCCACCTGAGCTTATAACATTAAATTGAGCTTATAAGCTATTAATAATGAGCTTATTAAAATCTCAATAAGCTCAAAAGCCGACCAAATAAGCTAAAACAAACACCCCTTTAATTTACTTACCTCACTTCTGAGTTAAAAAGTAAAAAACCTTTGGATTTTGGCAACAAAATAACTGCCACTTAAATAAAAAATACGCATAACTATTGCTAAATTTGATTTGTTTCTTGTTTCATATGTCACAATCTTGTATATAGGAAAATAAGTATGATTGCCAAGTATAATAAAAAGAAGGAAAATGAAAATAATTTAACTAGCTACAAATCTTTATAATTATCATCTTAATTAAGGGTGCGTTTGGTTCGCAAGTGGGAATAGAATTGAATTTGGATTTGGGAAAGGTTTGAAAGATGTGGGAAAGATTTGAGAAAAAAGTAGGAGAGAGAAAATATATTATTATATATAATTTGTGGTTGAAAAAAATTATAAAATAAGAAAAAGAATAAATAATGTGTGGTTGAAAAAATTTTATCAAATAAAAAAAAAATTGATTGGATGAATTGGGAGAAACCCAAAGTTGTGGGCCCAAAACCAACCAAACAAAGTTTTTGTTTCTTCTTTTGGTGATACCCACCCAAAAGAGCGAACCAAACGCACCCTTAGCCAAGTACAAACCCCGTTTTGGGAACCCAAGTCATAAAACAATAGTCAATCTTTAGCACGAGTCTTACTTAATCATAGGGGCTGTTTCTTTTTTTTCCTGTTTCTAGTTAGGTTCTGTATGGATATATGTGTACTGTTTCTAGTTAGGTCCTGTGTGGATATATGTTGTTTCTTTTTTATGCTTAATTGACCATCTTAATACGAGTTTTTTCCCGAACTAGTGTAGGTGGAAAAAATTTATAAAAATTCGAAAAATTTATGAAAATTCGAAAAAATTTATAAAAATTTTAAAAAAATTCGAAAATTTTTAAAAATTCAAAAAATTTATAAAAATTCAAAAAATTCGAAAATTTTATAAAAAATTATAAAAATTCGAAAAAACTTATTAAAATTTTTAAAAAATTCAAAAAATTTAAAAAAATTTATAATTTTTTTAAAATTCAAAAAATTTGTAAAAATTTATAATTTTTTAAAAATTCAAAAAAATTATAAAAATTCAAAAAATTCGAAAATTTTTTAAAAAATTATAAAAATTTTTAAAAAATTCAAAAAATTTATAAAAATTTATAATTTTTTAAAAATTCAAAAAATTTGTAAAAATTTATAATTTTTTAAAAATTCAAAAAAAATTATAAAAATTCGAAAAAAAAATTAATAAATTTAAATTTTTTATAAGTTTTTTTGAATTTTTATAAATTTTTATAAAATTTTTCTAATTTTTTGAATTTTTATAAATTTTTTGAATTTTTATAAATTTTTTATATAAAATTTTCAAATTTTTTGATTTTTTATCAATTTTTCGAATTTTTATAAATTTTTTTGAATTTTTATAAATTTTTTGAATTTTTATAAATTTTTTGAATTTTTATAAATTTTTTATAAAATTTTCGAATTTTTTGATTTTTTATCAATTTTTTGAATTTTTATAAATTTTTTTGAATTTTTATAAATTTTTTGAATTTTTATAAAATTTTTCAATTTTTATAATTTTTTTGTATTTTTAAATTTTTTTGAGTTTTTTTAAAATTTTTATAAATTTTTTCGAATTTTCATAAATTTTTCGAATTTTTATAAATTTTTCGAATTTTTAAATTTTTTTTGAATTTTTATAAATTTTTTCGAAGTTTTCTAAATTTTTCGAATTTATTTTTTCCACCTACACTAGTTCGGGAAAAAAATCATATTAAGACGTCCTGAATAGAAACAGTATCAAATTTTGCCCCCTTCCACATTAAGGATTCTCTTTTGCAATAAGTTAAAAAGAAACACCAAAGTTTCCTGTTTCCAGCCAGTTTTGTTACCAAACAGGACATTAAGTTGAAAGTAAACGGCCCCTTAATCATATGAAATGGGACACGTGGCTCTACATGAATGGATTATTAAAACCAAAAAAACAAATTCGAAAAGGTTAAGACTATATGTTGTACATCATGCAAAAACGTTGTTGTGACTAGTGTTTCATCCAATGTTTTAAAAACCGGACCGGACAGGCCGGTTCGACCGGTCGGACCGGTGCGCGGTCAGAAGGCCGGTTTTTTAAACCTGGTTTTTTAGCGGTTCGGTTCAATGGTTCGAACCGACCGGTTTTTTCCGGTTCGACCGGTCCGGTTCAACCGTTTTTTTTTTTTTTTTTTTTTTTTTTTTTTTTTTTTTTTGATTTTATAATTTTTATGATGATGTGTATACGTTAATGTTATTTTTTTTTTGTTTGTGAACATTAAAACATATTATTTCTTTAGATTATAACTATTTTGTATTATTTTTGAATGGGTTGTAACAAGTTTAGTACTAGTAGCATTTAAAAAATAAAAAATAAAAAAATACCAATGGTTGAACCGGACGGTTCAACCGTTCTCGGTTGACTGACCGGTTCGACCAAAAATCCGGTTTTTAAAACATTGGTTTCATCTCACTCTATAGCATATCAAAAGCCTTCAGTTCCTTTTCTTACTATTATACTGTGCTACCCATTTACATGGGTAGCTATCTTTAAATGACCAAACTTTTCTCAAAACTCAAAAATACTCATCCATCTCGCGTATCATCATACGCTGGGTTACGTGAGATGTCGTGGCACAATCTAAGCCGTCAAAAAAAAAAAAAAAAAAAAAAAAAAAAAAAAAAAAAAAAAAACATCTCGCATAATACATAATGCATGGAGACGCAGGATGAAAAAAAATATTAAAAACCTTTTAAAACACATCTCGCGTAAGCTTTTACGCATGGTTACGCAGGATTAAAAAGAAAATATAAAAATATAAAAAACTATTTAAAAAAAAAAGTATAAAAAACAAGCTCTAGTTTTGTTAAACCCTAATTCAACTACATTATCAAGAAACAAAGTATTGATATACCATAGTTGTTACTAGTAATAAGGAGAATTAATATAGCATAAAACTTTTATTCAACTACAAAGAAGAAAAAATGACGAAGTTTATGTAAATATCCACGTCTACAAAAAAAGTAATTATTATTAAAAAGTGCTAACAGGATACATATACATGAAGTTTACAAATTTATATATGACATACCTTGAAGGCCCATATAAATCCATTCAACGAGTACTTAGGAATTGTATCAGGATCCCTCCCCTCGGCAAAGTGCTTTGCCCTACGCACAACTGCTGCATCCTTTATATTATCGTACAAGGTTGGCCATACATACGACCCCCACGGATATAGATTCCAGGCATCTAAATCCTCAACTAACCTAAATAAAAATTCATCGACTACTTTCCTAACCTCAGTCCTTTCTAACACCAACAACAACACGCATATCAAACAAACGCGAACGACATCCACGTCACTCAACTCAATAAACTCTTTACTTTTTATTATATTATACAACATACCAACTTTTATTGTTCGTGAATCAAGTATCGAGGGGAACACTCGTCTCCTAAACGGAATAGGTCCATCTTCAAAACGATTTCTAAAATCCGTCCCAAACCTTAAACTAGTAAGTAGACAAAATTCCTCCCTACCAAACTTAATGTAAGATCTAACCTTATGATTGTGTGGATCTATTCGGGTGGTCTTGGATCTTGAAAGATCAAGAAACCCATGGAGTTAGTGAGATGTTAGGGAGAGAGAGGGAACCCTTGAGAGAAAATCTGGAAATAAGATTAGTGTGTGAAGAGTTACAAGAGTTCCACCCTTCCCATGTGAGGGCAGGGGCTTTATATAGTTCCTAATATTTGTGCCCCTAGTGGGCTGTGGAGTGAGCTGACAGTGGGTAAAGACCCGACCCACTCCACAAATATAGATACGACTAATCTAATAAAACTAATAATACTAATATTACTAAGCTAATATTAGTAATCCTACGAGCTATATAAATGCTAAGTAGATACTCGGGGTGACCGAGCCTTCATCTGAATATTTATATTCCTAACAATCTCCCCCTAAGGGAGGTCACCCCGGAAATAATATTTCGAATTCTAGCATTTTATCTTCTGAACTTGTCTTCATAGCTCGTAGTCTTTGATTTTTCAAAATCTTGAATCTTTGATCATTGTGCATCCAGCAGTGAACTTTTGATGACTTTTCCTTTGTCTTGGATGATTTTGAGTATTCTTCGAAAATATCATCTAACATGTATCTTCAAGCCATCTTTCAGTAGTATGTTTCCACGTGATGTGATAGTCTTCGAGCCGACATGCTCACACTATTCTGGGTCATGATCTTCAGCATCAGAGTTAGCAGAAGCAGTGTTGAAGGTCTTTTGGTTGATCATGACTTTGTTGAATTACAGTGATGATGTAGTGTGAACATGCGGTAGTGGATTGGCATCTTTTCTGCAACCAGCTACAACTGCAACCAGCTACAGTGATGAAGCGAAAAGTGTACCGCTTTTAGGGGGTCATTTAAGCCCTAAATCGTATTTATTTGATCATATATTGCCCTAAATCGTTCCTTTTTTCATTTTAGGTACTTTGGAGAAGAAATCTGGAAAAGGAAGCATTTTGGACGTTTTTGGAGCATAAAAGTGAAGAAAACGACAAAGTCTCAAAAATCTGCTGGAAAAGTACCTGTGACGGCATCAAGCCCCAGTGTGACGCCGTCAACCCTTGATAAGCCAGAGAGGATTTTGGAAGATTAAAGGGGGACGGCGTCAAGAAGGCCGTCAACCCTTGATAAGCCAGAGAGGATTTTGGAAGATTAAAGGGGGACGGCGTCAAGAAGGCCATCAAGAAACCCTAACCGCGGCGAGGTGACGGCGTCAGCTCTATAACGTGACGCCGTCAAATCTGATTTTCTATATATATTCTCATAATTTTTAGTCATTAGTGTGCAACTTTGTGAGGAGAAACCCTAAGACGATTTTTCTGCCATTTTTAAGGGTTTTATACCCTTGGATCTCCCATGTTCAATTGAAGATAAGTAATCAATTAATCATTCAATATGTCTATGTGTTGTTTGATTATATCTTGTTCTTGTCTTTTATTTAACATGCTAGGCTAGATTTATCGTGTGTTTGCTTAGATCTAATGAAACCTAACTATTGATTACTGGTTGTTGGTGTGTTATTAATTGTATTGGATGATTGTTTATCGATGTTAGGCTTAAGAAAACTGGCTAACCTCCTATACGGTAACTTGCTTGAACGTCGTAAGAAACATGAACCAATGCGTACTAAGGTTTTTATGGTTGTATTTAATGCATGAGCGAATTCTAGTGATCCCATGTTAGGAACTTCTTAGCCGGCTCGACATAGGAGTGAAGTAGGAGCTTATAGAGTTGGGGAAGTACGTACGCCACCCACGATTGGTATTAAGGAATACACCCGTCATCCACGCAATTAATACACACTAGTCAACCGGTAAAAGATAGTTAGGGAGTAAGGAAATCTAAGTAAACACATTTCTCTCCATATAAGTTCCACAACCTTTTTATTTTCAGTTATTTTATTTTATTTGCAATTGTAGTTATTTGGGTTAGTTGACTAGCAACTAATTCCGCCCACTCCTTCAAACCCGAGATTTTACTTGCTTTCATAAAAATATAAAAAAATACAAAAAAGAATCTTCCCTCACCCTTAGACCTATTAGAGTAGTTTTTCAATCCTAACGACACTATTCCCCTAGAGAACGATTAATCCCCCGGTACTTGCCACTACACTATACTACATCGGTCAGGTACACTGCCTGGTGGGGATTGCAAGCCTCTTGAGATCCCTCGAGAGGTAAAACCTGTTGTAAGGTCGCAAAACCACGTATCAAGTTTTTGGCGCCGCTGTCGGGGAATAGTTATTGTTTAGGTTGAATTTTTATTTTATTAGGTCTACTCACTAGATTCCTTTCTAGTGAGATTTTTATTTTATTTTTCTAGGTTTTCTGTAGTCTATCTTTTTTCTTCGTTTCTTTGTTCGTAACCATTACCATCCGACATCATGGAAGGTGGTAATATCCTCGATCCCAACAACCCACCACCACAACAACACCCACCTCCTAGAGCCCGTACCTTAGGAGACTACTCCCGTCCTAGCCACCATGGCTATCGAAACACCATTGAGCTCACTCAAGGAGCCAATGTCACTCCCTTGCGATCCGACACCATCCGGTTGGTGCAAAGCGGATGCGCATTCCATGGACTTCGTTCCGAAGATCCTAATCAACATCTCAAGGACTTTCTCAAAATCGTTGATTCCATAGACCTTGATGTTGCCACTCGAGAGACGACCCGACTGCGTCTCTTTCAATTCTCTCTTCGGGACCAAGCTAGTCAATGGCTAGAGCGTCTACCCGCAGGATCCATCACCTCTTGGGATGATCTCACCACTCGTTTCCTTGCTCAGTTTTTCCCACCAGGAAGAACTACCAAGTTAAGGAAGGATATCTTGATGTTCGAACAACGTCGAGGTGAAACCCTATATGGGGCATGGATTCGATTCAAGGACTTACTCCAAAAAGTCCCTCATCATGGCATAGATCTCTGGCTTCAAATTCAAATCTTCTATGACCATGTTGACTACCACACCAAGCGTGCCATCGATCGAGCCGCCGGAGGCAGATTGCGTGATAGAAACGCCGAGGAATCATGGGAGATCATTGATGAGCTCGCATCCGACGATGATGAACTGTGGCAAATTTCCCACGACGTACACTCGGCGGTCAACACACATTCATCGCCCGATAAAGCCAACCAAATCACCGAGGAAAGCGTTAGTGAACTTGAGAAGAGGGTTGCATATCTTATGGAAAAACAAAAGAGACCCTTAAGTCCACAAAAAGCAACAGTTAACTCGGTCTCAAGCGTTAAGCAAATACCATTGTCCAAATCACCCCTTAGGGAAAATACTACACCCTTCTATAAGCTTGCTCAACCCAACTCACCACCTCAGGAACTTAGTCCAACATTCGAAGCTCGAATGGGTGAATACATGTCACAACACTCCGAACGGTTGGCAAAATTTGAGGAAGCCGTCTACAAACAAAAGGAGGAGATGGAAGAGAAGATGGCGGAGATGATGGACCTTTTGAAAGAATACACAAATACAAAAGCTCCTGAAAAAGTGCTGGTGCGGAATGACGTTGAAGTTCCCAACACTAAATTTGTCAAAGCCATCTCCATCGTCCAAGAGGGCAAGAATGAAGAGAGGGGGAAGTTGATAACTATGGAAGTCAACAAAATCGACCTCGTCCCACTTAATGCTGGAAACGCCAATGCCTGTAATTGCGGTTCAGACAAAGGAAAGGAGACGCCCTCCAAGGAGCGCCAAATGATAGAACCGCCAAGGTCACAACAAGTGAGGCATCACTTGAGGCACAAAATAAACAAGGAAACCATAAATGATTGGGTGAGAAACTATCGACGTACTCATCTACCCAACAAGGAGTCCAAGAAAATGAAGCCGGATGATGAATCCGACACATTACCCGGAGGGCAATTGTATGAGAGCCTCATAAGACAAAAGTTAGTGGAAAAGCAGGAATTCTACGGGGTCTTCGAAATACCATGCAGCATTGGAAAACTCAAGCATCTGGATGCGGTAGCTGACCAAGGTTCCGACGCAAATTTGATGCCTTTATCCGTTTATGTCCAGTTAACCGACGAACTGCCATCCATCACCCGTACTAAACTCTCCTTTGCAAAACATTCTTATGAGTACCCGTTAGGAATTGCAGAAGATGTGTTGGTCAACGTTGCCGGATTCCTGTATCCGGTCGAATTCATGATTATTGAAAGAAATTATATGAATATGCCAATACTCCTTGGGGCACCCTTTCTCGCTACCACTAGGGCACAAATCGATTACGAAAATAATACCATCCAAATGAAGAAGGGAAAGAAAACAATAAACTTCCCAACGATCCCATGTCATATACGAGATGTTGCTCTACAAAAGAAGATGGAGGCGAACCCCAATATAATCCGTGGTAATGTTCGAGAGAAAATCCTTGCATGGGAGGCAAGGATTAAGAATTACAATGAAAATGAGATTAGAGAATGTAAGGGTGGAAATAACGATTATATTGAGGCTGATGAGCAGACCAATAACCCCGTTGAATTTACAAAAGGAGACTCAGTGCTCCTAAGGCATTCAGAAACAAAAGCACCTACCGATGAACCAAGTCCCTGGTGGTACGGACCATTCACAATTAAAAGTCTACATCAAGATGGGGTAGTAAGCTTGACCAGCAAGGGAGGAGGAGTGACCGCGAATGTCGAACGATTGAAACATTACCATCCTGATAACAAGGATTATATCTATCAGGGATACGTCATAATGCGAGATGATGGAGTAACGTAGAGCCCGTGACTTTGAGTCTAGCTACAAGACTCGTTAATAAAGAAAAGCGCTTCTTGGGAGGCATCCCAAGCTTTATTTGCTTTGTGTGTTTATTTATTTGTTTGTTTGATTTTATTTGCTTCCGTATGTATGTTTAATTTTTATTATTATTGATTCATGTTCGAAACTAAATTGTGAAAATGCTTTATCTTGTTTTTAACTTCGTCTTAACTACATATAAAGGTATTTTGCAAAAGTTAAGTGTAAGGGAAATCCAAATCGGTTTATTAGAACAAATGAACATGAATCATAACAATAATAAATTAACATACATACTAGTAATTGTTTGAGTCAAATGCTTGTATCGAGTCATAATGAAGTTTTGCAGGAATTCCAGGAAGTAAGGTATAGGTTTTTTCAGAAATTTTCCGGAAACTTAACATGAGAATTCTGTCAGATCATTTCTGATGGCGTCAGGCCTTACAACCTGACGGCGTCAGGTTTTAATTTTCTGAAATTTTTGAAAGTTTTGTTTTTCTACCGGAATCATAAAAAGTTTTTATTAAATCTCTAACTTATAAACTCCAGGAATCTGCAAAATAATCATTCCACAAGCATTATATCCTTATACAGATTTATCCCACCGATGTTATGCAGGTTTTCGTGTTTGTTTTCTCAGGTTTAACAGGTTATTTTGGACAAGGAGATGTATGTGGAATCTAGCTTTTGGCGCTGCTTTAATCTTGAAGCTTCAACATTACCTTGGAAGAAGATCTAACCATGTTACCTCTTTATCCACCGAGCGAATCAGGGGAGTATTTGATTTCATTCTTTTACCTTATTTACTTTTGCATCTTGTTATTTGAACATTGGGGACAATGTTCATCTTAAGTGTAAGGGGGGGGGGGGGGGGTAAAGTACGATACCTTAGAGAATGCTATTACGCTTGATTTTTTCGTTTTTTTAATGGTAGATGTGTAATAAAACTGAGAGAAATACCTGTTAAGGCAATTTTAGTGCCAAATTTAAAATTTTTTACAACATATAGGAGTGAAACTTTGGTCTTAATGAGCGTCTCACGGATAGGAGTTATATGACTAGCACAAAACCGTACCACTAAAAAATTTTCCACCCCCAAATATGTGAGGTTCGCCCCTATAACTGGTAGGAAAAGCATTTATGCTATGATGTGTGTACCGGTAGCACTTAGATTCTAGAACTTGCGTTAGGACCATTCCGAGGCCACAAGTGAGACTACATTCGTGTAGTTAGATTTACTACATGATAAGAGGCATTATGATTAACCCATTGTTTTACACCTGTGTTTTTGTTATAATTACATTGGCTACATTGGTCAAGTAATTCTCCCACACCCTTTGCGTTGTACTCATTTTTAGTACACGATACCCCTAGTACACCCCTCAGAGCCTATCTTTTCGTTTCTAACTTTAAGCATTTTACTTAAAGTAAGAATTTGTTTACACCCCACTTAAATGTACACCCAAATCGCCTTAGCCTACCTTGTATGCACTCATTTTTAGTGCATTATTGTGACAACATTTGTTTAAACCCCAAGTTAATTATCTAATTGATTACATGGTTGCTAAGTCGAGTCATATCCTTGTACATATTGTTTTGGGACGATTGAGACTCATGGGTAAAGTACTAGTGTAATGGAGTAATGGGGAAGAACAACATTATTACCCCCATATGTGCTAAATATTTTAAAAAGTACTCCAAGTGTTTCGATTATCTTAATTCGAGTCATTAGAATAGTTAATTGTAAAGTTATGTAAAAGTTCAAGTATAAGGGGGATACAACCCCCCCTACAATGTATTATTTTGGATGGTAGGGCAAGAGTGTATGCAAAAAAAAAAAAAAAAAAAAAAAAAAAAAAAAAAAAAAAATATATATATATATATATATATATATATATATATATATATATATATATATATATATATATATATTATATATATATATATAGAAAAAAACATACGGACTACCATCCCGTTTCATTTTATGTTTATTTTATCTTTTTGTTATTTATTTCATTAGCTTAAGTCGAGTCTAGTCTTGGCTTAGCAACGCCATATTGTACACGTAATTAATCAAGATCTTTAACTCGCCACCAGTAAAATATCCTTTATCCAACAAAACCGTGTTTATCATATCCCTACACCTAACGTTATAACCCATTTAAAAGCCCTCTTTGATAGTTTATCTTAGGTGCTTACGCCTAGTGGAGGAGGTTTTTGATCCTTTCCCAAGCCTATGGTAATCTATTTGCTATGACAGGTAGTGAGAGATATTATTCATTTTCGTTTATGAGATATACTTTTATGACACCTGAGAGATGTGAGTATCTAAACACTACTTGTGAGGTGCTAGTCTGTAATCTCCGTGCTTATTATGATTAAAGTGGAACGACTATTTGTTGTAATTACTTTTATATTAGCGTTAAATGACCCCTAACTTGTATTTTGATTAGAATAAAAGCGCATTTGCTTGAGGACAAGCAAATCTCAAGTGTAAGGGTATTTGATGAAGCGAAAAGTGTACCGCTTTTAGGGGGTCATTTAAGCCCTAAATCGTATTCATTTGATCAAATATTGCCCTAAATCGTTCCTTTTTTCATTTTAGGTACTTTGGAGAAGAAATCTGGAAAAGGAAGCATTTTGGACGTTTTTGGAGCATAAAAGTGAAGAAAACGACAAAGTCTCAAAAATCTGCTGGAAAAGTACCTGTGACGGCGTCAAGCCCCAGTGTGACGCCGTCAACCCTTGATAAGCCAGAGAGGATTTTGGAAGATTAAAGGGGGACGGCGTCAAGAAGGCCGTCAACCCTTGATAAGCCAGAGAGGATTTTGGAGGATTAAAGGGGGACGGCGTCAAGAAGGCCATCAAGAAACCCTAACCGCGGCGAGGTGACGGCGTCAGCTCTATAACGTGACACCGTCAGATCTGATTTTCTATATATATTCTCATAAGTTTTAGTCATTAGTGTGCAACTTTGTGAGGAGAAACCCTAAGACGATTTTTCTGCCATTTTTAAGGGTTTTATACCCTTGGATCTCCCATGTTCAATTGAAGATAAGTAATCAATTAATCATTCAATATGTCTATGTGTTGTTTGATTATATCTTGTTCTTGTCTTTTATTTAACATGCTAGGCTAGATTTATCGTGTGTTTGCTTAGATCTAATGAAACCTAACTATTGATTATTGGTTGTTGGTGTGTTATTAATTGTATTGGATGATTGTTTATCGATGTTAGGCTTAAGAAAACTGGCTAACCTCCTATACGGTAACTTGCTTGAACGTCTTAAGAAACATGAACCAATGCGTACTAAGGTTTTTATGGTTTGATGAAGCGAAAAGTGTACCGCTTTTAAGGGGTCATTTAAGCCCGAAATCGTATTTATTTGATCAAATATCGCCCTAAATCGTTCCTTTTGTCATTTTAGGTACTTTTGAGGAGAAATCTGGAAAAGGAGGCATTTTGGACGTTTTTGGAGCATCAAAGTGAAGAAAACGGCAAAGTCTCAAAATCGGCTGAAAAGTACATTTGACGGCGTCAGGGATTGCCCTGGACGGCGTCATGGCTTGGAAAGAAAAAGGTGGATATGAAAATTACTCATGATAAGCCAGAGAATTTTGCATGAAAAATCTGACGGCGTCACCCTTTAATGTGATCAAGGTCGTCACGGCTTAAATTAAAGAGGGACGGCGTCAAGCCATAATCTGACGGCGTCAAGCTTTGATAAGCCAGAACGGATTTTGGAGGTCTAAAGTGGGACGGCGTCAGGAAGGCCATCCGGGAACCCTAAAAGCGGCGAGGTGACGGCGTCAGGATCCATAACGTGACGCCGTCAGCCCTTGATCTCTATATATAGTTTTGCAATTTTTTGTCATTAGTGTGGAACTTTGTGTGTAATTTTGGGAGGAAACCCTAAGACGATTTTAGCAGCTTTTTCAAGGCTTTTTGCCTTGAGATCTTCCATGTTACATTGAAGATAAGTTATCAATTAATCATTCAATATGTCTATGTGTTGTTTGATTCTATCTTGTTCTTGTCTTTTGTTTAACATGCTAGGCTAGATTTATCTTGTGTTTGCTTAGATCTAATGAAACCTAGCTATTGATTATTGGTTATTAGTGTGTTATTAGTTGTATTAGATGATTGTTCATCGATGTTAGGCTTAAGAAAACTGGCTAACTTCCTATACGGTAACTTGCTTGAACGTCTTAAGAAACATGAACCAATGCGTACTAAGGTTTTTATGGTTGTATTTAATGCATGAGCGAATTCTAGTGATCCCATGTTAGGAGCTTCTTAGCCGGCTCGACATAGGAGTGAAGTAGGAGTTCATAGAGTTGGGGAAGTACGTACGCCACCCCACGATTGGTATTAAGGAATACACCCGTCATTCACGCAATTAATACACACTAATCAACCGGTAAAAGATAGTTAGGGAGTAAGGAAATCTAAGTAAACACATTTCTCTCCATATAAGTTTCACCACATTTTAATTTTCTGTTATTTTATTTTATTTGCATTCGTAGTAATTTGGGTTAGTTGACTAGCAACTAATTCCGCCCACTCCTTCAAACCCAAGATTTTACTTGCTTTCATAAAAAATTATAAAAACATAAAAAGAATCTTCTCTCACCCTTAGACCTATTAGAGTAGTTTTTCATACCTAACGAACACTATTCCCTGTGGAGAACGATCAATCCCCCGTACTTACCACTACACTATACTACATCGGTCAGGTACACTGCCTGGTGGGGTTGTAAGCCTCTTGAGATCCCTCGAGAGGTAAAACCTGTTGTAAGGTTGCAAAACCACACATCAAGTTTTTGGCGCCGTTGCCGGGGAATAGTTATTGTTTAGGTTGAATTTTTTTATTTTATAGGTCTACTCACTAGATTCCTTTCTAGTGAGATTTTTATTTTATTTTTCTAGGTTTTCTTTAGTCTATCTTTTTTCTTCGTTTCTTTGTTCGTAACCATTTCCATCCAACATCATGGAAGGTGGTAATATCCTCGATCCCAACAACCCACCACAACAACCACCACCTCCTAGAGCCCGTACTTTAGGAGAGTACTCCCGTCCTAGCCACCATGGCTATCGAAACACCATTGAGCTCACTCAAGGAGCCAATGTCACTCCCTTGCGATCCGACACCATCCGGTTGGTGCAAAGCGGATGCGCATTCCATGGACTTCGTTCTGAAGATCCTAATCAACATCTCAAGGACTTTCTCAAAATCGTTGATTCCATAGACCTTGATGTTGCCACTCGAGAGACGACCCGACTGCGTCTCTTTCAATTTTCTTTGCGGGACCAAGCTAGTCAATGGCTAGAGCGTCTACCCGCAGGATCCATCACCTCTTGGGATGATCTCACCACTCGTTTCCTTGCTCAGTTTTTCCCACCGGGAAGAACTACCAAGCTAAGGAATGATATCTTGATGTTCCAACAACGTCAAGGCGAAACCCTCTACGAGGCATGGACTCGATTCAAGGACTTACTCCAAAAAGTCCCTCACCATGGCATAGAACTTTGGCTCCAAGTCCAAATCTTCTATGACTATATCAATCTCTCCACGAGGCAAACCATTGACCAAGCGGCCGGTGGTAAGCTACGTGATCTAAGTGCGGAACAATCATGGGCTCTCCTAGAGGATCTTGCTCTTTATGACAACGAAAGTTGGAGTGATCCCCGTGATTTGAATAAAACGGTCAAGGCAATATCTTTGCCTTCGAACAATTCAAGCACTTCCGACCGTAGGATCATAGAACTTGAAGACCAAGTCAAGTTTCTCATGAAATCCTACGAGGCTCCTAAACCTTCAAGCCAAGTGAACAAAATCACTTCTTCATGTAAATTATGTAGTGGTCCCCACGACACTCGTGATTGCATGGAACTCCCCGAACAAGCTTTTGCGGACTACGCATCCTCGCGTACCGACGGAGCGGGAGATAAGTGGTACACTTTCAAACCCGAGCCAAACCCCTACGGTGATACATACAACCCCTCATGGAAAAATCACCCGAACCTTAGGTGGAAACAAAACCAAAACGCACAACAAACCAATTCTTCCAACCCACCTAATCGTTTCCAATCAAGCGGTTCCAACTCGAACCATACTTTCAACAACAATCCTTCCGGCAATGGTAGTACCAATAACTTTGAAGGATTGATGTCCCAATTTATGGCATCTCAAGAAGCTCGTTTGGCCAAGTTTGAAGTCGATTTCAAACAAAAACAAAGGCGAGATGACCAATAAGATTGACACTTTGTTGAAAGCCCTCAATGACCGAGAAATGGGAGCACTCCCTAGCAACACGGTCAAGAACCCGAAACTAAACGTCAACGCCATTTCGTCGGTTTCGTCTCCTAGTTCTTGTCCACAATATTATTCGGTCAATTCCATGAGCACGTGTTTCAAACAAACCCAAGTCATAGTTGAAACACCTCCCACTCAAAACCTTGACGAAGAATTCAAGGAGCTCCACCTTGAAAGTCCGGTTATTGATGTGTTGGACGAGAAGAAGCTCAAGTTAGGCGAAAAAGGGACCGCCTTTGTTCAAAACAAGCTACCTAAGAAGTTAGATGATCCGGGCTTATTTGTTCTACCTTGCAAGATCGGTAATTCGGAGGCTTATGACACATTAGCCGATCTTGGATCAAGCCTTAACCTACTCCCGTTACCTCTCTACACCTCTTTAAAACCAGGGAAACTTGAAGAAACCGAGGTGATAATAGGCTTAGCAGATGGAAGTGTTGCTTACCCAGTTGGAGTAGTCAAGGACGTATTAGTACACATAGGAAAACTAACCATTTTAGCCGATTTCCACGTCCTTGATATGGTTAGCGACCCTACATGCCCCTTGTTGATAGGTAGAGGATTTTTGGCGACCGCTAGTGCTATGATTGATTGCAAGGAATCTAAGATAGCGGTAGGAGAAGGTGATACTTGGTCAGTCTATGATGTTAAGAAAACATGCCTATGATACTAGTGAGGAACCAACACCACATTGGTTAGAATCAAATAGGAGACCATCTAGATATGGACCTTGGATTGATAGAGACTTCATAGGACCCCAATGCCCATTTTACCTAGAAGAGGACTTTGTGAACCGAACACATGCGGTAGAACAACTCTTGGCTAGGGACACCGAATTGAATCCATTTGAAGACTCTCTAGTTTTTAGGAAGATGAGTGATTTCCTAGGAGTTTTGCCAATTAACCTAGGAATGAATAAGTGGACTTGTGAGGAAGATGATCATAAGTGGAATTGGGACAAACCACCCAAAGATGGAGATGGGTCATGGCATATTAAGATGACATTGTATGACCCGGATGGAGAGAAGTTTGAAAGGATATATTGTACTAAGCGGACCAATAGGAAACTTCAATCCAAGCTTAACCCTAAAGACGTCCTCGATGACGAGCTCACTTACATAGGGTAGAAGGACTTTGAGTCTAGCTACAAGACTCGTTAATAAAGAAAAGCGCTTCTTGGGAGGCAACCCAAGCTTTATTTGCTTTGTGTGTTTATTTAATTGTTTGTTTGATTTTATTTGTTTCCGTATGTATGTTTAAATTTTATTATTATTGATTCATGTTCAAAAACTAATTGTGAAAATGCTTTATCTTGTTTTTAACTTCGTCTTAACTACATATAAAGGTATTTTGCAAAAGTTAAGTGTAAGGGAAATCCAAACCGGTTTATTAGAACACAAATGAACATGAATCGTAATAATAATAAATTAACATACATATTAGTATTTGTTTGAGTCAAATGCTTGTATCGAGTCATAATGATGTTTTGCAGGAATTCCAGGAAGTAAGGTATAGGTTTTTCCAAAATTTTTCCGGAAACTTAACATGAGAATTCTGTCAGATCATTTCTGACGGCGTCAGGTTTAATTTTCTGAAATTTTTTTTGAAAGTTTTGTTTTCATAAAAAGTTTTTATTAAATCTATAACTTATAATCTCCAGGAATCTGCAAAATTATCATTCCACAAGCATTATATCCTTATATAGAGTTTATCCCGCCGATGTTATGCAGGTTTTCGTGTTTGTTTTCTCAGGTTTAACAGGTTATTTTGGACAAGGAGATGTATGTGGAATCAAGCTTTTGGTGATGCATTAGTCTTGGAGCTTTTACATTCTCTTGGAAGAAGATTTAACCATGTTACTTCATTATCCACCAAGCGAATCAGGGGAGTATTTGATTTCATTCTTTTACTTTATGCTTTTACATCTTGTTATTTGAACATTGGGGACAATGTTCATCTTAAGTGTAAGGGGGGGTAAAAGCACGATACTTTAGAGAATGCTATTATGCTTGATTTTTGTTTGTTTAATAGTAGATGTGTAATAAAACTGAGATAAATACCTGTTAGGGTAATTTTAGTGCCAAATTTAAATTTTTTTACAACATTTAGGAGTGAAACTTTGATCTTAATGAGCGTCTCATGGATAGGAGTTATATGACTAGCACAAAAACCGTACCACTAAAAAAATTTTCCACCCCCAAATATGTGAGGTTCGCCCCTAGAATTGGTAGGAAAAGCATTTATGCTATGATGTGTGTACCGGTAGCACTTAGATTCTAGAACTTGCGTTAGGACCATTCCAAGGCCACAAGTGAGACTACATTCGTGTAGTTAGATTTACTACATGATAAGAGGCATTAGGATTAACCCATTGTTTTACACCTGTGTTTTTGTTATAATTACTTTGGCTACATTGGTCAAGTAATTCTCCCACACCCTTTGCGTTGTACTCATTTTTGGTACACGATACCCCTAGTACACCCCTCAGAGAATATCTTTTCGTTTCTAACTTTAAGCATTTTACTTAAAGGAAGAATTTGTTACACCCCACTAAAATGTACACCCAAATCGCCTTAGCCTACCTTGTATGCACTTATTTTTAGTGCATTATTGTGACAACATTTGTTTAAACCCCAAGTTAATTATCTAATTGATTACATGGTTGCTAAGTCGAGTCATATCCTTGTACATATTGTTTTGGGACGATTGGGAATCATGGGTAAAGTACTAGTGTAATGGAGTAATGGGGAAGAACATCATTTATTACCCCCATATGTGCTAAATATTTTTAAAAGTACTCCAAGTGTTTCGATTATCTTAATTCGAGTCATTAGAATAGTATTTGTAAAGTTATGTAAAAGTTCAAGTGTAAGGGGAATGCAACGCCCCTATGATGTATTATTTTGGATGGTAGGGCAAGAGTGTATGCGAAAAAAAAAAAAAAAAAAAAAAAAAAAAAAAAAAAAAAAAAAAAAAAAAAAATCAAGAAAAAATACAAAAAATGAGAAAAAGAAAAATAGAAAAAACATACGGACTACCATCCCGTTTCATTTTATGTTTGTTTTATGTTTTTGTTATTTTATTTTTAGCTTGAGATTGAGTCGAGTCTTGGCTTAGCAACATTGTATAGTACATGTAACTTTAAGCATTTTACTTAAAGGAAGAATTTGTTACACCCCACTAAAATGTACACCCAAATCGCCTTAGCCTGCCTTGTATGCACTCATTTTTAGTGCATTATTGTGACAACATTTGTTTAAACCCCAAGTTAATTATCTAATTGATTACATGGTTGCTAAGTCGAGTCATATCCTTGTACATATTGTTTTGGGACGATTGAGACTCATGGGTAAAGTACTAGTGTAATGGAGTAATAGGGAAGAACATCATTTATTACCCCCATATGTGCTAAATATTTTTAAAAGTACTCCAAGTGTTTCGATTATCTTAATTCGAGTCATTAGAATAGTATTTGTAAAGTTATGTAAAAGTTCAAGTGTAAGGGGAATGCAACTCCCCTATGATGTATTATTTTGGATGGTAGGGCAAGAGTGTATGCAAAAAAAAAAAAAAAAAAAAAAAAAAAAAAAAAAAAAAAAAAAAAAAAATGAGAAAAAGAAAAATAGAAAATACATACGGACTACCATCCCGTTTCATTTTATGTTTGTTTTATGTTTTTGTTATTTTATTTTTAGCTTGAGATTGAGTCGAGTCTTGGCTTAGCAACATTGTATAGTACATGTAATTGATCAAGATCTTTAACTCGCCACCAGTAAATTATCTCTTATCCAACAAAACCGTGTTTATCATATCCCTACACCTAACGTTATAACCCATTTAAAAGCCCTCTTTGATAGTTTATCTTAGGTGCTTACGCCTAGTGGAGGAGGTTTTTGATCCTTTCCCAAGCCTATGGTAATCTATTTGCTATGACAGGTAGTGAGAGATATTATCCGTTTTCATTTATGAGATTTATTTTGATGACACTTAAGAGATGTGAGTATCTAAACACTACTTGTGAGGTGCTAGTTTGTAATCTCCATGCTTATTATGATTAAAGTGGAACGACTATTTGTTGTAATTACTTTTATATTAGTGTTAAATGACCCCTAACTTGTATTTTGATTAGAATAAAAGCGCATTTTCTTGAGGACAAGCAAATCTCAAGTGTAAGGGTATTTGATGAAGCGAAAAGTGTACCGCTTTTAAGGGGTCATTTAAGCCCTAAATCGTATTTATTTGATCAAATATTGCCCTAAATCGTTCCTTTTGTCATTTTAGGTACTTTGGAGAAGAAATCTGGAAAAGGAAGCATTTTGGATGTTTTTGGAGCATAAAAGTGAAGAAAACGACAAAGTCTCAAAATCGGCTGAAAAGTACCTCTGACCGCGTCAGGGATTGCCCTGGACGGCGTCATGGCTTGGCAAGAAAAAGGTGGATATGAAAATTACTCATGATAAGCCAGAGAATTTTGCATGAAAAATCTGACGGCGTCACCCTTTAATGTGATCAAGGTCGTCACGGCTTAAATTAAAGAGGGACGGCGTCAAGCCATAATCTGACGGCGTCAAGCTTTGATAAGCCAGAACGGATTTTGGAGGTCTAAAGAGGGACGGCGTCAGGAAGGCCATCCGGGAACCCTAAAAGCGGCGAGGTGACGGCGTCAGGATCCATAACGTGACGCCGTCAGCCCTTGATCTCTATATATAGTTTTGCAATTTTTTGTCATTAGTGTGGAACTTTGTGTGTAATTTTGGGAGGAAACCCTAAGACGATTTTAGCAGCTTTTTCAAGGCTTTTTGCCTTGAGATCTTCCATGTTACATTGAAGATAAGTTATCAATTAATCATTCAATATGTCTATGTGTTGTTTGATTCTATCTTGTTCTTGTCTTTTGTTTAACATGCTAGGCTAGATTTATCTTGTGTTTGCTTAGATCTAATGAAACCTAGCTATTGATTATTGGTTATTAGTGTGTTATTAGTTGTATTAGATGATTGTTCATCGATGTTAGGCTTAAGAAAACTGGCTAACTTCCTATACGGTAACTTGCTTGAACGTCTTAAGAAACATGAACCAATGCGTACTAAGGTTTTTATGGTTGTATTTAATGCATGAGCGAATTCTAGTGATCCCATGTTAGGAGCTTCTTAGCCGGCTCGACATAGGAGTGAAGTAGAAGTTCATAGAGTTGGGGAAGTACGTACGCCACCCCACGATTGGTATTAAGGAATACACCCGTCATTCACGCAATTAATACACACTAATCAACCGGTAAAAGATAGTTAGGGAGTAAGGAAATCTAAGTAAACACATTTCTCTCCATATAAGTTTCACCACATTTTAATTTTCTGTTATTTTATTTTATTTGCATTCGTAGTAATTTGGGTTAGTTGACTAGCAACTAATTCCGCCCACTCCTTCAAACCCGAGATTTTACTTGCTTTCATAAAAAATTATAAAAACATAAAAAGAATCTTCTCTCACCCTTAGACCTATTAGAGTAGTTTTTCATACCTAACGAACACTATTCCCTGTGGAGAACGATCAATCCCCCGTACTTACCACTACACTATACTACATCGGTCAGGTACACTGCCTGGTGGGGTTGTAAGCCTCTTGAGATCCCTCGAGAGGTAAAACCTGTTGTAAGGTTGCAAAACCACGCATCATGGTTGTATTTAATGCATGAGCGAATTCTAGTGATCCCATGTTAGGAGCTTCTTAGCCGGCTCGACATAGGAGTGAAGTAGGAGCTTATAGAGTTGGGGAAGTACGTACGCCACCCCACGATTGGTATTAAGGAATACACCCGTCATTCACGCAATTAATACACACTAATCAACCGGTAAAAGATAGTTAGGGAGTAAGGAAATCTAAGTAAACACATTTCTCTCCATATAAGTTCCACAACCTTTTTATTTTCAGTTATTTTATTTTATTTGCAATTGTAGTTATTTGGGTTAGTTGACTAGCAACTAATTCCGCCCACTCCTTCAAACCCGAGATTTTACTTGCTTTCATAAAAATATAAAAAAAATACAAAAAAGAATCTTCCCTCACCCTTAGACCTATTAGAGTAGTTTTTCAATCCTAACGACACTATTCCCCTAGAGAACGATCAATCCCCCGGTACTTGACACTACACTATACTACATCGGTCAGGTACACTGCCTGGTGGGGATTGCAAGCCTCTTGAGATCCCTCGAGAGGTAAAACCTGTTGTAAGGTCGCAAAACCACGCATCATACAGCATCCAACAGCTACAACCGCCAGAAGTTCCTGCATACGACAGTTAGCAATAAAATGTCCGGTACTTACAGGTTCGGACTTCGAGATTGTTAACAGCATAGTGTGAAAACTCTCTCTAATCCTTACCAAGACCGTTCCTAAATCGAAAACCCACAGAGGGTTTTTTAAGATCTTACCGTAGTAAATCAACGATTAGGTGAGTCGCTGGAGATCACTCCACGACTGTAGACCATTTGGAGCCGTCGTGATCACTAAGCGTAATCCACAGGGAATTACCGAAGTGACCTGCTTTCAGGGCTGTTTGATGTTGACCCTGGCAGGAATTTCCATTCAATCATTGAGAATTACATTCGTAAATTCTCTCATAAATGTTCTGGCAGATTGCTAAGATCTGCGTAGGACTCTTAAGTTTACAACTGGTGTCCTTAATGTTGACCAACTAGTGTAGAAGTAGCATGTGTTCCTATGAGATCTTATTTTGCATCTCGTGGCTCTAGACTCGATAGTGCGTTTTGATTTAGTGAGCGGAGGCTGGAGAGGACTGCTACCTTTTCAATATCATCTAACTCGGAGTGAGAGAGACGATAGAAATGTATAGAACTCCGTGACAATTGAAACAAGAATCCTTTGAGGGACCTTGAGTGGCTAGGGAGGGTTGTGCAGCGTATCACTGGGTCCATGATACTTTGTCTTCAATGTCAGCAATCAACTAAGTGATTCTGACAGCATATGTGTTGACCCGGTTTCTGCCTAAAGTGTAAGGAGGGCTTCTTTCTTTTCACCCTTTATCTTTACATTTCTTTTTCATTCTTCAACCCCTTCAGTGCTTACCGAGACTTCATAACTAGAACCTTGTTGGGTTAGTTCCAGATCCAGCTCCATCTCAGTCGGCACTCTTCCCTTTCTCACTTTTCTCCTTTTTTAATCATACCTAAGGACTTCTACACTAACTAGTGGATAGTCCCTGGGTAGATCCCTCCGGCTCTGGCGGGATCGTGGGAACTTGTACCTAACCTTACCATCCTTATAACTCCAATGCATTAAGTAAAATGGTCGGTCTTTGGTGTTCTTCCACAATTGCCATTAACCAAATCCTTGAAAAATCTCTCAAAATGTTCATGATAATAAAACACATTTTGTTAACACTTTGAGAGTTATATATTTTTCAAATGCTCCCCCTCAACCTGTGCTCCGATGTTTTAATTGTAAATTTGCACAAGTTGGGTGGAGCTCGCACTTTTTTAATTGATCCACTTTCAGTGAACATGACCGATTCGAGACACGCTTACATCACTGGTTAGACCAGCTTGAAATTATTACCCGGCCTGGTCAAGTCCAAAGAAAGTTTCTCGAAACGGTACACTCTACTCAGATACGTCTTTTTCGAGACACGCTTACATCACTGGTTAGACCAGCTTGAAATTATTACCCGGCCAAGACGCATCCTTTCGATTGATGACAGTTTAAGTTTCGTCAATTCATTTGTAACGTCTGAGTCACGCTCGCATGAGATGCCCAATCCTTTGCTCCCCCTCAGTAAGTGCATTGATATACAAAATAGTTTAGCACTTACGGGAGAGTTTCCTTTCACATCCAAAACATTTTGCTCCCCCTCAATATGTGCATTGATATACAAAATGGTTTAACACATACGGGAGAGTCTTACTTTTATGCTCAAATCATCACATTTTATCAGATTTCATATTTAAATCACATTCTCTCCCCCGATCAAAAATTTCAAACCTTTTGAGATTTGTGATCCCAATTGATTTAAATTAGTTAGAAAAATGTGGAAGAAAATGTGTCTGATTTAATTTGTTCTGATAATGGAGCATACTATACTCCCCTTCAAGCCAATAGAGAGTGTCACTGCTGATGTTGCACAATGTTTAAAAAGGTTTCATAAATTTGATCAAATGCTCTCCCCCTCAATGAATGACCCGTTTCTTATTGAAAAAGCTGTAGTCATTCACTTGAGCGTCAAGTATTTGAGAAAATTTAAGTCCAGTTACCACCTTGTGAAACACCAAAACTCTCCTGAAGAATCATAAACGGAAGAGGGTTTTGGTGAAAAGAAGATTTCTCTTCTTATACACGAAATGATGCACTGAAACGTACATCAAGTCGGAGAAACATGGATATAAAGTAATCCACGCCCAGGTGAACACCACCCAGTTGGAGGAACAACCGTCTTTTTGGCGACGTGCTTTCCCCATTTTGAAGCACGGGTTGCTATCTGAAGTAATAGCAAGCCATATAGACATGTTTTAACCATCCATTTTAACTTCTGCTCGAGCTTCATTTAAAGACCCGTGCCATTATTGAATGACATTTCTAAGTCCGTAAATGTTATCGATAAACAGAAGACATGCCTAGGTGAAACTATTTTTGGTATTTTCTATTTTTCAATTTTTATGGGTTTTTCTGGTTTTACGTTTCTCTATTTACAATTTGCATGTTTTCTATATATCTATTTACAAAATGGTATAAGATATGAACAAAAATGTATGAAGCAAATATATACAAGGATACGAAGCAAAAACCATTACTCCTCAGCTTCCTGAATATCTCTGCTGCCATCGCTTTACTTGCTGAAGAGCAATGTGAGCACATTTAATTAGGGATTAATTCTGGATTTTCACTCTCCCCTAATTAGTGCTCTCCCCCAATCCTGACAACCTTTCTGATGAACACCCATAATAGAAAGAAGACTTTGGATGAACGCCCATAATATGAAGAAGTCTTTTGATAACCAAATGCATGTCGTCTTTAGTCTTCTAACACATAGCGGAGAATGTAGAATAGACTGTAGACTCGACCTTCTTCAAGATTGCCCAATATGGAGGAACAGAATACCAACCATCTTCATCTCAACAAATGCCTTCCAGTAACCTTACATATAACCCATCAGCCCGCAGCATACACATGAGATGATAACACACAACAGAGAATGTAGAATAGACTGACGACTCGACCTTCTTCAGTCTTTAGTATAACACCAAAGTAACAAGTTGAACCACTGATCATCTATAGTATGTATCCATCCTAGGATATTAAGCCCTGATCACGTGAACCTGTTGTGCGTCCTTGATGTACACATTCTCTCTCCCCTGATGGTTACGATTAATCAGCCCATGACGTAACAGTGAAACGTTAATACCAAGGTAACAAGTTGAACCACTGATCATCTCTGCGGTTATCAACACCGGAATAAATGATTAAGCCCGATCACATGAACCTGTTGTGCATCCTTGGTGTACACATTTCTCTCCCCCATGATGGTTACGATTAATCGGAATCATCATCATGATGTGTACATGCAGCGTAATAACGTGTACATGAAGCATTGACTAGAAACCTTTTGTTACTGATTATACCAGCCCGTGAGAAGATGATTAGCATTCCATGACCATGTTCTTCAACACCTTGATAGACGGATGAAGATGTAGTGTTGGAGAAACATGGTTTGCAAGACTCCTGAACTGACGTATTCAGGAGTCGTATGACCATTTCTCAATCATCAATCAACATGTAGAATAATATTCACCCTTTCCCCCCTTCAAAAATTGCATATGCCTGCCAACTGCAATTTTTGATGATTGAACTAGTGAATATGAATACCATCAACGGTAAGTAGCTCCACTTGACGGTTCTTGAAGACTGACATGTTGTTTATTCACCCTTTCCCCCCCCCCCTCAAAAATTGCATATGCCTGTCAACTGCAATTTTTGGTTGAATACGTGAATAAAAATATACTCCAATATGCGCCGATCCACTTGAAGACTGAATAAGCACGGAAAGAGCATAAAACTTGTTGATGAGAATGGCCATAAATAAGAAGACTCCTCTTCTTTTGAAGATAAAGTGTACTCAAGCGCACACTTTTCTTTTCTTTGATGAACGAGGCCTGAACTGATTTGAACAGACGTCATTGTCGATGAAGAACGAGGCCTGCACTGATGTGTACAGACGTCATAATGATGAAGAGCGAGGCCTGCACTGATGTGTACAGACGTCATTATGATGAAGAGCGAGGCCTGCACTGATGTGTACAGACGTCATAACTCTCTTTTCTACTTCTCTCATCTAACTCGTTACCAACCCCATTATCATTCAATCGGCTTGATGTCGTGACCACTGATGGAGAAAAACCCAATATGATGAACTTGAGACTGAAGTAACATAACCCGAACTTGTGACTTAAACTTGTACTAATGCGAGACAAAGAGCGGTGTAGAGACTTCGTGCAGCATCGAATCCCTAAGTACTCTATACTCTTCAACCAACCAACCATCAAGTATAAGACGTACATCACCTCTTGGATATCCACAACTTCGTGTGACACTGAGCACTACAACGTGACTCCTTAAAGTGATAGTTATTTTGTAATAGAGAGAAAGAAAAAATAACTAGATATCCAAGTCCTCGTCATTGTAACTGTTGAATGCTCGAACAAGGATCTCGAAGAATCTTCATCCAACCTCCCCGATATCTTCAGATACTAAGTACACGCACCCATGAAATTTCACTTCAGCCTCAAATAAATAATACTGAACTAACGCTGTAGTCACATCTTGTCGATTAACTGCCCCGATCCAGCCATTTGTGATGTTATAGCTGAACTTTGATAATGGTTTTAACCCGATCATGGTTAAGAGCGCATAGCCCATCATCACGGGATTTTACAAATCTATGATTTAAACCGAGAAATAAGTTCTTTCGCGGGATTTTACAAAACCAAGAAGAAACCGTGAGATAGTAACAGATTAAATGTGGCATGACTGATTCGATTTTGGTGAGCATCAGTTTGGGTTAAGAATATCTTGTGAGAATTACAGATTACATCACAACTTTTAAAACCTTTGTCCAACTAACCAACCTCGTACACAAACAACTATTTGTGACCACTTGATGAAGGAAACCCGATATACCAATCTTGCAAATGAAGTAGAATTACTCAAATTTGTTACCTAAGCTTGCATTGTTGTTGGAAGAACGGTGTTAGGTCTCTAAGTACGTAATGTTATCCTGACAAAGTATGAGACTTTCATCACCTCTTGCGATTATCCACAACGTCTTCTACGTGTGACACTGAGTACTACAATGTATCTCCTTTAAGTGATAGTTAACCAGGTCTTCAACCATCCACCCCGACTTCTGGAAACTAGATAACCCAAGTCTTCAACTTACATCTTAAGCACGAGCAAGTTATCATTGAAATCATGCATCCAACCATCCCCGATTTCAAGATAAAATAGGTAGACTCTTTCGTGAAATCGAACCTCATTCTCAAACAAGGAATACCAAATTAACTTCGTGATCATTTTGTGCGGTTGAATAGTCAAAGGGAGAAGAAACATGCGCTAATTCTTAGCAGTGCCCATGACTCATTGTCAGTCCTATCAAACATAGCTGTCTGACCCAGCTGCTTGGATGTTATCAGGTGCAGAGCATGGAATAGATGTCGTACTGTGTACAGGATTTTACAGTTCTTGAGATTTAACCGATAAATAAATTCAAGAACAAACTGCACAACAGTAAGTATCAAACCGCTGAAATCTTAGGAAAATCGCTAAGAGCCAACCCGCTGAAAGCTAAACCACTGAAACTGGAGCCGCTAATCTTCAAGCTGCTGGAGACTGAACCACTGAATCCTGAATCGCTATGATCTGACCCGCTGTAACCGGAACTGTTAAGATACAAACCGCTGGAGACTGAACCGATACGATCTGACCCGCTGTAACCGGAACTGCTAAGATTCACACCGTTGGAGACGGAACCGCTAGGAAACACGCGCTAATTCTCCCCCTCAAAAAGGGCATGAAATGACCTTTTTGCCAAAGCTGAGAGTCCGTGATGTTTGTGAATTTGTCAGGCATAAGACATGGAAAGAGATAAATAAAACTACTGCAACGAAGATGGTGATTAAGACTCTCTTGTAGTAACCCCTCGTTTGTCTCCTCATCAATGGTTTAGCAGATTAAAAATTCCCTGAAGCTCATAATATGCCAACACCGCTTGATGAAATATGTTTAACTATAGAATGTGTAACGCGTTAAAACACGTCTCTGAACAAACCACCTCCCGTCTTTAAGTCTGACCACTCCTGAGAAGATCTTGTACTACAATCCCATTAGAAGCTTGAGAACCAACAATCACTTGATGAAGCTTGATAAAGGACAAGTTCGCGACTTATACTTGCACTAAATTTGTGATTTAGAACCTATATTGAGCACAACGACGTAACTCCTTTAAATATAGGTAGTGATATATACCCAACCTTCCATCCTTTATTGTATATATCCACTTCTTGAACTTCCAAGACTAATCACCATAAATACGCTCAAGCAAGGGTCATCAAACATCGTGCATCCATCCAACCCCGAGATGTTTGAGACACTAAGTACACCAACCCGTGAATTAACAAACCAACCAAGTTACCATAATTTCCCAATTCCTGCCGATCTCGTAGCACAAACTTATCCCGAAAACAGCATAGTCAAACCCCGTAAGTTTTATTATGTCTAAATCCTGGTCCAGCCTACTTGTCCAATATTAATTTCACGGGATTTTACAGCTCTGGAGATTTAAACCGATAAATCGAATCTTTTGCGGGATTTTCTAAAATCAACAAGAGAAACCGTAAAATCAACAGGAACAACTAAGAGTAAATTGCAATACCAATCTTCAAAATTCAAGTCAAAGAAGTCAAATATCAACTTGATCAAATCGAAACACGTCAAGTCACAGTTTTGACAAATCGCAGAAAGTCAAATCGCAATCAACCAAATTGCAATAAGTCAAATCGCAAGTGTCAACTTGCAACGTCAAATCACACCTGGTCAAATCGCAATTCGTCAAATTGCAACGAGTCAAAACGCAACTTGACCAATCGCAATTAATCAAATCATAATTTGTCAACTGTAACTTGAATCGCAAAGATCAAATTGCAGGCTCACTCAAATTGTGGACACCAATGGGACAGCGCTGCCAAATTCCCAACTCTGAGATCACGTTGACATTCATATACCCAAATACAAGCCGTGATGTGTGTGTCCTTGTAAAGTTTTGTAATAACCCAAACTACCACACCTTTTTCACCAAATATTAAAGACAAACAAAAATGAGCATCCAACCAATATTATACCCATGTCCAATGCGCAAGTCAATAAGAATTTTTGTATCACACTTTCCGGCCGCGTTTCATATTTCAATATTGACAATTTGGCTCAAAATTCATAGTCCAATAGCAGCCTGTTGGGTTTTATAGATTTGATGAGACAAAACAAGAAGAATGAAACTTGAAGGACTTAATGTGACAAGAAGGGAAACTACAAAAAGATGGAGAATTTTGAAGATTCTAGAAGATTTACTTAAAAGATTTAGTTTCCTTATTGTATTATGATTCTCCTTGTAAACCTAGATGATCTCTATTATATAAAGAGACATTAGGTCATTAGTTTTAGACGTGCACAAACTACAAGATGTAGTCGATTAGAGGTGTGTGTGTGTGTAACCTAGACGTAAGTTATAAACGTCTAGGGTTAGAGTTTTAGTTAGTTAGTTAGTTAGTGCAGCCTCAAGGTCAACAAGTTCTACCTTGATCAAGTAGAATTGGGGCTGTAAATAATATTAGTAATGATGAATAAACCTTGTTCATAATAATGTTGATTCTATGTTTGAATATTCCGCCTTCATTATTATGTGTTCCTAGATATAATATTAGACCTAGTCTAAGAGCTACAACGATTCTACACAATTGGTATCAGAGCGGGGGGCTCTCGATCTAGGGATGATTACAAGGTTTTTCTGTCGATAAGAAATCAGTATTGATGAAGGTATGATCTGTTTTTAAATCGCTATTTTTTTTTGTATCGGATCATACAGAGGTGTCGGTGGTTATTCACTTTATTGATTGGTTATTCTTCATTGTGGGACCGTGACTTGATTCACAATTCGTACTACATGGTTTCTAATTGGTCGGTGAAGTTCTGAATTCGACTGTATTCAATTGTGTAAGTTGTCGAAGCATTAATTGTGGATCGAATTAAGTGGGAAGGCGTTTAATCATCTCGTACTGATTGGTAAGAATTGGTTGGTGGAAGGAGGTCCTACAACGATTAATTAATTGTTGGTTTCTATGTCAATTAATTGTGTCGACAAGTACAGATCAGAAGAAAAGAAAAAGTTTGTCAGTGCAAATTCAATATATTCGTGGACATTAATTTTTTCATTGGTCGGTGAAATTCATGAATTTGGTACTGAATTTGATCGATTATTATATTATCGCATGGTACTTTTGATCTGCTATGATTTTATTTAATGTACTGCTACATTAGAGAAAAGTACTGCTCATTGGATACTTCAACGTACTGTTATGTTTAAGGTACTGCTGCAACATACTGCTGCAACGTACTGCTACTCGTTCAAAGTACTGCTAGCTTTTTGAAAGTACTGCTAGTTTTATGAAAGTACTGCCGTTGAATTTTGAATCTGCTATTATAAGTTTATGCATGATTTACGAGCAGTGAGGGGAAGTACATATGATTGAGATGGTTTTACACACACAGGTTATTAGTTTCACACACACAAGATGGTTAGTTGGTTTATGTTCTTAAAGGTTTTAAAAGGCTCGTATTTGTTCTTATTGGATTAATTGATTACGAAGAAGGTTGAATATCATTTATTTGATGTTGTAGTTGAGTTTCACAGGTGCGCGTTCTTATGTTTGTGTTATTGCGGTGACAAAGACTTGGTAAATCTAGCAAGGATGTGTGATCTACAAATTACGGTGCATAATGCTCACATTTGCTATCACTTAAAGGAGTTACATTGTAGTGCTCAGTGTCTCATATAATTGAGGATTTATCAAGAGGTCCTAGTAGCCTACTTCTAAGATAAGTTTGGAGTCACAAAGAGACGTGGATAGTGCAAGATATAAGACGAAGGTTTGGGAAATTCAACTTCTTCATCAAGTTCGTTATATTTGGTTTTCTTCATCAGTAATCATTACAAGGAGCCTACAGAATTGAAGATTCAAATGATGATGTAAACATATTGGTTTCAGGGGAAGCTTATTGATTGAATGTTTAATCATCTACATGCATCACTCAAGGGGAAGTTTATAATTGCATACGTTCTCTATTTGTTGATAACAAAAAGGGGAAGAGATGTTAGAAGAGATTTGGAGTGGTATGGCATGACTTAAGGGGAAGACAAGACTTGTTTCATTCATGGTGAGATTTAATTATCTCAATTTCTCTACTTCGTCTAGGGAAGTTCGTACAAGAATGTCTTTGTTTTGTCATCATCAAATAGGGGAAGATAAACATAACATCGAAGTAATCATTACAAGGAACCTACAGAATTGAAGATTCAAGAGATGATTAACACATTGATTTCAGGGGAAGCTTATTGATTGAATGTTTAATCATCTACATGCACCACTCGAAGGGAATTTTCTATTGCTTACGTTCTCTATTTGTTGATAACAAAAAGGGTAAGAGATGTTAGAAGAGATTTGGAGTGGTATGGCATGACTTAAGGGGAAGACAAGACTTGTTTCATTCATGGCGAGATTTAATTATCTCAACTTCTCTACTTCGTCTAGGGAAGTTCGTACAAGAATGTCTTTGTTTTGTCATCATCAAATAGGGGAAGATTGTTGGGTTTTATAGATTTGATGAGACAAAACAAGAAGAATGAAACTTGAAGGACTTAATGTGACAAGAAGGGAAACTACAAAAAGATGGAGAATTTTGAAGATTCTAGAAGATTTACTTAAAAGATTTAGTTTCCTTATTGTATTATGATTCTCCTTGTAAACCTAGATGATCTCTATTATATAAAGAGACATTAGGTCATTAGTTTTAGACGTGCACAAACTACAAGATGTAGTCGATTAGAGGTGTGTGTGTGTAACCTAGACGTAAGTTATAAACGTCTAGGGTTAGAGTTTTAGTTAGTTAGTTAGTTAGTGCAGCCTCAAGGTCAACAAGTTCTACCTTGATCAAGTAGAATTGGGGCTGTAAATAATATTAGTAATGATGAATAAACCTTGTTCATAATATTGTTGATTCTATGTTTGAATATTCCGCATTCATTATTATGTGTTCCTAGATATAATATTAGACCTAGTCTAAGAGCTACAACGATCTTCACACAGCCCAAAAGAATTTGGTCCACAATGACATAGTGATCCGATCCAACCCATGATTCAAAACCCGATCATAAGCCAAGAATTTGTGTATAATATATACACTTAACCCTAATCCCTACTTCTCATTTTAATCCGCCTCATCACTTATCTCCTTTCTTCAAAATCAGTCAACCAAACCCTAATCCCATGTTAATCTGCCCCTCTCATCTCACATAGATCACGCAGCCAATACAACCACTCGAACCCCAATCACAAATCTTTCTCAAGTAATCCGCCCCTCTCTTCTTCACAAGAATAAAATGATCTCCAAATTCCACTAATATCAAACTCATCTAATTATCATCATCAAGAACATCAAACCGATCTCACAGCCATAACACAATCACAAACCCGTATGAATTTCTTTTGGTTTAGCACGAATCAAAAAGCGGTGAAGAACGTAACTTCAAGATCTTGATATAAGATCTCGGGTAGGTAATGATGTGTTTTGTTTGCTTTACAAACCGAATAAAAGGAAGATAAAACATTTAATTGTTTTGATTTTTCTTTTAATTGTTCGGATATTAATCATGAGGCTTGGTCCTCAAAATAGATCGATGATGAAAATGTCTTTTCGTGCTTAGATCTTTAAAAGTCTTATGGAAAAATTGTTCCACACGAATAGGGACGCCTGAGATCTTCTTTTTATTAGCTTTGTTGAGGTTAGGAGAAGGGTTGGTGTTGTTGTATTGTGATGGTGTTGTTATGGACATGTTAAGGGAGTGATGTTGATTTTCCAGCATAAGTTGGTCTTGACGTTTTGCTGTTTTCTCGTTGTGATTTTAACTTGTGATGTTTTCTCGTTATAATAGTGGTCAACAATTATGGTCAAATGGTTGCTTGTGGTCGACTGGTCTTAATCTTTACATCTTAATTCTGTTTCTCTTGAGTCGTAGTTACTGCCATTTGTTTTGGTTTGACGGTGACAGACAAAACGCAAGATCTGTTAAGATTTTGGCAGCATAACCTTTCATTAGTTTGATAATTTGTCTTGAGTAGGCAAAACTCTACACACAAATCGCCACCATTGACCAGTCAACTAAGCTGTCACTTTCGTACTTTCAGACAAATCGCTAGAACACAAAACGCTAGTACCACAAAACGCAAGTAGCAGTTTGACCAGTCAAACCGAGCTGTCATTTTCGTACTTTCCCAGAAAAACCGGATCTGGGATTTCTCTTTCATCAAAACTCAGCTAAGAACCTCATGACACAAACAGCAACCAAGAACATCAACATAACTCACGAATTTACTCAAATCCACCAATGAACTTATGAAACACGCTATCAAGACACTAAACTAGTCTCATATAGTCCAAACTATTCGAGCAACATATGAAACCACAAGAAGAGTAGCAGCAGTCAATCCGAAAGGTAAATAAAAAATGGCAGTAGAGAAAAAGAACATGTAAGATAAGAGTAGCAGTCAACAAGTTTCAAACTAGAGGACTAAAAAAAAATACCGTATCTTTTTTAACAAAACAATATTCGAACAAAACTTCAAATATGACTGTTAAGGCCCATGATATCCTTAAACACAGTAAAAGCCCACAATAAATGTTGCAAACAAGAAAAATGGATTTCGTACAACCAAGATTCGACAGAATGTGTTTGATGAAGCGAAAAGTGTACCGCTTTTAAGGGGTCATTTAAGCCCTAAATCGTATTTATTTGATCAAATATCGCCCTAAATCGTTCCTTTTGTCATTTTAGGTACTTTTGAGGAGAAATCTGGAAAAGGAGGCATTTTGGACGTTTTTGGAGCATAAAAGTGAAGAAAACGACAAAGTCTCAAAATTGTGCTGGAAGTTACCTTTGACGGCGTCAGGATTTACTCCAGACGGCGTCATGGCTTGGCAAGAAAAGGTGGATGTGAAATTTACTCATGATAAGCCAGTGAAAATTGCATGTGAATTCTGACGGCGTCACGCTTTAACCTGATCAAGGGCGTCACGGCTTAATTCAAAGAGGGACGGCGTCACATTCAAGGTCTGACGGCGTCAAGCCTTGATAAGCCAGAATGGATTTTGGAGAGCTAAAGAGGGACGGCGTCAAGAAGGTCATCCGGGAACCCTAAAAGCGGCGAGGTGACGGCGTCACACTCCATAAGGTGACGCCGTCAGATCCAAAAATCTATATATAGTTTTCTAATTTTTTGTCATTAGTGTGGAACTTAGTGTGGAATTTTTGGGAGAAAACCCTAAGACGATTTTAGCATCTTTTTCAAGGCTTTTTGCCTTGAGATCTTCCATGTTACATTGAAGATAAGTTATCAATTAATCATTCAATATGTCTATGTGTTGTTTGATTCTATCTTGTTCTTGTCTTTTGTTTAACATGTTAGGCTAGATTTATCTTGTGTTTGCTTAGATCTAATGAAACCTAGCTATTGATTATTGGTTATTAGTGTGTTATTAGTTGTATTGGATGATTGTTTATCTATGTTAGGCTTAAGAAAACTGGCTAACTTCCTATTCGGTAACTTGCTTGAACGTCTTAAGAAACATGAACCAAATGCGTACTAAAGGTTTTTATGGTTGTATTTAATGCACAAGCGAATTCTAGTGATCCCATGTTAGGAGCTTCCTAGCCGGCTCGACATAGGAGTGAAGTAGGAGCTTGTAGAGTTGGGGAAGTACGTACGCCACCCCACGATTGGTATTAAGGAATACACCCGTCATCCACGCAACTAATACACATTAATCAACCGGTAAAAGATAGTTAGGGAGTAAGGAAATCTAAGTAAACACATTTCTCTACACATAAGTTTTCACCAAACTTTTTATTTTCAGTTATTTATTTTATTTGCATTCGTAGTAATTTGGGTTAGTTGACTAGCAACTAATTCCGCCCACTCTTTCAAACCCGAGATTTTACTTGCTTTCATAAAAATATAAAAACATAAAAAAGAATCTTCCTCAACCCTTAGACCTATTAGAGTAGTCTTTCATACCTAACGAACACTATTCCCTGTGGAGAACGATCAATCCCCCGTACTTACCACTACACTATACTACATCGGTCAGGTACACTGCCTGGTGGGGTTGTAAGCCTCTTGAGATCCCTCGAGAGGTAAAACTTGTTGTAAGGTTGCAAAACCACGCATCAGTGTTCAAACCAAAAGATAAGAAAAAATAAAAAATCAAGAGAGTAGCCACAAATCCAAGCACACACAATCACTAGAACCTAACCATGGCTCTTGATACCAATTGTAAGATCTAACATTATGATTGTGTGGATTTATTCGGGTGGTCTTGGATCTTGAAAGATCAAGAAACCCATGGAGTTAGTGAGATGTTAGAGAGAGAGAGGGAACCCTGAGAGAAAATCTAGAAATAAGATTAGTGTGTGAAGAGTTACAAGAGTTCCACCCTTCCCATGTGAGGGAAGGGGCTTTATATAGTTCCTAATATTTGTGCCCCTAGTGGGCTGTGGAGTGAGCTGACAGTGGGTAAAGACCCGACCCACTCCACAAATATAGATACGACTAATCTAATAAAACTAATAATACTAATATTACTAAGCTAATATTAATAGGCCTACGAGCTATATAAATGCTAAGTAGATACTCGGAGTGACCGAGCCTTCATCTGAATATTTATATTCCTAACACTTAATCTCTTCCTCTCGCATGTTTTATCTTTGAATTGGTCGGATTATACATGCATGGGTCTTTTCAAACATTGCTCCTTGCTCCTTCCCCGTAAAATTCTATTGAAACTGCTCCTTCCCGAGGTTTGTTTTGCTCATCTCACGTAACCATGCGTAAAAGCTTACGCGAGATGTGTTTTAAAAGGTTTTTAATATATTTTTTTTCATTCTGCGTCTCCATGCGTTATGTATTACGCGAGATACCTTTTTTTTTTTTTTTTTTTTTTTTGGACGACTTAGATTGTGCCACGACATCCTACGTAACCCAGCGTATGATGATACGCGAGATGGATGGGTATTTTTGAGTTTTGAGAAAAGTTTGGGCAATTCAAGATAGTTACCCATGTAAATGGGTAGCACAATAATTTTCTCTTGATTTTATATCACTGCTACTGTACCAAGCATCATTAATTATTTTCTTCATTTCATGCTAGTAAGAACAAAAATAAAAGAAAATACACTTTTCATTTTATAAAGAAAATACTAAAACCCATTTCTTAAAATTTATAAAAACATCAAGAACACTACTTTTTAGTTTAAAACTTTATTAAAGTACACATTTTTATCTATTTTTAGGTGATTATGGAAAAAAGGGTCTTTGGGAGATGGTGTTGAGCATCATGAAGTTCTATTATGTTTTTTTTTTTTTTTTTTTTTTTAATGACTAGAAAATACGACACAGAAATGAATGAAGTCCGATTCTCATTTAATTTCAAACACCCAACTACCCGACACTAGAATGAATGAGGTCCTCATTTTCAAAATACGACATACGAAAATCGCCAAAATCATCTTAGGCAGCTTAAGGCAGAAATCAAAGCTAGCTACAATTTCGATTATTAGTTTACGTTTGTAATCGCTATCTTATTTTTAATTTAGTATTGTAATGTTTTTATTATTAATGAATTTTAAGTTTTTTTCAAATGTTTGATTAAAAAAAAAAAAAAAAAAAAGGTCATCGACTGTAACACTTTGCTCATGTCTGATCGCTGGAGAGAGAAATCTGACGTGACAGCCTGTGACCCAAGTCACTTGGTTCATCGACTGTGACCATCCTAATACCTAACCAAAACGCATGCTCATCAATTTGGTCACCACAAAACTAAACACCAACGAAACAAAAGTGAAAGTTGTTGGGAATTATGATTTGATTATTACAAAACAAGAAGGACTGAAGATGACAGATGTTAGGAATCTGGGAAATACTTAGTGTCTCATTGCTGCCGATCTCATTGCTGCCGATAGTGGAGATGGTTCCTGCCGATAGCTTTGGTTCCTGCTCAAGCTCATTGCTGCCGATAGTTATGACAGTTATGGTTTCTGCTGAAGATCATTACTGTTCCGTATTTTTAGTATGTTTGTTATAATTTATTTAGGAAGAGATTTGGTTTTATCTTTTTACTCGTTTTCTAGAATGATGTATTAGGGTTCCTTAGCTTATAAAAGGAACATACGACATTAGGGTTCAACATCAGTTTTCATTATCTCTTTGTAATCAAACATTCATAGTCAATAAAGATCCATAGAGGATCATTTCATATTAGTTCTTCTTCATATACTTGTTGTTTAGTTTCCGCATAAACACTTGTATACCATACAGAGATTCTCAACGTAGTTGGTTTGTGTTTACATAAGCTAGCTACACATTAACCAAGCTCAATCAAGCTCGAAGTACTCGATCCTACAAGTGGTATCAGAGCCTGGTGAGGATCTCTGTCGAAGAAGATTGGTTTTTGAAGCAGTTCGAAGGAACGGAGGAAGATCTGAAAAAGGTTTTCGTTAGCAGCAAGTCTTTGGTAATCCTTAATTTGATTTAAGATCTGATTGGTTTTTGAATTTAATTGGTCGGCGGCACTTTATTTTAATTAACCTAAGATTGATTTGGCTGGGAAATCATACCTCGTACTAAAGCTTTAATTGCTCGGTGAAAGTTTGTCGCATGATCTAATTAATTGGTTGGTGATTCGGTTTTGTCGCTGTGTGATAGTCAAAGTCACATTGAATTACTTTGAAGACTGTTGTTTTGTCGGTTAGGCAATTGAGAGAAAGTGAGTTATAATTGCTGCGTATTGTTGACTTTCTTATTGCCGCTAGTAATTTATTGTGATCGAATTATTTGTCGATTGTGAATTAATTGGTCGTTGCTGCTATTGATTTATTTTGGAGTTCGATTCATTAGTAAGTGGTGGATCATTATATCAATCAGTGGGCATTAATTGTGGTCTCTGAGTAGTTTTGCTGTTAGTGTCGAATAAGCCTTTTCAAATCATTCTCTTAAACCTTAATAAAATGACTGTATCCGGAACTGATGAATATGAGAAATGGGCAAAGAAGATGGAACAATGGATCTCCAACAAAGATCATAACCTCTGGAATGTTATTCTTAATGGGAACAGCAAGAAGTGTATTGGGAGAGATCAGGAGGGGAAAATAATCATACTTCCACCAGTATCAACTGAGGAGCAGGTTGCTGTGCAAAGGGAGACCAAAGCAAGAACTCTTTTGCTTCAGGCTCTCCCAGCAGACCACATGGGTGATTTTAAACACTTGGATGATGCTAGGAAGATCTGGCGTGCTATAAAAACCAGATTTTTAGAGAATGATGAGTTCAAGAAGTCCATGCTCAAGCAGGAGGTCCAGGAGTTCAACATATCAGTGCCTGGAGACTTTGCTTTGATGGGTTTTTCATCTCAGGTACCAAAGTGTCATTTTGGTTGTCATGATTTATATGCTTTGCTTAAGAAAGATTTTGATGAAATGAAACCTAAATATAATGAATTGTTTGTTGAAGTCAAAGCGTATAAAAATGCTGTTAATACATTAGAAAAACAAAAAATTTGGTACCAAAATAATCAGTTGGCTTATGAGGAAAAGATAAGGGTTTTAGAGAGGGACTTAAAAAACACCACTAATGAGTTTAAACATTCTGAAAGAGAAAAAACTAATGTGGTGTTAGAGAAACAGGATTTGCAGACTAAGCTAGACAATACCTTGGTTAGGTTTGATAAATGGAAAGATTCATCTAAAAACCTAAACAAGTTAGTCGATAGTTCTATGTCTACAAAAACTAAAAGAGGTTTAGGGTATGGTAACCTGATAGGGCCAAATCAATTTTATGACCCTAATGAGTATAGTGTTTTTGACCCTGAACCTGTAGACTACCAAATACCTGTTAAGTATGTGAAAGAAGGTGAATTGCATGTTGTCCCTCCTCCTATAAGAGGTGTGTTTAAACCTGTCCCTATGCACTCTGACCTTGACATTGACTTAAATGAATCACACATGTCCTATGGCAAAAAGTCCAATGACTTGCCTAATCTTGATTGTGACTCTAAAGACTCTGTCTCTTGCTCTAAAAGTGACAAGTCTTCTGAGACAAAGACCCGTGACGTTGCCTCCTGTGATTCAAATGACAAGTCAACCACACCCAAGTCTGATGACTTCTTACCTAAAGTAGCTAGTGTGGAATCCAATTCAAAGACAGCTACTTTAGAAGACATCTCTCTTAGTCCTATTAAGAACGATTTTGTTTCTGGTTCTGTTTGTGAGAAGTCTTTGTGTGATAAGCAAGGTCATGATAAGAAAAGTCAGGTTAAGAACAAAAAGATTAAAAAGAAATCTTGCTTTGTTTGTAGAAGTTACTCTCACCTAATTAAAGATTGTGATTATTATGAGAGTAAAATGAGTAATTGTGTTCAACAAAAGAAACCTAGGTCAGTATGGAAAAATGTAGAGAACATTCCCCCATTTGTTCCTAGAGCAAATGCATTTTCTGGTAATGCAAAAAGACCCGCACATGTTCCTTCTGGTAAGCCAGTTCCAGCTGGTCAAACCAAGTCTACTGGTTGGAAAAGGAATGTTGCTAGACCATTCTACATACCTATTAGCACTTACTTTCGGAATGGTTTTTGGCCTGGTTATTATGACCCAAGGTATATGGGGGGAACAAGATGGGATACTGGTGTTAAGCCCTCAACAGGTTGTTCTTGGACAAATAAAAGGAAAGATTCATTCTGGGTACCCAAGAACAATAGTCTTTGTCAGGTGCACTGATTGAGGGGAGGCATATGCCTAAGGGGAGGCTTCTTATTGTTGTATATTTTTGTGCTAACTAACATTTTTTTTAGTTTGTTTTGTGTTCTCTAATAAAAATGTTGCTGCTGATGAATTCGTAAGTTGGACTGTGACTATATCTGATCATTGTCAAGGTACTTTCATTTATCTTGTATTTGGTGTTCCTGCTGCTATGGATAAATTGTTGGTCAAACGAGTGGGGTCGATTGGTTTCATTTGTGGGTCAGTAGTCACGTGAGTATTGATTTTATTAAGGCATGGTTTAAAAGCACGGTACCTATGTTTTTATTCCCACGGTGGCTATGAAAAGGTGTACTTTTTTATTAGTTTTTTTTTTTTTGACTTTTACTTTGTTTTGTCTTTTAGCGCCGTTTTTTTTTTTTTTTTTTTTTTTTTTTTTTTTCTTTTTTTAATGTATAATATTTTGTATGTTTTTTTTGTATATGTATAATATTTTGTATGTTTGTGTTTAATAATGTTTTGTATAATTATTTTGTTTGTATAATAGCACGTTAAATATTACCACATTAAATAATTGCAACAACAACTGTTATTATTAAATTAAACGACAACGTTATACATATTATTTAAAAAGAACAACATCTATGACATATGAAGATTATTCATTTCATTTAAAAGATCATGGAGCCTTGCACCCGACTGACAAGCGTGATCCTCAGGATTCCTTGCCAATTCTAACTCCATCTCCAACATCTTTATTCTTGTCTTCAACAGCTTGATCTCATTATCTTTAGCAACGCAGTTTGAGCATTGCGTTGAAGATGAGGCTTGATTAAAGTACGTGTTTTCAAAATCATCTTTCCACATGAAGTATCCACACCCATAGTCTTTTGTACCTGGCTGTTACATGTTAAGAAAATTATAAGAAATGTATTTTTAACAGACAAATTATTTACATAACTGAGCAAAACGTATGATTATTTACCACTGAAAGAGGACATGCATAATATAGTCGCCCACGGCTACCTTCTTTCCTGGATTTACGTTCTTTAATGAATCCTGTATCACATCGACACCAGAAAGGATTTCTTCGTTCCACCTGGCCAAAGATTTTGCATAATAATTTACAACATCAATCAATAATGTTATTATTAATTTTAATAAATTTTCAATCATTTGCGATATAATAAAAACAGTTATTTACAACATAAATCAGTAATCATTCACAATGTTTTGTCTGTATAATTATTTACAACATAAATCAATAATTATTTACAATGTTTTGTCGGTATAATTATTTACAACATAAATCAGTAATCATTTACAATGGTTTGTATGTATAATTATTTACTGCATTAGTCGATGTTCATATAAAGTTTCCCATGCGGCTGCAACTGGCTGTCTGAAATACCTCCATTGTGGGTGGTTACGCGGAAGTGGAGAATTTGGGTCTAGCGTCGGTACAATGTAGTGAGCACCCACACGGGCAATCACAATGGGGTCGGTTTCATGTGATATGTTTGGCCTGGTAAAAAGCGGAAAACATGTGTTCCAACCTTGCTCGGATATAAATACAACAGGCCGGTTAATTACTGAAGCGATAACCAGCCCCGTCATTGGCATCAGCATCCAGCGATCGATAGGTGCGGGTCCATTGAACCAGTCTATTGTAGACGAAAGTAGGTCAAAGTCATGTTGCAGGAACATACTCATGTACGTTTGCCTATGATAATCTAACTCTTGCAATAACATACGTCTGACATCGGCCCACCTATTTTCGTTTTGAGTAAGACTGTGGGCAACGCACCGAAACCCACAATTTCCATCAGGCCGCACATTATGTATGCTTATTACGTGTGGACGGAAAATATGTGGAATACCCTCAATAAACTCATTGCTCACACTATCTCCAGCATAAAATCTGTGGCGTAGACTTTCACCCGTGTAAGAACTGTGTCTTGGAGGTTCTTTCCGCATAAAATTTGTAGATCTTGAATTTGTACTTCTTCGGTGATCTACGATTGGTACGTCATTCAAGTCAGGAACTTCATTCAAGTCCGGGACTTGTGTAGCCTTGCCCTTTTTGTCCTTTGCGCTCGGACGTCCACGGGTATTTTTTTGAATAGCTGGTTCACGTGTGTCAACAGCTTCAGGCTGGAATATATCTCTTAACTTCGTTAACATATTTTTCTTGACAAATGATGTTGATCTGCTAAAAATATTCTTGAATTGTCGCATGCCATCGTTAAACGAAGTATCGTCATCATCATCATCATCATCACCATCATCACCAGGTTCGCTGGAAGAGCCATCTTTAGGCGGGGGCCTATTGATAACAGGCCACGGAACATATAGGGTTCTCCAAAAAATATCAACTCGTTCCAGTGGAATGGGGCATCCTGAATTCAATTAAAGTGACTTGTATAAATTACTGATATTAATGTGGAAAACAACTTGATAGTTATAAATTTAATATACTTACCATGATATACATAGATTTGCATCTCGTGAAAGCATGGTAGTCCGAAAATTGCCCGCAACTTATGGCTACATTCTTCTGGGGTGATCGACAGGTGGAGTTCTTTGTACATGAGGTTCAAAGCATGTTTAGAAACTTTATACCACAATTCTTGAAATAGTGGTACATCACACTTAATTAGTTTCTCGTTGATGCTTCTATTGAAAGTCTCTTTTATCGCATCTTCTTGTGTAATGAGAATCTTATCGATCGACCTCAACAACCTGTCTAATTTGGACTGTGTGCCGTCCAAATATAATTTCAACAACGCGTGGTGAGCCTCAACTCTGCATGTTGTTGTCTGGCCGTAGGATTTATATTGGTCGGTAATATACGAGACAAACATGGGTGCGTAATCTCTCAACCAGTTATCCAGATACAAAGCGACATCTGAAAAAAACAATGAATTAATAAAAGGTCATTCGGGTGCTTATTTATTAAATAATTAAAAACAATTAATTAAGTACCTCGATGGTTGACCAATAGCTCTTGCAGGCGTTGATAACGTTGCTCGAACGATTCGAATGTCGGAGCTTTAACCATCCAATCCCATCGGTGTTTAACGGACTCATACTCATTTAACCCCCCATCGGTGAATTTATTTCTGCAAAACTTAAGTATATTTTGTTGTATATGCCATCGACAGAGTAATTTGTGAGCGTCAGGAAATTCTTCTCTTATTGCCCTAACCAACGCTAAATCTCTGTCAGTGACGATAACACGTGGGTAATATCTTTCGTCTATAACTTGCTTCACACGTTGCAATACCCATTTAAAATTATGCCCTTGTTCACTGGATAAAAAGCTATACGCCATTGAAAATGTTTTATTTGTTGAAGTTACTCCAACAATTTCCAACAACGGCAATTTAAACATCGTGGTATTGTACGTGGAGTCCATCAACATGACTTCAGGGAATGTACACCATAGAGCATACGATGTTGGGTGCACAAAAAATAGCTCCTCAAGCTCGTTGGTATGCTCATTTACCCTCGGGTACCATGTATACCCTGAATCCCGCAAATGCGAGTAAAGGACTTGAATTGGAGTTCTATCACCTACTATGGCTCTCCGGAACTTATCTTGTGCGTTATATATAGTTCTAACGCTAGACACGTTATCCGGATTACGACCCTTTATTGTCGAAAGTATATTAATTGGTCGTACGTTATAATCTGTCAATTCTTTGACCAAACCCAACTCATGATCCTTTAATCGCATTGCATATGCCACACCATGCAACGACTCTAGCATATCATGATTATGCGTATCATCCTTTACCCTCAAAACCCAATAATTTTTTGTTCGATGATATTTCGCAACTAATCTGAATGGACAATTGGTTTTATATGTTTTGGTTTTCCGTCTTCCACTACCTTGAGGTTCATACGTCCCACCCTTTGTACAAATGTAATTGATTTCGATCATATGACCATCTTTTGATGTGGTTCTACTTTTAACAATTACGAAACTGAGCGCACGAGCTATATTTTGCACCCAATCAGTTACTTGCTCGTGAGAACCGAAAACCTGAAAATACATAACATTTTGAGCAACGTACTTTTTTTAACTAATACTTTTATAACTATTTTTTACAACTTTTATTACAACCTTTTTTTTTACAACTTTTATTACAACCTTTTTTTTTACAACTTTTACATTTTTACATTTTTAACTAATACTTTTATAATTTTTTTTACAAAAGGGTTTTTTTTTTTCACAATACTTTTCACAATACTTTTACAAAACTAATACAAATTTTTTAAAAAAATAAAATAAAAAACGCGTATTCATTCATTTGATATCAGCTAACTCACACACACACCACACACTCACAAACTCTCTCTCTCTCTGTTGCTCTCTTTTCTCTCTCTATTTTTGGATCTAAAAACGTTTTTAGATCTAAATTCAATAATATTATGCGATGTTATTTGTGATTTGTGAGAGAGTTTGTAAGTGTGTGGGAGGCTTGTGATATCAAATGAATACGCGTGTGATTGGGGGTTTCTAATTAGGGTTTCGTAAAAATAATTTGGGGGTACGTGACTTTTATGTGATTAATTGTTAGATACGTGACTTTTATGTGATTTATTGAATGTTTTCTTGTTTAATTTGTCAGATCTATTAATTTTTTAAGAAACGCCTAAATTATATAAAAATTAGGGTTTGGGTTTTTTGGGGTCTGTGGTGGGTGATTATGTGATTTATTGAATGTTTTCTTGTTTAATTTGTCAGATCTATTAATTTTTTAAGAAACGCCTAAATTATAAAAATTAGGGTTTGGGTTTTTTGGGGTCTGTGGTGGGTGATTATGTGATTTATTGAATGTTTTCTTGTTTAATTTGTCAGATCTATTAATTTTTTAAGAAACGCCTAAATTATAAAAATTAGGGTTCGGGTTTTTTGAGGTCTGTGATGTGTGATTATGTGATTTATTGAATGTTTTCTTGTTTAATTTATCAGTTCTATTAATTTTTTAAGAAATGCCTAAATTATAAAAATTAGGGTTCGGGTTTTTTGAGGTCTGTGATGTGTGATTATGTGATTTATTGAATGTTTTCTTGTTTAATTTATCAGTTCTATTAATTTTTTAAGAAATGCCTAAATTATAAAAATTAGGGTTTGGGTTTTTTGAGGTCTGTGATGGGTGATTATGTGATTTATTGAATGTTTTCTTATTTAATTTACCAGATCTATGAGGTTGTGGTGGGTGATTATGTTGGTGGTTCTGTGGTGATGAATACCTGTGGCTGTGGGTTGGTTAACACCTTGATCTGCCACCAATGAGTGGTATGAATACCTGCTCTGGCCTACCCCACAGTCCACAGGTATGTGATATGTGATTATGTTGTGCTCTGTGGTGATGAATGTGATATGTGATTAAGTTGGTGGTTCTGTGGTGATGAATACCTGTGGATGTGGGTTGGTTAACACCTTGATCTGCCACCAATGAGTGGTATGAATACCTGCTCTGGCCTACCCCACAGTCCACAGGTATGTGATATGTGATTATGTTGTGCTCTGTGGTGATGAATGTGATATGTGATTAAGTTGGTGGTTCTGTGGTGATGAATACCTGTGGATGTGGGTTGGTTAACACCTTGATCTGCCACCAATGAGTGGTATGAATACCTGCTCTGGCCTACCCCACAGTCCACAGGTATGTGATATGTGATTATGTTGTGCTCTGTGGTGATGAATGTGATATGTGATTAAGTTGGTGGTTCTGTGGTGATGAATACCTGTGGATGTGGGTTGGTTAACACCTTGATCTGCCACCAATGAGTGGTATGAATACCTGCTCTGGCCTACCCCACAGTCCACAGGTATGTGATATGTGATTATGTTGTGCTCTGTGGTGATGAATGTGATATGTGATTAATATGATTGATAAGCAGTTTGTGATGAAACTGCTTATCAAACTGCTTATAAGCAGTTTGATTTGAAACTTGGTTTAAGCAGTATGCTTTTGAAACTTGATAAGCACTTTGATTTAAGCAGTTTGTTTAAAAAAAACTGAGATACGGCGATGATGATTTTAAAAAAAAGGTTTTGATTTTGGCATGGCATTACCAAATGGACAGGCAAAAATAATATTTTTTTTGCCACCTTTGAAGTTGCAGCCAAATATGATAAAACTTGCTTATGTTGCACCAATATATAATCTGAGCCTTATGTTACCTGTGTTGTGTTAAATGGTGAATTAGACATTTCGGCAGCCTAAGATCTTTGTTGTGTTTCACTTGAGCCTTTCACTTGCTGCTTGTGTTTCACTTGTGTGCAATCTGCAAAGAAATGGTTTGTTGTGAGGGTTAATCTAACCAAATACCCCCGTAATTATAACCCACCCCTTTACTTACTGATTGTGGTGAAGTAGCTTTCACTTGTGCAATCTGCTTTGTTATTATTGTGATATTGATTGTGGTGAAGTAGCTTTCACTTGTGCAATCTGCTTTGTTATTGTTTTGATATTGATTGTGGTGAAGTTGCTTTCACTTGTGCAATCTGCTTCTTTGTGAGCCTTGTTTATAATGGAGCCTTTCTTGTGAGTTATGGAGCCTTTCTTGTGATTATTTGCAGGGAATCTGCACTTTCTTGTGAGTATTTGCAGGGAATCTGCACTGTTGGTAATTGGACTGAATCTTTACTGTTGGTACTTGCATTATTGAATCTTTACTGTGGTAATTGGTACTTGCAGTATCACTTGTGGTTCACTTGGATTGGGTGCAATCTGTGCACATTTGGGTGCAATCTGTGCACATAAAAAGGCGATGACGAATGGTTTTCTAAAAACCGAATGGCATGGCAAAGTGATATTTTTATCACTTTGCAGCCTTCATATCCGAGCCAAACACTTGTTTATATATTTTTTTCTAAATCTGCTTGTGTGCTAAATGCTTGTGTGCTTATGCACTTGGACAAAAAAATTCTAAATCGGCGATGATGATTATGTTAATCTGAGCCTGATATCTGCTTGTGTGCTAAATACTTGTGTACAATACTGCTTGTGTGCAATACTGCATATGTGCTTATGCACTTGGACAAAAAAATCGGCGATGATGATTGTGTTAAATCTGAGCCTATGTGCTTATGTGATACTGCATATGTGCTTATGCACTTGGACAAAAAAATCTGCTTGTGTGCTGTGCAATACTGCATGGGATGGGTTATACCCACGGTGTCGAAATGAATAGGTGTACTTTTTTGCTTGTGTGCAATACTGCATATGTGCTTATGCACTTGGACAAAAAAATCGGCGATGATGATGGTGTTAAATCTGAGCCTATGTGCTTATGTGATACTGCATATGTGCTTATGCACTTGGACAAAAAAATCTGCTTATGTGATACTGCATATGTGCTTATGCACTTGGACAAAAAAATCTGCTTGTGTGTTGTGCAATACTGCATATGTGTGCTTATGCACTTGGAAAAAAAAAGACATGGGACAAAAATAATACTGCACTTGGACAAAAATACATGGGACAAACAAAAAAAACAATAAACAGACAAAAAAAAATAAAAAAAAAAAGTACATGAACAGTAATCTGACATGAACAGTACCCTATTTGTTGCAGGCACGGGGGTAGACCCCGTGCTTATAGTATAACCCCTTTTAAAATGGAGTGCTTGATATTCATGTCTCATACATGTGATAAAGGGAATTGCACGTGTACAAGTAAGAATTGATATTGAATTCTTCACATGGGTCAAAAGTATTGTGTTCGTAGCATTTGTCAAAATTTGTTGCCTACTGATATATTAAATGGAAGAATTTGATGATTGGGAGTCAACGTTATGGACTTTTATTGTCACTTATGGTTACATTAATTGGTCTTTGATGTGGGACTGATGAGCATTAATGAGTCAATGGTTTAATTGTTTTGGGATTATGATGAATTAGTATATCATGTGTACTTCTTTGGCATATACTGGTTTGATACAATTGGAGATTGAATGATTTTAATTGGTCAATGGTAGCAATGGTTGGTGTGTCAGTAGTACATAAATTGATCAAAAGAGACATATATGATTCAACGTGAGGTAGACTTTGGTCAAAGAAGTTGGTTTGTTGTCTATTGGACATTGGTACATATTGGTTATTATTTTTAGTTCGATGGATATTGTGCTGTTGATTGTTGGCTTCAAGGTATCCATTCGAAATCATTATAGTACTGATTTTTGGGGTTGGACGCATGTGTTGGATGGGTTGAATTCATCAGTTTTGTCACTTATGGGATAAATTAATTGGTTGGTGACACTTGGTGATAAATATGGGACTAAATTGCTTGTCCCTTGTGACTATGGTTTTGTCATTTCTGCATCATGGACCGAAGCAAATAGTTGGTTGTGGTGTTTGGTCAACAAGTGTAACTTTGGTTTGTCGCTTGTTTGGTGGAGATTTTATTGCCTGTTATCTCATTTGCATTACTGAGGTATAGTGGTCAAACAAATGGAATCGAATATTACGGAGTGATGAATATGGTTTGTCGCTTGTTATTTATTGGGAGATTTAATTGTGGGGACATTGGTTTAAATATGGGACAAGTATTATAATTGTGATGGGTACAAGATTGAATGGAGTTTTGTCGTGTACTAATTCATTGAGTTGGTCAAATGGTTTGTTTCATTCTTGAGGGATGATAATGTTGGATCAGTGGAGAATAATTTATTGATGTGTATCTACGCTGCTATATCACGTGGGTCTGATGGATTGGAGTTAAAGCAACTGGGTATAAGTCTGTTGCTACGAATATTTGTTTGTTGCTACTGCTTCATTCCTGCTGATTGTCTTCCCGTTCCTGCTGATAACGTCATTCCTGCTGCTCGGTTCCTGCTGTTCGGATTCTGCTGGTATCGTTACTGTTCAAAAAAAAAAAAAAAAAAAAAAAAAAAAAAAAAAAAAAAAATGTTTGTGTATATTTTGTGTGCTAATAAGTTGTTTTTGAGCAACACCTTGCAGGTACAGTGTTGGTGTTTACACCTGCACCATAAATGGTGCTCAACTCACCATGTCTTGCAGACAAGAAAGAGTTGACTCACCATGAGGGTACGGCTCTGGTGTGATAATCAAATCCGTTGATAGCTGTAATAGCTTGCTCAAAGCTATAGGGTACTTCAACTCACCCATGATTTATTTCTGAGAGTTGAAAATGGTTCTCAATTCACCATGGATGTAACCCTTATGGGATCCAAAGGATTGGCTAGTCCCCAAAAGTATGGTTTGTGGTAAAGACACTTGGTATCCATATTTGGTATTCAATTCACCAAGGTTGGCTGTAATCAAAGAATTGGCTAGTCCTGAGCAAACGGCTACAGGTAAAGACAAGTCAAATCCGTTTATAGTTGCTGATTTGCTAATAAATCAGATGGTTATCAATGTACCATGGTCTAACACACCTAAACATTGGCTACTCCAGTAGTGATGGCTATTGGTAAAGAGACATCAAATCCATTAATTTTCAATGATTCACCTCTCACAGGAGTTAACACACCTGGATGTGATGAGAATAGTATGAAACTTAAAGTGATTTGATGTACATATTGTCATAGTAGCAGCCAAGTTCAAGTGAAAGTAATGGTGACCAGTATACATATTTTGAAGAAGATTTCTTGTTCCTGCTGAACTATTGAAGTTGCTGCTGGATGCTATAGAAGCTGGAATCTTGCAAGTTATGGATGTTGCTGCTGGTTACTCAATATTGTTGCTGCTAAGTCGCAGTCCTCAAGCCTGAGAAGTTAAAGCTATATCATACAGGAAACTTGAGGTTAACCTAGTTTACCAATCCACTAGGTCAACCACAAGTTTAGGGGAGGAATAATGAGTGTTTGCAGGTTATTATTTATGGTAGCATGTTCAAGGGGAAGCATTGTTCAAGGGGAAGCATTGAAGACAGTTTTGTAATATCAAATAGGGGAAGATTGTTGGGAATTATGATTTGATTATTACAAAACAAGAAGGACTGAAGATGACAGATGTTAGGAATCTGGGAAATACTTTGTGTCTCATTGCTGCCGATCTCATTGCTGCCGATAGTGGAGATGGTTCCTGCCGATAGCTTTGGTTCCTGCTCAAGCTCATTGCTGCCGATAGTTATGACAGTTATGGTTTCTGCTGAAGATCATTACTGTTCCGTATTTTTAGTATGTTTGTTATAATTTATTTAGGAAGAGATTTGGTTTTATCTTTTTACTCGTTTTCTAGAATGATGTATTAGGGTTCCTTAGCTTATAAAAGGAACATACGACATTAGGGTTCAACATCAGTTTTCATTATCTCTTTGTAATCAAACATTCATAGTCAATAAAGATCCATAGAGGATCATTTCATATTAGTTCTTCTTCATATACTTGTTGTTTAGTTTCCGCATAAACACTTGTATACCATACAGATGAAAACTGAGTACATGACTCGTATATTGAGACTTTTGAACACCTCTTTATCATAGAGTGGAAGTTACAAGTGGGCTGACTAAAATAATTTATTTCAATTGTATTTTCTATTACAAGTATTTCATTTACTTTATTTGTTTTTATCTTTATTGTTTTCTTCTTTTCAATTTATATTCATATATATTTTGTTTCTTGAGGTGTTACAATCTAATTATTTGCCACTAAAAATAAAATAGACAAACATTTGTGCATAGCGACGATTTTTAAAAACAAATAATTATATTTGTGAACTTATAGTTCTAATGTGACTTTTGATGCAATACTTAATGGCTCAATTTGTAATTATTGCGAGAAAAAATTATATGAGCTAGAAAAAAAATATGATAAAAGTTTGAGGACCAAAAATATTTAAACGATTGATTTAATTTAATGATGGATGTTATTATTTTTTTAATCAAAAGTATATTAGTAATTATACTTTTATTACTTTAAGAGTTTTAAGTAAAATTATACGGTCTTTATATGTAGTAGAGATTAGAAAAGTAGATCAAATTTATCATTTACTCTTGTTTGAACTTATTATTACAAAGTTTAACAAAAAACTTAAATAATTATTTAATCATAAAACGTTCATTCAGTAAAGAGTAAAAAAGAGAAAGCATTAATGATTATACTAATATTAAATTATGTGTTTTTTGTCGATAAACAATTCTGATGGGACAGAGAGATTATTGTACTTAGCATGCTACTCGTGCGTTGCGACAATATGTACACTATTAAGAAAAATTGGTATAACAATTAAATTTTTGGTATAACAGTTAAATTATATGAAATTTTATATTTTTTGTTCCGTAATTTTTCTTTCACAATTTTGTAATAAAAGCAAATTATAAAAAAAATAGGAGGGTATTCCTTTTACCTGATTTGTTTTATTATTCTCGACTGTTTAGCTTGGGTTTCTATCAACACAGAGATGTATGTGTATGGACTACATATCCTTTCCATGATGAACCTGCTAGACTGCCAATACAGTTACATCCTCATATCCACAGCCTAGAAGAAGCATCAATGAAAGGCCTCATCCACTCCAATCAAACCATCCATCCTCCAAGGCAGAATCAAACACAGGACTACATCTTCAAGCCTGCATTTATAGACTATACCTTTTTGCAGTGAATGAACTATATTTGCAGCTTGGCCTCATCAATGTTTGACTATACTTATCCTCCATTAGAATATCTCCATTACCTTAGACTACATTTCCCACAAGAACCTTATCACAACTACCTCAATAATGCTTCCTCTACTTATTAAGAGCAGTGACCAAAGGACTATAGGGCATCATCCAAGCTAAAGTGATAACTCATGGGAATAACGATACTCCACTGGAAACCTACTTTTTGATATGTGACTACTGGCCCATAAGAAACAGAGCAAATTACTTAGATTAGTTGCCTCACCAGGCACCCCTAGTCCAAGAATATGATATTTCAAACAGGATTTCATCAAATACCAAGATACAATGCCATCAGATATAATTACTCAGCATCATTAGGATAAAGCTGCTAGCCACCTTTTTAACTTGAAACTCATCAGGCAGCATCAGAGATATAAATCTTCCATAGGACAGCATTGAAAGGCTTCATAATCAAGCATCATTTCACACCAAAACACCTCATAATTCCAGTGTTTGGGATAAGCATAGCTAGGACCAAGTAGTCCCATCTTTATGGGCCTCTTTTATATTCTTGTTGCGGAGTCTTCTTTGAAACTGAATGATCCGGTTCAAGTAAGATTTCTAACCATTATTTATTAGTCGTTTTTCTAAGAAATTCATTCCATTCTGTAGCTTGCTTGATAACTACAATGATTAGTGCGACACTTAAGTATAATGCAGTATCATCATACAGTTTGAATTTCGGGTCAGACTTGCAGCAGCTTAAATTCGAAATTAACAGACTTCAGTACTAATTCATGAACAGTATTATCAGTATACTTTAATAACATCATAAAATTGATGGAATATCATGAAAACTTTAAATGTCTTAAATGGTGGTTATTATCCTTAAAGCTTGCAGCTAGTTCATTTGACCATTAATGGTTATTTTATTTTTAGTTTGTTACGTTTTCTTGTTATTTTGAGTATGAACAATTGCATGGTTTGGTTTGTTCTTCTGTTTCGAACTCAGTTTGATGTTTTGTTTGGATTTTATTTTGGTTTGATTTGTTACAACTTCGTAGTTCGAATTTTTATATTGCTTTGTACAGTAGTAGTTTGAATGATAACTCACCTTTTATACATCTTATTCTTATTTGGTTTTATGGAGAACCGAACAAAATAAACCGATAACTTATTTGGGTAGATTGGTTTGGTTTTGAAAAATTTGGTTTGGGTATTGGGTGTTAAAATTTATTTTTAAAAACCGAATAACCCAAACAGATTAAACCTATAAAACCATAAACCGACTTAACGGACACCCCTAGTTTCATTATATGTTTTAAGCTTGTTATAATTTTTATATATCTTTGTATTGTTTGCAGATGCTTATGCCAAGGATGCCGTGGGAGACAGGCTTAGATGGTTGTGTTATTATGATTTAATGTTTCTAAGACAATCATGCTTTATGTTGATGGATTTTAGTATGGTTTAAGTTTCCAAGACAATTTATCTTTATCTTCTGTAAACAACATTATTTGTTGTTGACCCTCGTAAAGACTTCGGTTGCTTGAATTATCTCTTGATCGTTTCAGATTTAACCTATTTGCAGCTTACACACAAATAATTTACCGGGACAAGAGAAAGATTTATGTTTCAAGAAAGTGGATTTGATGAATCTGTAAATGTGATGAAGAACAAGGGAGAAGTAACCATCCATTTGTTTTTGTCTACGATCGATATGTATTCTTTACATACGTATGTGGAATCCTCCATATACTAGAAACTGATTCATGGGATTTTAAGCCCAAAACCAATTAATGATAAGCCCACCATAATACAATAAGCCCAAGTGCTTAAAATAATAAGCCCAATCATTAATTACCAAGCATAATAACCCCAAATAACATTTAGAATTAAACTGTGCTCGCACTCCTGCGTCATCCAACTCGAAAATTGCTAAATAATAATACCGGTCCCGATCTTGAAATGATATTCGGTGCCACTATTCGGTATCGGGACGGTACTGGTATTTCCCGGCGGTACCGAGATTTTCCCGGTCCCAATCCCGCGAACTACAAAAAATGGATACCGGTCCCGGTCCTAAATGGGATTCGGTACCGCTATTCTGTACCGGTACCGGGACGGTATCGGAACTTGGGATTTCTTGCTCATCCCTTGGTAGCTCTTTTAATAAGGAGTAAAGATTAGCTTGTCACGCCCACACGAACAAGAAAGCTCCATGCTTCTCAAAGAAAACTAACACCTACATTACATCACAAAATCTTATCCATATGACCTGATTCTCTTGATTGTTCCATCACTCTCTTACGCTCTGTTCTCGAGTTTTTTTTTTAAAGGAATGGAAGGGGATTATAAGGGAAATCAAAAATATAGGTGTTCTTAAGTTTTTTTAAGAAGGAAGAGGAGGGAACGGGAAGGTGGGAGGGAGGGAAATCTATGGGCTTTCTTGTGTAAATATGATCCGTCCAATTTTTTTTTGGGGGGGGGGGGGTTGGAGGGGAAGCTATTATAAACATATTGGGCTTCTGTAAAATTACAAATATAGCCTCATTAAATTCATGCACGTTCCATATATTTTCCCTAGTTTTTCCCTGTAAACTGCAACAAGTTATACGATTCACAGCAGCAAACGACCTCCATTTTTCTCTCATAATCACGTAAGTTTATCCCTTGAATATTACTTTCAATGTATGTTTTAGTCTGCAAGTTTGTACGTGATCTTTGTTGTGTTTAATTCCACTATGTTTTAAGGGTGTTTGGGCTACTTATTTGATCTAAGGATAATAAAAGCCGGATAATAACAGGTAACTTTGGGTAGGGGTAAAAAATAATCAAGTCTGAAACAAACAATCAATATCAATGCCAAAATCATGTCAAGCTTCTTAAATAATGATAACCAGTTGACGATATCACCTTAATTTGTGCGTACAACCTTCAGCAACTTTCTCTTGGGTAGCCTTTATTGGTATTCTTTTTTAAAATGATATTCGATTAGATTTGTTATGATTAGTGAACTCGAATGATATGACTAGGTGGCACCTGATTAAGTTATGTATTAATTAAACCTTGCTTAGAGCATATAATATAGTTCAGCACCATGCACAAGAACACAAATAAAAATATGTTTTGAGGGTATATTGGTAATTTTGGTACATTCCTTTCCTTTCCTTGCAACTAAAAATAAAAACTCAAGAACACAAATAAAAATAACTACTTTCTTCATAGTGTCATTTCTTACTTTCCCCTTCCCATTCAATCCCTTTCCATTATTTAAAAAAAAAAAAAAAAAAAAAAAAACTCGAGAACTGAGCGTTATGTGTAGTTTGTTTTTTTTCCCAATAAGCATTTTTTTCCAGGTGGACTCGATTCTCGCAAAGAAACTGCAGGCACCATCTCCCTGCCCATGCACACATGAACTTAATAGTTAATACAACTCTATAAACAAACATACTTGAATATAAAAGCCCTTGAAATTCTCACTCTAACACAACAACACCAATGTTTTATTCCCTTAGTAAACACGGTGCGGCAATAGCCACGTCCATAGGGACACTCCTTAAGTTCATCCTCAAATGAGTAGAAGGTACAATCAGGGATATCATTTTCCTGTCAAATAATAATCGTTAAGAATATATATAATTAAAAAAAAAAAGTATACAATAGTCATTCCAAAACTCACCTTATCAGAACCAGGGCATTTATAATAAGGACGAGCAAAATTTATGCCTTTTCTTGTTACATTCCCGATTAGATTTCCATTCCCGCAGGGACAAAGAAGCTTCATGATTTTCAACGAAAACTGACATAAAAAACCATTGCAGTGAACATAAAATATCATAACAAAACTCAGAAACATATAATAAACATAATGAACTAAAAAAAGAGAGTATATATGTGTGTGTATGAGTGTGTGTGGGGGGTTTGATTAGGGTTGTCAATAAACCCGTCAACCCGAAACCCGACCCGAAACCGACCCCAAAAAACCGGGTTAGGGTTGTGTATTTTCGACCCGCCAGCCTGCTTTTTTTTTGGGGTCGGGTTACGGTTGGGTTTTCGACCCGAAGGTAGACCCGCCAACCCGAATTTATTATTTTTTTAATAATATTCCTATGTTTCTGATGTGCGTGTGTATTGCTCTAATTTTTATAACCACGGCAGCGGCTCCAAAGACTTGGTACGCGCGTGTTGTGTCGTTGTGGTTTTAGCAGTATTCAAGTTTTAAATTTATATTTAGCCGACTTATCAATAACACACACTTTAACGAGCAGTGTACCCGGTCAGTATGAATATAATGGTAAGTAGAGTGTCGATCACTAAGAGTGGAACGTATTATCTAGTTATTCTAATCAGTATTTTAATATCTTAAGTTAGCTATACAACCTAATCTAACGCAAGGGGGTTCAGCCTGAGAGACTGGCACGATTTGGTTATGATTAAATATAAACTAAACTAATAAGCACGAATCAGCGATTAGCACACACATACACAGATAAATACTTGAGACAATAAGAAGACCTGTCCTGATAGTTAAGTAGCTTGTCACTTGTTTTATTGCTAGTTTTATATGAAGTGTATGTAATTAACCCTTTTCTCGTTGGCTCTAATCTTATCGGCGAGTAAACCCTTAATGATTACTTATGTCTATCCTATTTACCTTTCTTCCTACTTTTCTACAGACGATAGAATGCATAGGCGATAGAATAAATAGGCGAGGACAGAGGCATGGCGACCCGATCAATGCTCAGCTAGACACAGAGGTTATCAATGCACTAATAAAAGTCACCAAAGACATCAACATATAAACTTTAATTAATGGGAAAGCAATTTTAAGGGGAGTTGAAGTGCATGATTAAATCAATGACACAAGCCCATCAATCCTGATGAATTAAAGTGTACTAATACAATAAAACAAAACTACTTAATGAATTGAATACATGCAGGACCTTCTTACAGCTCTTGTATCTTCATTTAGGGTGTGTCTTGTGCTGCTACTTTGTCTGAATTCGGCCTAGGGTTTCTTCGGTCTTCGGTCTTGTTGTGTTGTACGAACCAAAGGTCTCTAAATTCGTCTGACTATGGGGTTTTTATAGTTTCTGTCTGAGGGTTAGATGCGGCGCATCGAATAAGTAGATGCGGCACATTGACTTAACTTCACGTGGGGTCCAAGATTAATATATTCAGGAATATTTGTATACCGCCAGAAGATACGGCGTAACTCCATTCTTGTATGCGGCGCATGTCCTTTGCCGTCTTGGATTATAACTTGTGAAATCTTGATAGTGATGCGCCGTATATAATAAGTAGGATGCGGCGTATCTGGAGCAGAATGGTCTTGATCTTGTACATTTCAGTAGACTCTTAACTTCTTGCTTGTTTTGCTCCATAATTAGTTCAAAATCGCCAAGTTTCACATAATACTTGTTTTTACCTGAGAATTACAAAAGTAAACATTAACGTATCAATTCTCACAGATAATATAATAAAACAAGTCAAATAAATAGGATAAATGATGGTAATAAAATGTACTTATTTGAGTTCATCAAATATCCCCCCACTTGAACTTTACTTGTCCCCAAGTAAACCTTAGAATTAATCTTTTGAAAATGTATCCTAAAAGATGTTAGGATTTATTTTTATATTTAAGCATGTATTCATTTTGTCATAATCACACAATCAAACACTTAACGAATTTGAAATAAAATAAAATATTTTGATAAAAGCAAATCTAATCGTTTAACTGTCCAGTCGTGACAAATATTCTATCATAAGCTTGGCAAGTATACGCATCTCCCCCACTAAAGCCAAGGAATAACAAGTCTAAAGCGGTAAAAAGGGTTTGTTGGTTAAGGGTTAATCATTCTTCTTAATCTCTATCGATCTCAAATTCCAGAAAAGGCGACAAAATCACAAATACATGATCGAATCCACGAACACGATACTTGCAATTGCTCAAATCCTTAACTCGAATAGGCTAAAGATAGGACCAAGTAATCTTTACCAATAATATTATATCAAAAAGGGCGACAAAATCATAAATACATAGCCGAATCCACGACTACGATACTTAAGATTGCTCAAATCCCTAATCTCAATAAATCAAAGGTTTGGATAAAGAATAATATAGGGTATGGATAATATTTGGGATACAAATTGGTGTAAAATGAAAAATAAACAAAACAGATAAATTAAAAATCCTAAGTGTGGTAAATTGCTTTCCCAACCATCCCATGAATAAGACTCATATCATTGAATAACTCACGCTTTAACACTTGAAACACACGCTTTAGGTAGACACGAATTATACTCAACAAGATCTCAATCAAAGAATAACCTTAGTTGGCGTTCCCATAACGGCCAACTCCCGTTCAATCCATAAATATAATATACAACAAATAGTGGTGATATCGACCACTTAATACAAAACTTTACATAAGTTGGTTAAAACAAACATCCAACTTTTTCTTTCTTTTTCTATTTTTTTTTCTATTTTTTTGATTTTTTTTTTTTTTTTTTTTTTTTTTTTTTTTTTTTTTTTTTTTTTTTTAACTTGAAACATAAACATAGATGTGTAAAATTTCACCACATCACTATAACGATAACTCTGGATAATTTTTCCATACTTTTCATGACTTCAGAAATAACGGTAATAGTGAAAGTAGTAAACACAAAAAAAATAAACTCAGAGATATACAATATTTACTTTCACTCCAATTGCATTGTGCAATTTCCCGACCTAACCATAGATAATGAATTACGCACGCGAACACAGGTAATGTAAGGAAACACACTTTGCCAAAAGCAATTAACCAACCACGGATTTTAATCTACAGGGTAGGCTAAGGTGTAAGGGTGTAACGAAACATTATAACAAAGGTGTAAGAAACGAAAGGAATGGCTCTGAGTATTTTTCTAGGGGTATCTTACTCTAAAAGTGAGAGTAACAAAAGGGTTTATACGGGGGTTAACTAACCAGTGTAGTTAGTTAATATCACATAACATATAAAGGCTATTTGGGTGTAATCCTAGAAATTTACCAATTTAGACAAGTCATTCCAATTATATAAATAATACTTATTATGGTGGTCTCGAATAGTATACAAGCCAAGTTCTAAAGTTTACAAGTCACCGGCACACTCATAGATTTGTGAATTTTTGAAAAGTTCACAATTTTTGAAATAATGTCATGTGTGCAGCTATGTAATTTAGACTTAAACAAAAACATGCTAAAAATTTTTAATTTTGAAAGTTTAGGACAAGTAAGTGTTCTAATTCTCCAATCCCCCCACTTAAGTTAAACAACGTCCTCGTTGTTTGTGTAAAAGATTAAAAACTGGAAAATAAAAGAATTAGAACAGAAAAACTCCCCTGAGATTTGCTCGGTATGATCCTCCATTATTTGTATAAGAGCAAAAATCATCTTTCTTGTGGATGAGAACGTTTAAGCTTCATATTTGATGTATCCACAGGAAATGCAGGAATCTATAATACCATCAAGACTTTAACACACCTGAGTTAAGAAGGTTCAAACTTGCATAATACATTAGTAGTTAGCGAAAATAAAACTTAAAAATTAAAATGAAAATCATCAGGTCAGTCGATACGCCGTATCTTATGGAAGAAGATACGCCGTATCGAGCCTGGAATAAATACGAATCAGAATAGAAGATGCGTCGCATCCTTAACCAGGGATGCGCCGCATTAAAATAAACTGACAGAAAGTTTTTAAAGTCAAAAATAAAAATGCAGAAAATTAAATAAGATATGACCAGTGCAGAAGATGCGTCGCATCTCAAGATTGAGATGCGCCGTATCTTCTGCGGGTCTGACAGACTCGACACAGAACAGAATAGTAAAAAGATAAATCTGGGTTGTCTCCCGGTCATCACTTGTCTTTATTCCAGAGTCTTCAAGTTAGACTCACGTTCAGCTTCTGTTCCAGTAGTTCTGGTTCAAACTCGACAACTTTGTTATCAGCGTTGTCGATGTAATTATCAAGGTACTTCCCTTTAGGTCGTGCTTTTGGAACAAAACTCCTTTAATCACCCTTGACAATTGGTGCACTTCAATCGTCACTTCTCTAATCATATTGTTTTGTTCTTTCAGCAATAGTTCCTTTCCGCTTTCTTGGGCAAACTTTGATATCATCTCGTCGATTGTAAATCTGATCCTTGATCCTCCAAACCAGCTTGGGAAAAGATCAATCATGATTCCTGAAACACAAAACAAATAGGCTTCGAAGTAAAAAATTTCTAAGAATCAGGAAAGATGATTAGAATTTTCTCCGTTCGGGATAAATAAAAGTTACTGATATCTGAAGACGATGCGCCGTATCCTATAAATAGGATGCGCCGTATCTTATAATCGTTAAAAATAAATCAGACTTTTATTTTAAAAAGTAGATACGCCGCTTAGAATTTTAGAATGCGCCTTATCAGTTTTAATTATCAAAAATCAACGTATATTTATTAAAATTAAATGCGTCGTATTAACAAAAGTTAATGCGCCGTATTTTTGTTACGTTTCAAAATACAAGATTTTTGATTCAGAAGATGCGCCGTATCGATAAAAATCGATGCGTCGTATCTGTTTAATAATTCGAAAACTATTTTTAATTAAAATAATAGATACGCCGTATCTGCAAAAACAGATGCGTCGTATGGCGTTATCGTTTAGAAAAATTTCTTATTAAAAACAGAATACGGCGTATCTTGGGGAAAAGATGCGTCGTATCGAATATTTTAAACGCGTTGTATTTTATAAAAATTAAATGCAATACGCCGTATCTAAGAAAATAGATGCGCCGTATCGTTTATATTAGTACAGTACAACGATAGCAGTATGCAGAAAAACAGAAAAAATAAAAAAAAAAATAAAAACAAGCAAAAAGAAACAAAAATTAAACACACAAAAACAGAAAATATGCAAATAATACAATGAATGCAATTTAACTAATATACAACAGAGTTAGCGGTTAGAATTAAAATTAAAAACCTAATTAAAATACTAATCAAATTAACAGATAATAACAATTCACTCCCCGGCAACGATGCCAAAAACTTGATGTGCGTGTGTATTGCTCTAATTTTTATAACCACGGCAGCGGCTCCAAAGACTTGGTGCGCGCGTGTTGTGTCGTTGTGGTTTTAGCAGTATTCAAGTTTTAAATTTATATTTAGCCGACTTATCAATAACACACACTTTAACGAGCAGTGTACCCGGTCAGTATGAATATAATGGTAAGTAGAGTGTCGATCACTAAGAGTGGAACGTATTATCTAGTTATTCTAATCAGTATTTTAATATCTTAAGTTAGCTATACAACCTAATCTAACGCAAGGGGGTTCAGCCTGAGAGACTGGCACGGTTTGGTTATGATTAAATATAAACTAAACTAATAAGCACGAATCAGCGATTAGCACACACGTACACAGATAAATACTTGAGACAATAAGAAGACATGTCCTGATAGTTAAGTAGCTTGTCACTTGTTTTATTGCTAGTTTTATATGAAGTGTATGTAATTAACCCTTTCTCGTTGGCTCTAATCTTATCGGCGAGTAAACCCTTAATGATTACTTATGTCTATCCTATTTACCTTTCTTCCTACTTTTCTACAGACGATAGAATGCATAGGCGATAGAATAAATAGGCGAGGACAGAGGCATGGCGACCCGATCAATGCTCAGCTAGACACAGAGGTTATCAATGCACTAATAAAAGTCACCAAAGACATCAACATATAAACTTTAATTAATGGGAAAGCAATTTTAAGGGGAGTTGAAGTGCATGATTAAATCAATGACACAAGCCCATCAATCCTGATGAATTAAAGTGTACTAATACAATAAAACAAAACTACTTAATGAATTGAATACATGCAGGACCTTCTTACAGCTCTTGTATCTTCGTTTAGGGTGTGTCTTGTGCTGCTACTTCGTCTGAATTCGGCCTAGGGTTTCTTCGGTCTTCGGTCTTGTTGTGTTGTACGAACCAAAGGTCTCTAAATTCGTCTGACTATGGGGTATTTATAGTTTCTGTCTGAGGGTTAGATGCGGCGCATCGAATAAGTAGATGCGGCGCATTGACTTAACTTCGCGTGGGGTCCAAGATTAATATATTCAGGAATATTCGTATACCGCCAGAAGATGCGGCGTAACTCCATTCTTGTATGCGGCGCATGTCCTTTGCCGTCTTGGATTATAACTTGTGAAATCTTGATAGTGATGCGCCGTATATAATAAGTAGGATGCGGCGTATCTGGAGCAGAATGGTCTTGATCTTGTACATTTCAGTAGACTCTTAACTTCTTGCTTGTTTTGCTCCATAATTAGTTCAAAATCGCCAAGTTTCACATAATACTTGTTTTTACCTGAGAATTACAAAAGTAAACATTAACGTATCAATTCTCACAGATAATATAATAAAACAAGTCAAATAAATAGGATAAATGATGGTAATAAAATGTACTTATTTGAGTTCATCAGTTTCGTTCCAGACCAAATAAAGAAGAGTAAAAAATGTTGGGTTTTGGTCTTGTGACTGGGCTTCGCCTATTATCTAGCAAACAAATAACAAGTATATATTTCATAGGTATTCATCAGGTATGTATTTCATATGTTATCTAGCAAACAAAGAACAGATATATATTTCATATGCATTAATCAAGTCAACCCGCCAACCCGATGCGGGTCGGGTCCGGGTTGAGATTTCAGACCCGAAACTTTTAGTGGGTCGGGTTAGGGTCAGAGATTTTCAACCCGTCAACCCGATGTGGGTCGACCCGATTGATAGCCCTAGGTTTGATTTTGGGGGTTTTGAAAATCGTAAAGGCGTGACATTGATCAAGATCAGAGACAAAGTTTAGTGATGGAAACAAACAATCAGAGTTTTCTTCATCACTAACAGGTGAATCTTGTTTCGCAGAATTGCCAAAGGAAAGTTTTTTAGGAAAGCCAAGGTTCCGGGCAGCAAATGAACAGAAAATAAGTTTAACTTAACAAACAAAAGAATACCAACACTTAAAACAAACACATTTTCGGGCTAAGAAACTCAGGTTGTTCATGTTAGCTTACGTTGTTTCATATAAACACATACGCGAATGGAACCATTGGGGCATTGCCCAGTGGTATCACACTCCCCACCGCACATGTCCAGTTGACGGGTCAAGGAGGGGGTTTAAGAAGATAGGTTTAGGGTGGCTAAGAGCACTTGGTACCCCAAGTTATAGGGTGCGTTATAGCCTTATAACGCGACCCTATGGCACGAGACCATACCAGACCCCAAGCCATAGGGTTTTTTTCCTTTTTTTTTTCTTTTTCTTTGTGTGTGTGTTTTATTGGGTTAAGTGTGGGGCCCGGGGGTGTCCTATAAGTCTATAACTTGAGTGATGAAGGGAAGGTGTTTTTGAGTTAGATTTATAGGGGAAAAAGCTGAGATGTCACAACTTTTTGCTATAAAACTGTCAGAAGGGTCCCTCGGCAACCAAAAAGGGTGTGCGCAGGGGACAACCAAGAATTATAAGTGACTAGGTTCACAAATTTCTTTTACGATAATACAATGAACTGAGTAAGGGGGAGTTTGTTTAAGCTTATATAGCAGGCTCATGGCTTATTTGATTTCTGGCTTATGTTTCATAAGCTCATTTTTTCTGGCTTATATTCAAACTTTTCCGCTTATAGAAGCTTATGATGTCATAATAAGCTTATACAAGCCGAAAAGTTTCAATATAAGTAAAAAAAAAAAAAAAAAAAAGCTGAAAATCACAAAATGTCTTAATTCATATTATTAGCTTAATTAGATAACTTATTAATTTGATATGCAATATCTAATTGTTAAATAATCAGTTTATTTATTTATTATTAAATGGATGATGAATTTAGGTATCTAAATCTAATCTAATCTAAAGTATCTACAATCAAACTTAATAAGAAATTAAGTTTAAGCAATACAAATCAATAAGTTTATTACACGAACAAATTTAGCACAAAAAGTATTGATCCAAGCCCTAGTCAACCTCTATTAAATGTTATTAAAACATCTCTTAAACCTAAATTAACCGATACAAATGATAGAGCATATAATACGAACCCGCATGCATATTTTATTATTCATCTTATATTTTTTTCTCCAACATTTTTCTAAAGCATAATCTTCACCGCCGGAGCAAGGGGTGACTACACAACATTTACACTTTCAATCGTCACAACTTCGTAATACTATTAGCAATCATTTTCGTATGTGCCCGATGCTCACCCCTATAAAAAAAAACCATGAACCTATGCTAAGATGAGAGTAAAAAAGAAAAATAAATATAAAGTGATTAGTGTGAGTGAGAATAAAAGAATAGTTGAAGTATTGAAGTTAAAAGATGGAAAAAATATATATAATGAGTTAAATTATAAACATTTTCATGTGTTTTAAACTTTTTCATTAAATCACCATAGTGGATGCCCTTAAGGTGATGTGTTATGCACCATCTTAGGGTGGAGGGAGTGGTTTCACCAACACCTCCCTTCACCAATTTTCCACATCATCAATACCCAATAAAAACCTCCTAACTTACACTTCACCAATTCACCCCAATTTTCACCAATTTGGTGGCATTGGTTTCACCTAATCACCAATTTACCACATCACCTTTTATTTTTCATATATTTTTAATAAATAAAACCACCCACAATATAAAATAAAAACTGAAAATAAAATTTAAATATAAAAACTGAAAATAAAATTTATAACAAATTTAAACATAATACAAGTAACTATTTAGTACTAAAAACTAAGGTCCCAATTAAATATAATACAATAGTTAAGGGTTAAAAGTGAAAATTATATATATATATAAATTAAAGTAAAAAAAAAAGGGATAATTGTTTCTAAATGTATCGAACTTGCCACCTTTTACTATGTTGTGTAGTCACCTTTTTTTTTTTACTAATGTGTGTATCCAAGTTGCCTAATCCGTCTATTCTGTGCATGCTAAGGTGATTAGAGTTTTTCCGTTAGAGTAAATTACATAAATCGTCCTTGTGGTTAGGCCCAAATTGCAAGTTTCGTCCTTTTCTTTAAAAAATTGCTAACGGTCGTTTAACAAAGGCAACGTTAGTCCATTTACCAACGATCATTTGCAACGTTAGTCCTTTAACAAAGGCAACGTTAGTCCATTTACCATCGCCACCACCTGCCACCACCCACCTCTACCACCGCCACCCACCACCCACCACCACCACCCACCACCACCGCCACCTCCACCCACCGCCACCACCACCACCACGGCCACCACCCACCACCACCACCTCCACCCACTGCCACCCACCACCCACCACCTGCCACCACCCACCTCTACCATCGCCACCACCTGCCACCACCCACCTCTACCACCGCCACCCACCACCCACCACCACCACCCACCGCCACCACCACCTCCACCCACCGCCACCCACCACCCACCACCACCCACCGCCACCGCCACCACCACCCACCGCCACCACCACCTCCACCCACCGCCACCCACCACCACCACCCACCACCACCCACCGCCACCCACCGCCACCGCCACCACTACCCACCGCCACCCACCGCCACCGCCACCGCCACCACCACCCACCGCCACCACCACCTCCACCCACCGCCACCCACCACCCACCACCACCACCCACCACCATCCGTATTTTCACATTTTCGTCCGTATTTTCCCGTTTTCGTTCCTTTTTACACGTTTTCGTCCGTATTTACACGTTTTTGTCCGTTTTTACACGTTTTCTTCCGTTTTTACACGTTTACATTCATATTTACACGTTTTCATCCTTATTTACACGTTTTCTTCCGTTTTTACACGTTTACATTCATATTTACACGTTTTCATCCGTTTTTACACGTTTTCATCCGTATTTACATGTTTTTGTCCGTATTTTACACGTTTTCGTCCGTATTTTCATGTTTTCGTCCATTTTTCACTTTTTGTCCATTTTTACACGTTTTCGTCCGTATTTACACGTTTTTGTCCGTAATTACATGTTTTCATCCGTATTTACACGTTTTCGCCCGTATTTACACGTTTTTGTCCATTTTTACACGTTTTCGTCCGTATTTACATGTCTTTTTTCCATTTTTACACATTTTCATCCGTATCTACACGTTTATACACTCACCTTGTCGATTTTCTCAAAAGTATCAGCCCTACGAGGCGTCCACCCATTAATAGCCTCACCTGCAACAGCAGACAGCCAAGCAGGCCAACCCGCAGCAACTTGTTCACCATGTATATTCTTAGGCGGATTACTCAACCTAGGATTCACCATAAAAAATGGACGAAAACATGAATATACGGACGAAAACGTGTAAAAACCGACGAAAACGTGTAAATACGGATGAAAACGTGTAAAAATGGATGAAAACGTGTAAATATGAATGTAAACGTGTAAAAACGAAAGAAAACGTGTAAATAAGGATGAAAACGTGTAAATATGAATGTAAACGTGTAAAAACGGAAGAAAACGTGTAAAAACGGATAAAAACGTGTAAATACGGACGAAAACGTGTAAGTAAGGATGAAAACGTGTAAAAACGGATGAAAACGTGTAAATATGAATGTAAACGTTTAAAAACGGAAGAAAACGTGTAAAAACAAACTAAAAGGTGTAAATACGGATGAAAACGTGTAAAAATGGATGAAAACGTGTACATATGGACGAAAACGTGTAAATACGGATGAAAACGAGTACATACGGATGAAAACGTGTAAATACGGTGGTGGCGTTGGTGGGTGGTGGTGGCGGTGGCGGTGGGTGGTGGTGGTTGGTGGTGGCGGTGGTGGTGGGTGGTGGTGGCGGTGGCGGTGGGTGGTGGTGGGTGGTGGTGAGTGGTGGTGGTGGGTGGTGGGTGGCGGTGGGTGGAGGTGGTGGTGGCGGTGGGTGGTGGTGGTGGGTGGTGGGTGGCGGTGGTAGAGGTGGGTGGAGGTGGGCAGGTGGTGGCGTGGTAGAGGTGGGTGGTGGCAGGGGTGGTGGGTGTGGGGGGTGGGGTGGTGTGGTGGCGTGGTGGTGGTGGTGGTGGGTGGAGGTGGCGTGGTGGGGGGTGGTGGTGGGTTAGTGGGTGGCGGTGGTAGAGGTGGGTGGTGGCAGGTGGTGGCGATGGTAAATGGACTAACGTTGCCTTTGTTAAAGGACTAACGTTGCAAATGATCGTTGGTAAATGGACTAACGTTGCCTTTGTTAAACGACCGTTAGCAATTTTTTAAAGAAAAGGACGAAACTTGCAATTTGGGCCTAACCACAAGGACGATTTATGTAATTTACTCTAACGGAAAAACTCTAATCACCTTAGCATGCACAGAATAGACGGATTAGGCAACTTGGATACACACATTAGTAAAAAAAAAAGGTGACTACACAACATAGTAAAATGTGGCAAGTTCGATACATTTAGAAACAATTATCCATCATATAAACATCTACATCCATCATTCCATGATTCCATCTACATCGTCTTCCTTTCCTGCAAGTAAGTTTTTTTTTTTTTTTTTTTTTTTTATAATATAAAATCATATATATGTAAATACATATTCACCTCTCCCTCTCCTCCCCTCCCTCTCTCTCACTTGCCCTCTCTTTCTCTCTCCTCGGTAAACATTGCCGGTTTGGACTTACCGATCCATTAACCGATAAGCCGGCGGCGGTGTTACCGCCGGCACCGCCCCTCACCGCATGACTTTGCCGACCCACTCCCTCCACCCTTATTGTTTAACTAAGAGGGACTGCAAAATTATTTTTACAACAAAAAGGTGTTACTCAACATGAAATTAAATCAGGCCGGTTACTAGTGACATTTGGAATCCCTCTTTTCTTTCACATCATACACAACGGACCAAATTCTAAACTTGAAGATGAAATTGAAGTAAAATTTAGTTTGTTGTGTTCATCTGCATCATCGTCTAATAGATTACTTACTCCAATATAAGACTTTTATTTTTATATATTTTTTTAGACTATTTCACATATCGTTTTTGGTGCCAACTCTTGTTGTTCCTATGTTTCTTGGTTTTAACTCATATATATATATATATATTATATATATATATATATATATATATATATATATATATATATATATATATATATATATATATATAGTGTAACTTTCTTACGAGAACCACTTTTATCTGCAAGAACTGCGAAAACCACTTTTTGACCATAGGATGATAAGATCAATGGTTATAAATGAATGTGGCAGTTTTGTAATTAAAATGGAAACAAATATAATTAAGTAAAAGAAGAAGGGTATTAGAGTAATTACAAATTATCTTTTTAAAATTATTCCTGGATATTAAACATCACTTGCAAAAAATAAACCTCCCAGGCTCCCATAACTAAAACCTCGTTCTTCTCACATAACCCTATTTCTCTATTTATTTTCATAACCACCTTCCACCATCATTGATTAAACCGCCGCCGCCACCGACTGATAAAGTCTTGGAAACAGGGTGGCCATCGAGCGAAGATCCACAAAACAAACAAACACCAAGATCCACCGGTGATGGTTCGTTTGGATCCGTCACCGCCGCCGAGAACCATCTCCGCCACCAAGATCCATCTCGACAACCATGTTCCCATCATCAACAATGAGCAGATCTTATTTAGTAAGTGGATCCTACCACAGCCATGTATTATTTTTTTATATTTCGTAAATGACATGTCTTGAAATTGAAAATAATTGTTTGATATAATAAGGTTGTGAGGATATGTTAGTTAAATATGTTTTTTGAATAATAATTTTATTTTCAATTAAATTATCATTTTAAAAAAAGATTCAATGAATGAAAGAATGGGGAAAATCTGTTACATCTTGCTCTCATCGGTTAGTTTAAATCACAAGTTTGTGTATTAAGGTTTTCAGATCTGGTTTGGGTAGGACCTTTAATTTGCATATTGGCTCTTTTCTTTCTTTTTGTTTTCTATATTTAATTGAAGCAAATGGCCAACCAATATGTGCAAATGCACCAATTGACCAACTGACAATCTTGAATTAATAAAATACGAGCCCACTTAGATAACAATAATAAAAAATCTTTAGAAGTTTTTTTTAAATAGTTGATATTGTTTCATACTATTGATTTTCGTTATAGATGGTTAGATTCTCAAGTAATATGTTTGAGGTTATTTTTTTAATCTTGTAGGGGTTTAGTCACCATTTTTTTTTTTGCTTCGTATGATTTAAAGTGTGCAAAACATGTATGCACATAAGGTTGCTTCGTAGTATTTTTAATCTTGTAGGTTGATTTAAATTGTGCAAAACATGTATGTTCAAAACATAATTGTTCAAAACATATATGTTTTAATTAGTGGGATCTAATTAATGAAAACCATATATGTTTGAGAACATGATGTTTTTAAACATGTATGTTCTGTTCAAAACAGGTATGTTTTAGAAAATTGTTACTTATAAACGAAATGCTTAAAACATGTATGTTTTAATAAAATTATTGTTGCTAATTTTTGTACTTTTCTTTGTATCAGGTGTAATTACAAGAATGTTCACGGCTATGGGTGTGCATATATGTCCGACTTTTGAAAAATGTTGACGGCTACTCGTGTATAGATCGATTATATTCATATATTTATGTTTTTAGAAATTTGTATTTTAATTGTATTTCAATTGATATCGGAGTTTGTATATAACATTTATGTACTTGGTTTGTTAAAAATTTCATTATATTAAAAGACCTATATGCACCTAACTATTTCTTGAAACATATATTGCAGCAATAAATCTAGAAATATGTTATCTTAAAAAAAAAACATGTATGCATTTTGACTAATTGAAAACATGTATGCACCTTGACTATTCGGGGAAAAAACATGTATGCACTTTGCCTAAAAAAAAACATGTATGCACCATTACTATTTGAAAAAAAATAATAATTAAAAAAAATCCGAATTTTAACATTTATAAAAAACGGGAATTATAAAAAAATAAAAAATAATATGAAAATGTCTTTTACTATTATACCCTTTTGAATTAAATAAAAATAAAAAAATGCTATGGAGCATTAAATGGTGTACATTGTGTATTATTAGTTGTAAAAGGGTGGTTTTCGCAGTTCTTGCAGATAAGGTGGTTCTCGTAAGAAAGGGACTATTGATGAAGCGAAAAGTGTACCGCTTTTAGGGGGTCATTTAAGCCCTAAATCGTATTATTTGATCAAATATTACCCTAAATCGTTCCTTTTGTCATTTTAGGTACTTTTGTGAAGAAATCTGGAAAAGGAAGCATTTTGGACGTTTTTGGAGCATAAAAGTGAAGAAAACGACAAAGTCTCAAAATTATGCTGGAAAGTACCTTTGACGGCGTCAGGGATTGGTCCAGACGGCGTCATGGCTTGGCAAAAGAGGTGGATATGAAAATTACTCATGATAAGCCAGAGAATTTTGCATGAAAAATCTGACGGCGTCACCCTTTGAAGTGATCAAGGCCATCACGGTTTAAATTAAAGAGGGACGGCGTCAAGCTCAATTCTGACGGCGTCACCCCTTGATAGGCCAGAGCGGATTTTGGAGCACTAAAGAGGGACGGCGTCAGGAAGGCCATCCGGGAACCCTAAAAGCGGCGAGGTGACGGCGTCAGGATCTACAACGTGACGCCGTCAGCCCTTAAACTCTATATATAGTTTTGCAATTTTTTGTTATTAGGGTGGAACTTATTGTGTGTAACTTTGGAGGAGAAACCCTAGGACGAATTTCTGCCATTTTTAAGGGTTTTCATACCCTTGGATCTCCCATGTTTAATTGAAGATAAGTGATCATTTAATCATTCAATATGTCTATGTGTTGTTTGATTATATCTTGTTCTTGTCTTTTGATTAACATGCTAGGCTAGATTTATCTTGTGTTTGCTTAGATCTAATGAAACCTAACTATTGATTATTGGTTATTAGTGTGTTATTAATTGTATTGGATGATTGTTCATCGATGTTAGGCTTAAGAAAACTGGCTAACTTCCTATTCGGTAACTTGCTTGAACGTCTTAAGAAACATGAACCAATGCGTACTAAGGTTTTTATGGTTGTATTTAATGCATGAGCGAATTCTAGTGATCCCATGTTAGGAGCTTCCTAGCCGGCTCGACATAGGAGTGAAGTAGGAGCTTGTAGAGTTGGGGAAGTACGTACGCCACCCCACGATTGGTATTAAGGAATACACCCGTCATCCACGCAATTAATACACACTAATCAACCGGTAAAAGATAGTTAGGGAGTAAGGAAATCTAAGTAAACACATTTCTCTCCATATAAGTTTCACCACTCTTTTCATTTTCAGTATTTTATTTTATTTGCATTTGTAGTTATTTGGGTTAGTTGACTAGCAACTAATTCCGCCCACTCCTTCAAACCCGAGATTTTACTTGCTTTCATAAAAAATTATAAAAATACAAAAAAAGAATCTTCCCTCACCCTTAGACCTACTAAAGTAGTTTTTCATACCTAACGAACACTATTCCCTGTGGAGAACGATCAATCCCCCGTACTTACCACTACACTATACTACATCGGTCAGGTACACTGCCTGGTGGGGTTGTAAGCCTCTTGAGATCCCTCGAGAGGTAAAACCTGTTGTAAGGTTGCAAAACCACGCATCAAGTTTTTGGCGCCGCTGCCGGGGAATAGTTATTGTTTAGGTTGAATTTTTATTTTTATAGGTCTACTCACTAGATTCCTTTCTAGTGAGATTTTTATTTTATTTTTCTAGGTTTTCTTTAGTCTATCTTTTTTCTTCGTATTCTTTGTTCGTAACCATTACCATTCGACATCATGGAAGATGGTAATATCCTTGATCCCAACAACCAACCACCACAACCTCCTAGAGCCCGTACCTTAGGAGACTACTCTCGTCCTAGCCACCATGGCTATCGAAACACCATTGAGCTCACTCAAGGAGCCAATGTCACACCCTTGCGATCCGACACCATCCGGTTGGTGCAAAGCGGATGCGCATTCCATGGACTTCGTTCTGAAGATCCTAATCAACATCTCAAGGACTTTCTCAAAATCGTTGATTCCATAGACCTTGATGTTGCCACTCGAGAGACGACCCGACTGCGTCTCTTTCAATTCTCTCTGCGGGACCAAGCTAGTCAATGGCTAGAGCATCTACCCGCAGGATCCATCACCTCTTGGGATGATCTCACCACTCGTTTCCTTGCTCAGTTTTTCCCACCAGGAAGAACTACCAAGTTAAGGAAGGATATCTTGATGTTCGAACAACGTCGAGGCGAAACCCTCTACGGGGCATGGATTCGATTCAAGGACTTACTCCAAAAAGTCCCTCATCATGGCATAAATCTCTGGCTTCAAATCCAAATCTTCTATGACCATGTTGATTACCACACCAAGCGTGCCATCGATCGAGCCGCCGGGGGCAGATTGCGCGACAAAAGCGCCGAGGAATCATGGGAAATCATTGATGAGCTTGCATCCGACGATGATGAATTGTGGCAAGTTTCCCACGACGTACGCTCGGCGGTCAAGACATATTCATCGCCCGATACAGCTAATCAAATCACTGAGGAAAGCGTTAGTGAACTTGAGAAAAGGGTTGCATATCTTATGGAAAAGCAAAAGAGACCCTTAAGTCCACAAAAAGCAACAATTAACTCGGTCTCAAGCGTTAAGCAAATACCATTGTCCGAATCACCCCTTAGGGAAAATACTAAACCCTTCCATAAGCACGCTCAACCCAACTCACCACCTCAGGAGCTTAGTCCAACATTCGAAGCTCGAATGAGAGAATACATGTCAAAACACTCCGAACGGTTGGCAAAATTTGAGGAAGCCGTCTACAAACAGAAGGAGGAAATGGAAGAGAAGATGGCGGAGATGATGAACCTTTTGAAAGAATACACAAATACAAAAGCTCCTGAAAAAGTGTTGGTGAGGAATGACGTTGAAGTTCCCAACACTAGATTTGTCAAGGCCATCTCCGTCGTCCAAGAGGGCGAAAATGATGGAAGAGGGAAATCCATAACTATGGAAGTTAACAAAATTGACCTCGTCCCACTTAATGATGGAAACACCAATGCCTGCAACTGCGATTCAGACAAAGGCAAGGAGGCGCCCTCTAAGCAGCGCCAATTGGTAGAACCGCCAAAGTCACAACAAGTAAGGCATTACTTGAAGCACGATATAAACAAGGAGACCATAAACGATTGGGTGAGAAACTATCGACGTACTCATCTACCCAGCAAGGAGTCCAAGAGAATGGAACCGGATGATGAATCCGACACATCACCCGGAGGGCAATTATATGAGTGCCTCATAAGACAAAAGTTAGTGGAAAAGCAGGAATTCTACGGGGTCTTCGAAATACCATGCAGCATTGGAAAACTCAAGTATCTGGATGCGGTAGCCGACCAAGGTTCCGACGTAAATTTGATGCCTTTATCCATCTATGTCCAGTTAACCGACGAACTGCCATCCATCACCCATACTAAACTCTCCTTTGCAAAATATTCTTATGAGTACCCGTTAGGAATTGCAGAAGATGTGTTGGTCAACGTTGCCGGATTCCTGTATCCGGTCGACTTCATGATTATTGAGAGGAATGATATGAATATGCCAATAATCCTTGGGGCACCCTTTCTCGCTACCACTAGGGCACAAATCAATTACGGAAATAGTGCCATCCTAATGAAGAAGGGGAAGAAAACAATAAACTTCCCAACAGTCCCACGACATATACGAGATGTTGCTCTACAAAAGAAGATGGAGGCGAACTCCAATATAATCCGTGGTAATGTTCGAGAGAAAATCCGTGCATGGGAGGCAAGGATTAAGGGTTACAATGAAAATGAGATTAGAGAATGTAAGGGTGGAAATAACGATTATATTGAGGCTGATGTGATGACCAATAACCCCGTTGAATTTACAAAAGGAGACTCAGTGCTCCTAAGGCATTCAGAAACAAAAGCACCTACCGATGAACCAAGTCCCTGGTGGTACGGACCATTCACAATTAAAAGTCTATACCAAGATGGGGTAATAAGCTTGACCAGCAAGGGAGGAGGTGAAGTGACTGCAAATGTCGAGCGATTGAGACACCACCACCCTGATAACAAGGATTATATCTATCAGGGATACGTCATTATGAATGATGGAATCACGTAATGTCCGTGACTTTGAGTCTAGCTACAAGACTCGTTAATAAAGAAAAGCGCTTCTTGGGAGGCAACCCAAGCTTTATTTGCGTTGTGTGTTTATTTGTTTGTTTGTTTGATTTTATTTGTTTCCGTATGTGTGTTTAATTTTTATTATTATTGATTCATGTTCAAAACTAATTTGTGAAAATGCTTTATCTTGTTTTTAACTTCGTCTTAACTACATATAAAGGTATTTTGCAAAAGTTAAGTGTAAGGGAAATCCAAATCGGTTTATTAGAACAAATGAACATGAATCGTAATAATAATAAATTAACATACATATTAGTATTTGTTTGAGTCAAATGCTTGTATCGAGTCATAATGATGTTTTGCAGGATTTCCAGGAAGTAAGCTATAGGTTTTTCCAAAATTTTTCCGGAAACTTAACATGAGAATTCTGTCAGATCATTTCTGACGGCGTCAGGCTTTACAACCTGACGGCGTCAGGTTTTAATTTTTAGAAATTTTTGAAAGTTTTGTTTTCATAAAAAGTTTTTATTAAATCTCTAACTTATAATCTCCAGGAATCTGCAAAATTATCATTCCACAAGCATTATATCCTTTTATATAGAGTTTATCCCGCCGATGTTATGCAGGTTTTCGTGTTTGTTTTCTCAGGTTTAACAGGTTATTTTGGACAAGGAAATGTATGTGGAATCAAGCTTATGGCGATGCTTTAGTCTTGGAGCTTCTACATTCTCTTGGAAGAAGATCTAACCATGTTACCACATTATCCACCGAGCGAATCAGGGGAGTATTTGATTTCATTCTTTTACCTTATTACTTTTACATCTTTGTATTTGAACATTGGGGACAATGTTCATCTTAAGTGTAAGGGGGGGGGGGGTAAAGTACGATTAGAGAATGCTTTTACGTTTGATTTTTGTTTGTTTAATAGTAGATGTGTAATAAAACTGAGAGAAATACCTGTTAGGGCAATTTTAGTGCCAAATTTAAAATTTTTTACAACATTTAGGAGTGAAACTTTGATCTTAATGAGCGTCTCACGGATAGGAGTTATATGACTAGCACAAAAACCGTACCACTAAAAAATTTTCCACCCCCAAATATGTGAGGTTCGCTCCTAGAATTGGTAGGAAAAGCAATTATGCTATGATGTGTGTACCGGTAGCACTTAGATTCTAGAACTTGCGTTAGGACCATTCCGAGGCCACAAGTGAGACTACATTCGTGTAGTTAGATTTACTACATGATAAGAGGCATTAGGATTAACCCGTTGTTTTACACCTGTGTTTTTGTTATAATTACTTTGGCTACATTGGTCAAGTAATTCTCCCACACCCTTTGCGTTGTACTCATTTTTAGTACACGATACCCCTAGTACACCCCTCAGAGCCTATCTTTTCGTTTCTAACTTTAAGCGTTTTACTTAAAGTAAGAAATTAGTTTACACCCCACTTAAATGTACACCCAAAATCGCCTTAGCCTACCTTGTATGCACTCAATTTTAGTGCATTATTGTGACAACATTTGTTTAAACCCAAGTTAATTATCTAATTGATTACATGGTTGCTAAGTCGAGTCATATCCTTGTACATATTGTTTTGGGATGATTGGGACTCATGGGTAAAGTACTAGTGTAATGGAGTAATGGGGAAGAACATCATTTATTACCCCCATATGTGCTAAATATTTTAAAAGTACTCCAAGTTTTTCAATTATCTTAATTCGAGTCATTAGAATAGTTATTTGTAAAAGTTATGTAAAAGTTCAAGTGTAAGGGGAATGCAACGCCCCTATGATGTATTATTTTGGATGGTAGGGCAAGAGTGTATGCAAAAAAAAAAAAAAAAAAAAAAAAAAAAAGAGAAAAAGAAAAATAGAAAAAACATACGGACTACCATCCCGTTTTATTTTATGTTTTTGTTATTTTGTTTTTAGCTTAAGATCGAGTCTAGTCTTGGCTTAGCAACATTGTATAGTACATGTAATTGATCAAGATCTTTAACTCGCCACCAGTAAAATATCCTTTATCCAACAAAACCGTGTTTTCCTTTTCCCTACACCTAACGTTATAACCCATTTAAAAGCCCTCTTTGATAGTTTATCTTAGGTGCTTACGCCTAGTGGAGGAGGTTTTCGATCCTTGCCCAAGCCTATGGTAATCTATTTGCTATGACAGGTAGTGAGAGATATTATCCGTTTTCATTTATGAGATTTATTTTGATGACACTTGAGAGATGTGAGTATCTAAACACTACTTGTGAGGTGCTAGTATGTAATCTCCGTGCTTATTATGATTAAAGTGGAACGATTATTTGTTGTAATTACTTTTATATTAGCATTAAATGACCCCTCACTTGTATTTTGATTAGAATAAAAGCGCATTTGCTTGAGGACAAGCAAATCTCAAGTGTAAGGGTATTTGATGAAGCGAAAAGTGTACCGCTTTTAGGGGGTCATTTAAGCCCTAAATCGTATTTATTTGATCAAATATTGCCCTAAATCGTTCCTTTTGTCATTTTAGGTACTTTTGAGAAGAAATCTGGAAAAGGAAGCATTTTGGACGTTTTTGGAGCATAAAAGTGAAGAAAACGACAAAGTCTCAAAATTATGCTAGAAAGTACCTTTGACGGCGTCAGAGATTGGTCCAGACGGCGTCATGGCTTGGCAAAAGAGGTGGATATGAAAATTACTCATGATAAGCCAGAGAATTTTGCATGAAAAATCTGACGGCGTCACCCTTTGAAGTGATCAAGGCCATCACGGTTTAAATTAAAGAGGGACGGCGTCAAGCTCAATTCTGACGGCGTCACCCCTTGATAGGCCAGAGCGGATTTTGGAGCACTAAAGAGGGACGGCGTCAGGAAGGCCATCCGGGAACCCTAAAAGCGGCGAGGTGACGGCATCAGGATCTACAACGTGACGCCGTCAGCCCTTAAACTCTATATATAGTTTTGCAATTTTTTGTTATTAGGGTGGAACTTATTGTGTGTAACTTTGGAGGAGAAACCCTAAGACGAATTTCTGCCATTTTTAAGGGTTTTCATACCCTTGGATCTCCCATGTTTAATTGAAGATAAGTGATCATTTAATCAATCAATATGTCTATGTGTTGTTTGATTATATCTTGTTCTTGTCTTTTGATTAACATGCTAGGCTAGATTTATCTTGTGTTTGCTTAGATCTAATGAAACCTAGCTATTGATTATTGGTTATTAGTGTGTTATTAGTTGTATTGGATGATTGTTCATCGATGTTAGGCTTAAGAAAACTGGCTAACTTCACTTGCTTGAACGTCTTAAGAAACATGAACCAATGCGTACTAAGGTTTTTATGGTTGTATTTAATGCATGAGCGAATTCTAGTGATCCCATGTTAGGAGCTTCCTAGCCGGCTCGACATAGGAGTGAAGTAGGAGCTTATAGAGTTGGGGAAGTACGTACGCCACCCCACGATTGGTATTAAGGAATACACCCGTCATCCACGCAATTAATACACACTAATCAACCGGTAAAAGATAGTTAGGGAGTAAGGAAATCTAAGTAAACACATTTCTCTCCATATAAGTTTCACCACTCTTTTCATTTTCAGTATTTTATTTTATTTGCATTTGTAGTTATTTGGGTTAGTTGACTAGCAACTAATTCCGCCCACTCCTTCAAACCCGAGATTTTACTTGCTTTCATAAAAAATTATAAAAATACAAAAAAAGAATATTCCCTCACCCTTAGACCTACTAAAGTAGTTTTTCATACCTAACGAACACTATTTCTTGTGGAGAACGATCAATCCCTCGTACTTACCACTACACTATACTACATCGGTCAGGTACACTGCCTGGTGGGGTTGTAAGCCTCTTGAGATCCCTCGAGAGGTAAAACCTGTTGTAAGGTTGCAAAACCACGCATCAACTATATATATATATCCTATGAAAAGCCAAATATTTAACGACTTTCACATAATTTAGAAAAAAAATTAGGTTTCGACACCTTATACTTTTATTATTCTTAGTTGAATTATGTTAGTAGAAAATTATCTCTACGCTATATTTGAGTTACGTGAGACTCGTTGACATACAATGTTCATGGATTATGCACCAACAAATTGTAACAACTTATAAATCAAATGTAACATGAAACAAATAAGTGATAATACAAGCACAATTATTTATGGGGTAATTACGAAAATAGTAATTTAATTTCAACTTTTTCAAAAAGTAGTATGAAAATAATCAACTTTCCCAAAAGAGTCATGTGCGATTGTGCGATCGTGCGAACCCACAAAAAACATGACACGTGTCCTATTTTTTAATAATAAAGTACAGTTGGTAGGTGGTTTTGTCTTATTATTAAATTTATTAAAAGACTATAATAACCCCCAATAATTTCACCTAACTTATATCACACCACAAACTCAGATCTAGATCTAAAACTCAAATCTAAAAAATCTCTCAAACAAATAATTATCATCAATAAATCATCTCCTTCATCAACCACCATTAAATCATGAGCAGCATCAGCATGAATTTAACTTCAGAAAAAAAGAATTATAAAGAACAAGTGGAAAAGAGGTTTATGAGTTTGTGGTTGATATGGTCCATCAAGATTCCATATCAATTTTTCTGAGTTTGTGGTTGATATGGCCCATCAAGATTTTAGCATCAATCGTATCTTTTTTTGTTGTTGGTATAACATGGTCCATCAAGATTCCACATCTCTCATTATCAACGATTGTCAATTAGCATCAATTGTATCTTTTTTTTTGTTGGTATAATATGGGTTTATTCACTTTGGATCTCGATTTATTCACTTTGAGTGGATTTGTCACGGTATATATATATATATATATATATATATATATATATATATATATATATATATATATATATATATTTTCGGTTTATTCACTTTAATTTTGGTTATTGATTGGATCTCGGCTGTAATTGGTCTTGTTTCTTTGATTTTGTTAGATTTCTTTTTTTTTTTTTTTTAAAAAGGACTCGCACATTCGCACATTTAAAACAGGGTATTTTAGTCATGTGCGAATGTGAAATTGTTATTTATTTATGTTCATTTTTTCTGGGATTTTATTTTGGAATGAACATATAGTTTGTGATGGTGATAAGGAGATGGCCGGAATAAATGATGATGGTAAAAAAAATAGGACTTGAACATTCGCACATTTAAAAGAGGGTATTTTAGTCATGTGCGAATATGTAAATGTGCGAATGTATAAATGTGTGAATGTGCGAATGTGGATGTGCGAATGTGCGAATGTGCAAACAATGGATGTGCGAATGTGCGAACAACAGATGTGCGAAAGTGCGAACAAACTCAGATCTTCATAAAAAAACCCAGATCTTCATCCAATCATCATCCAAAACCCAGATCTTCAACAAAAGCCTTCCACAGTCAAGAACAACAACATAACCCATATCAAACAACAACCACATTTAATCTAATCCCATCCTCCATCTCTACTGAAAGTCCATTATCTTTAAAGATCTTAGATCTATTGTCTGATTAACATAGTCCATTATCTTTAGAGATCTTAGATCTATTGTCTTGAAAGTCCATTATCTTTAAGTCCATTATATAATATTGGTTTGAGAAATTGACAAATTGAGTATGCTGTGAATGAAAAGGACTCCTTGAAACTGTGGATCGATTATAATTTCTTAGCAAAAGTATGATGAATTTAATTTCTTCAGTTATAAAGATGATAATGAGTAAATTTATATTTAATAGAAGGGTAAATTTGTCATTTAATCAAACATTCAAAGTCAAACCCTCACCTACCCCACCTAACCACTGTACTTTAATATTAAAATAGTAGACACGTGTCATGTTTTTTGTGGGTTCGCACGATCGCACAATCGCACATGACTCTTTTGGGAAAGTTGATTATTTTCATACTACTTTTTGAAAAAGTTGAAATTAAAGTACTATTTTCATAATTACCCCATTATTTATTATTCTGTACCGCTAAACGTGCTTAGAAAGCTTAGTAGTAATAATGAACAGTGGCTCATAGTGATGTTAAACATGTTTATCTTTAATGAAGATGTTTACTGTTTTGGGGTTTTGATGGTTCATCGTTGCTGAAGAATGCGTTTTTTTTTTTTTTTGGAATATCTTGATTGACAGTGTTTATAAATTAGCTAGTGTGGTATATGATTTTGATGTGGATTTGATGTAGATTTTGCTTTGGATTTATTGGGTTTAATTGCTTTTTTGTCGTTATGTGTTTATGTTTATTTTCGTGGTTAAAATTGGGGTTTTGATGAATTCAATTTATTTTAGATGAGATGAGGGTAATTTGTGGCTGTTTCTCCAAGTACATACTTTTTAAGATAATGAAGGATTTTGTTTTTGAAAATAAAGTAAATTAAAAAGGAAATACAATGCAAGAGCAACTTAGTCAACTCACTTCCGCCAGGGACGAAATTTGCAACCGACAGGTTCCCACAGGGACTGCATTTCAATTTGACCATATCATATGGACGATTTTTGCAATTTACTCGAACATTTATATGGAACATCTTGAGACACATTTACCTTTTCGTCATTTTGAATATGAATGTGATGATGAATTTAAGAGTAAGAATGTCGTTAAATGTTAATGAAGATGAGATGAGTGGAAGTGAAAATGGTAGTGTAGCTACACCAACTCATAAGAAGATGGTGGTAGTGGAAGTAAATGAATTTGGTATTATATTATTATGTTATAGGGCAAATGACATAAAAAAATGCCAAAGTTAAGGGTCATTTCTAACAAGGTATCCTACTTTTTTTTTTTTAAATAGCTAACTTATTTTTTTTTGGCCAATTTAGGTATTTAACGATCATCTGTTAAGTTTTTCATTTCAAGCGCCGCCACCACCACCACTACCAAGCATTGCCTCCACCACCAACCCCACCCACCACCACCAACCACCGTAGCAAACCACCAACCCCTCTAAACACCACCCTCCCTCACCACCACCACCAACCACCGCCGACGGTGGTGGGTGGGTATAGTGGTGATGGTTGCAGTGGGTTAGGTTGGTAATGAAGACGTGTTGGTTAAGGGGTGACAGTGGTGGTAACGACAGTGTTGGGCGGCGATGGTGCGTGGCGTTTGGGTAAAACAATGATGGTTGGGGTTGGTGGTGGTGGTGGCGGTGGGTGGTGGTTGTATTGGTGGGTGGGGTGGTTGGTGGCGATGGGTGGTGATGGGTAGGGTTGGTGGTTTGCAGTAGTGGTGGGTGGGGTTGGTGATGGAGGTGGTGCTCGGTAGTGGTGGTGGTGGGCAGGGTAGGTGGTGGCGACGGTGATTGGAGGTAGTGGCTGCCGCGGTAGACTTAAAATGTAAACTTTAACGGATGATCGTTAAATATTTAACAAAAATGCCTTCAGAAGATGGGGGTGACTGATATTAATAATATTTAATGCAATACTGATGGAATTGATGAGTTTGTCAATGTTAAATAGGATGTTATTCAATCACAAAATGTAGATGAATACCCTATACATGACTTTACATACCTTCCATTGAAGAAACTTACCATATCAATGCTCAAGAGTTGAGATTGCTTTCACTAATTATGTATTGGCTCCTGAGAGCATAAGTTAGAATGAACCACCGTTCAACTTACACGTCCTCGAAATCTCTCATACAACCCTGAGCTGATAGAACTCCTTAAACCAACTAGCTAGCAAGCATGCACCACCAATTTGCAAAACAATGCTCAACAAAGTCCTCTCCACCTCATTACGCATACTAGCTTTTTCTAGCATTGGAAAAACTTCAAGCTCCAAATGTTCCTGGCCCTACGCACATTTTTATTAAACTTTGTGATTTCTCTCTCATGACAATAATTTTGAGACGGGGGAGTATATGATTTTGATGTGGATTTGATGTAGATTTTGCTTTGGATTTATTGGGTTTAATTACTTTTTTGTCGTTATGTGTTTATGTTTATTTTCGTGGTTAAAATTGGGGTTTTGATGAATTCAATTTATTTTGGATGAGATGAGGGTAATTTGTGGCTGTTTCTCCCGGTACATACTTTTTAAGATAATGATGGATTATGTTTTTGAAAATAAAGTAAATTAAAAAGGAAATACAATGCAAGAGCAACTTAGTCAACTCACATCCGCCAGGGACGAAATTTGCAACCGACAGATTCCCACAGGGACTGCAATTGCAATTTGACCATATCATAGGGACGATTTTTGCATTTACTCGAACATTTATATGGAACGTCTTGAGGCACATTTACCTTTTCGTCATTTTGAATATGAATGTGATGATGAATTTAAGAGTAAGAATGTTGTTAAATGTTAATGAAGATGAGATGAGTAGAAGTGAGAATGGTAGTGTAGCTACACCAACTCATAAGACGATGGTGGTAGTGGAAGTAATTGAATTTGGTATTATACTATTATGTTATAGGGCAAATGACATAAAAAGATACCCAAGTTAAGGGTCATTTCTAACAAGGTATCCTACCTTTTTTTTTTTTTTTTTTTTTTTTTTTTTTTTTTTTTTTTTTTTCACATAGCTAACTTATTTTTTTTTTGTTGCCAATTTAGGTATTTATCGATCATCTGTTAAGTTTTTCATTTCAAGCGCCGCCACCACCAATCACTGTCACTGCCATCGTCGCCACCACCACCACTACCAAGCATTGCCTCCACCACCAACCCCACCCACCACCACCAACCACCGTCGCAAACCACCAACCCCTCTTAAAACCACCCTCCCTCACCACCACTACCAACCACCGCCGACGGTGGTGGGTGGGTATGGTGGTGATGGCTGCAGTGGGTTAGGTTGGTAATGAAGACGTGTTGGTTAAGGGGTGACAGTGGTGGTAACGACAGTGTTGGGCGGCGATGGTGCGTGGCGTTTGGGTAAAACAATGATGGTTGGGGTTGGTGGTGGTGGCGATGGGTGGTGGTTGTATTGGTGGGTGGGGTGGTTGGTGGCGATGGTGGTGATGGGTAGGGTTGGTGGTTTGCGGTAGTGGTGGGTGGGGTTGGTGATGGAGGTGGTGCTCGGTAGTGGTGGTGGTGGGCAGGGTAGGTGGTGGCAACGGTGATTGGAGGTGGTGGCTGCCGCGGTAGACTTAAAATGTAAACTTTAACGGATGATCGTTAAATATTTAACAAAAATGCCTAAATTGGCAAATAATAATAATAATAAGTTAAATACCTTTTCATGCACAAAAAAAAAAGTGGGATACCTTAATTTTTGGATGCGAATATACAAAACATTTTGGCGGGAAAATTTTTGGCTGAAAAAAAAAATTGGGGGGGATTTTTTTTTTTTTTTTTGGTAGGATGCGAATATACAAAACCTACCTTAAAGAATGAAAGAAAATGCATTAAGGTCCCTGTAGTTTGGTGTGAAAAAAAGGAGAAGAAGGAGGGGGTGATTTAACGACTTTCACATAATTTAGAAAAAAATTTAGGTTTCGACACCTTATACTTTTATTATTCTTAGTTGAATTATGTCAGTAGAAAATTATCCTTACACTATATTTGAATTACGATAGACTCGTTGACATTGAAGAATGACCCCCCAGAAAAGTGGGATACCTTAATTGGAAATGACCCCTAACTTGGGTACCTATTTGTGTCATTTGCCCTATTTTATATGATGATAACACCTCTAACCATTCAGAAGATGGGGGTGACTGATGTTAATAATATTTAATGCAATACTGATGGAATTGATGAGTTTGTCAATGTTAAATAGGATGTTATTCAATCATAAAATGTAGATGAATACCCTATACATGACCTTACATACCTTCCATTGAAGAAACTTACCATATCAATGCTCAAGAGTTGAGATTGCTTTCACTAATTATGTATTGGCTACTGAGAGCATAAGTTAGAATGAACCACCGTTCAACTTACACGTCCTCGAAATCTCTCATACAACCCAGAGCTGATAGAACTCCTTAAACCAACTAGCTAGCAAGCATGCATCACCAATTTGCAAAACAATGCTCAACAAAGTCCTCTCCACCTCATTACGCATACTAGCTTTTTCTAGCATTGGAAAAACTTCAAGCTCCAAATGTTCCTGGCCCTACGCACATGATAGACTTCGAACATGGTATTAAGCCCTAGAGAAAATTTTAGTGATAGGTCCATCAACGGACCTGCACTAGCTAGCAAAGACAACCATGACAGAACATGACATGATTTTAACCCTTGGAAAGTTATCAAAAGAACCACACAAGCAAAATTCTAACAACATACTTACAACCTACTTACTCAATGACTACATTCATCCTTTCTTATACAAGGATGAAGAACCAACACACGATTCACTTGTAGCATAAACACTTCCTCATATTTATCAAAATCTATTCACTAGAAATAATAAGTCACTCTTAGCTTTCTGGTGATTCCATTATAAAATGATGAGTTAGCAGCAATCAAGTGTTATCTTCCAAATCAGGAAGCTGTCTACATAGAGGTCAGTCAAGCTTGCACTTGCGAAGGCACTTAACCATGAGCGATATCGCCACATACAGAACTCCTATCTGCACAACAATCAGCACTACAAACCAAATATAACCGCTTTAGTTATAATATCAGAGATTTCCATATCTATATACCTGTCCTTACATAGTGGTTAGGATTTTATAATAATATTTAACTAAAAACATACCAGCTACAAAAAGAGAGAACAGGATAGCCAGGCGATGTCTGAGAAGCCATGGTAAGTCAGCTTCAAGAGAGCAATGTTGTTTGCCCCCTTTAACATTGTTAAAACCTCCCTTTTTCGCTTGTAGGTCTGACAATGAAGTAGTCACACTATTAACTGCCTCACCACTTACACCTCTCACTTCAAATCTCAAGCTCACTGGATTTTCATCCCAATTTACTTCTATTACTCCAAAATTAGGTTGTCCTACCACATCATAAATATGAAATTACAACAATGCCTGTTCGTATAAATTTCAGAAATGAGACAGGATAGGCAGAGGAGAAAGCATACCATAAGTGCATGATTTATGTTTACAGTTGTTGTTGATAACTCTCATGGTAGTAGGTGTAATCCATGCCAAGAATCTTACAACGAAATGTAAAAATGAAGGAATTACCTTCTCAACAGCCTGAGTAAGACCACTTGCGGTGATGTCATACAAGGGATATCCAGTGGCACAATCAAAGCGTGTTATTTCTCCAAAATGTACATCTCCACTAATGAAGAAAACACCATCTCTCTATCCATGTAAACATAACACAATAACTTGGTTTATAATAACATTAATAATTGTTTATGCAAGTATATAGATCATATGGCTGGCTCCATTGGTAAATTTAATAACAGACACATATTAGTACCTTGCTATCGGATATCAATTTGAAAAGACGTTTTCTTTCGCTTGGAAAACGTCCCCAGCTTTCCATGTAAAATAAAGGACCAGTACATGCTGAAAGATTTGATATAACCTGAATGACAGAATAAAAGTCAAGAATATTAAATAACAGAGATTTTAGTATAGAAAGATGGATTATGAAAGACCACAAATTCCATTTGAATTTGCAGAGAAAATCACTTGAGGTTCCGTGTTTATCAAGGGTTAAAGTAAGACTTAAGGGATATTACAAGTATGTTCATTATGTGATCAGAATTGGTCAAATGTTACACAAAGTCAAAATCGACAAGTTAAGCTTTATTGCCTTAAAGTCTAGGACTGCAGCCTTATTGTCCAGTCCAAATACCAAAATCCACATTGTTGGTTTGGTTTATTTATTGTCTAAACTGATATAGTTACACATTACAATAAGAAACAAAGACATACAAAGCAATTCAGAGATACGGAAACAGGACACCAAAGGATTCCATAAGGGCCAGGACCATTTTTCTTTTAATTTAAAAAACCTTGATTTTCATTACTAAACAAGCATCAATGATCCAAATACATGACCATATCTAGAGCAATAATGGCATATATGATGAGTGTTTGTTTGTATACCTGAATAGATGAACCAATTACGGTTATTTCTGATGGTTGGCTATTTAACTCTCTTTTTAACCATGTCCATTGTGCAGTTCCCAAAATGGTTCCATCACTACGCAGAGGGTCTCTGTGGTATCGAGTATCCAAAATAATGACCTAAAAGGAAAACAAGTGAGCACAAGTAACACTAAATCTATGTTTTAAGAAACCAACCACCATTGTACCTTGATCCGCCTTCCCTGGGGACCAAATGTGTAAGATGCATAAACACCAGCCTGCTTGCGCCTTGGACTATTCGGGGGTTCATCCAAGAAGTCCAACATAAGCTTTTGGTTGATATCTTTATGCTTAAATTCTTTACCAGCATCATTTAAACCATAATCATGATCATCCCAGGTGCCAATGACCTTAGCAATGTGACGAAGACGAGCATAGCCGTGATTGGTTTTAGCAATATCGTATTTAGATTTCATCTCATCATACGACGAAGGAACAAAACGAGGAACATTCTTCCAAGGGCCAATAGTTCTGTCATTACCAAAGAGTTTAAAAGGACGTCTGATATCTCCATAAATATTGTCCCCAAGCCAAATGAAAACATGTGGTTTGTAATCTAGTATAGCATCCCATACAGGCTGAAAAAATAATACAATGAGTAACTAGCTAATAATGATATATAAAAAAGAACAAGTGAGATTGAGATACCTGAGGGGATGATTGATTAGCACAAGAACCAAATGCAATCCTAGACACGACTTCAGCAGCAGGAGCAGGAGCAGGAGCAGGAGCGGAAGCACTAGTTAAAGTAAACAGTAATGATAAAACTAGTGTTTTAATAAATGGAATTACAATTGACATCATTTCATCCAAATCAAACTTCACCTCACCAATAATATATATGTGATCAGGGTAAAAAATTTCACACAGAAAGAAATTAATGAATGCAACCTGTTGGTACAAAAGTTGGGCGTTCCTTGTGAGGACTTCTATTCTCGTACCAATTAACTCTTAATGCTGGATGGAACCTGCGCACTAAGAAAAGAACAAACACCGTTAGGCTTATCGAGGGATTGTCTCCCCGATTATCCTCCGGCGTGAGAGTAAGTAATCGAATTTAGGGTTTTAGCGAAGAGTTAGGGTTTTTAGTAGATCGTACCTTTACCGAGGGCTTGGGTGCCCTTTATATATGCATGAAACCCTAGTGGGTTTCGTGTTCCCTACTCCTCGGCGTGTTAGCCGATATCGGATATATAGTATATATCCTCTCTTTTTAGAAGATATTCCATATCTTATCCAAAGATAACTTTGGGCTTGGGCCTTGTCGAACCCAACCGCATAACTGGTAGTCCAGTTGTTGCCGTAGCGGCCCATACATGGTGGGCTTAATTATTAGTATTGTTTACTAATCGGGTTCGTGACCCGGGTGTAGACTATACGTCATCATGTCCCCCCAGTCTAGTGTGCGCAGGGTAAACCCTGCGGATGCTAGACTAAAGTCGTGTCGAAATTATTCCCCACGCGTACGCGGGAAGTTTTCAAAAATATACCGCCTAAAAAATACACGTATTATGTATCTAGTCCAAAAAAGTGCAATTTGGGTACCTTGGGAAGTGGAGAGGTTGCCCACTTGTCTTGTACCGTCATATATCCTAGCCACACAAGGTGAGATAGTGGGATACACGTGTCAATCATCTGTGGTGGATGAGAAACTATATAGACTTCCGCCTCCTTTCACTGTGTTGTCCACAGTTAAAAAATCACAATTCCACCATTTTTACATCTTCAATTCTGCTTTCAAGAACGATAATTCATAGGTAATAGCGCGTGCGCACATAGTCTGAATCACAAAATGGTAGCGCAACTTCATGATTTCCATTCTAACATAACCGAGGATGAACTAATGCAGTTCACTTCGGATTATTTTATCCCTTTGGGCCTGCGCCCAGAGGTACCAGGTCCGAATGACACCATCGAGAATTTCCCCGATGGGAAGGTGGGGCTATATACGCGCTTTTTCGAGTGGGCGAATCAGCGCGTACCCATTTCCGTGCTCTTGAGTGATATACTCAATTATTACGAGCTCCACATCTCCCAATTGCATTGTATTGGTGCTGGGAAGATCGCTAATTTTGAGGTGAACTGTCGCTTGTTGGCGATACACCCGTCCCTCCACTTATTCCGCGCGTTCTATCACGCGACGTGGTCAAATGGGTGGGTTACCTTCTCCAAGCGCGTAGGCAAGTTACAGTGCTATGTGCAGAAGGTGGATAAACTCAAGGACTGGAGGGAGAAGTTCTTTTGGATTGACGCCGTCGTCTTTCCTTCCCACTTTCCGTTTTACACCCGTGCCAATCTGCCCAAGGATGAGCGCCCCCCTGAGACGTGGTATAACGTGGATCATGCGGCGATCATAGATGAGAACCACCTTCCGATCAAACCATATCCGGAAGCATTTCTGGTGCACATGGGCATCAGTCGCAACTACTTTGAGCATGAGACAGAAGTTCCCACATTCTTGAATGCGGATGGCACGGGTGGGTGCTCCTTCTGTCGCCTTACTGTTGTTATTAGTGTAAGCGTTTCTTCGTTTTCCATACTTTATGTAACTTGCTTCTTTTTGTCTATTGTATACGCAGAGATGGATCTTTTTTCGGTTGTGCACCTGGAGAATCCGCGTTCCGTGGCGGTGGGAGTGCGTCCTCTGGGGGACGGTGAGCAGACTATTCTGCAGGCGACAGCAGGGCGCGTCGTGGATTTGGTTATTCCAGATCCTGAAGGCTCCCCTGATGTGGTGGTAGCTGAGCCGTTGCAGGAGGTGGCTCCTCCTGTGCAGCAGGGTCCTGACATTGCGCAGACTCCTCCCCCCGAGATGGTGATCCATTTAGAGGAGACCGATAGTGAGATGGAGGAGAGCTCCCCACTGACGCGCAAGAGAGCGCTTAGTGGTGATGTTGAAGGTCCTTCCAAGAGGTCGCGGACTGAGGCTGGGGGAAGCTCGTCTTTTACTGAGGTGCAGATGAAGTAAGTACCTTGGTTACTAGTTATAAATTTTTGTCAAGTTATATTTTGTGCTAACTTTGTTCCTTCGTGTCCTCAGTGTGGATGCTGAGAAGTCTGGTGGAGGTGCGTCCACGGCTGAGACTGAGAGGGATATGCTCTCAACTCCTCCCCCTATGTAAGTATTTTGTAGCAATTCCTTAGGATTTTGTGTATGCTTGCCTGTGTGCTAACCTTGCCTCTTGATCTTTTGTGCAGTGAACAGCCTGTGGAGGACGCTGGCGTCCTAGATGGGAGTGCGCCACCCGAGGTGAGTCATGCTCTGGACGGGGCGCGTTCACCGAGGAATGTTGAAGTGGAGTCAAGTCCATTTGACTCTACGATGGAGGAGCTGGCCTCCATCGCTGTGCGCCAGTCTGAGCTGGTGGCGCAGGCAAGGGTGCACAAGTCTGAGGAAATTTCCAGACTGCAGGCGCAATTAGCGTCTGTGCAGGCTGAATTAGCAAGCTCTAAAGCTGAGCAGCTGAGCTCCAAGGCTAAACTGGAGCGCGCAGAGGCGTCTGCGCAAAGGTTGGGGGAGGGGAAGATGTTTGTGATGGCTGAGTTGGAGAGGGAGCGTGCTGCTGCGGATCTTCAGAGGCGAAATTCTTTATGGGCGCTGAAGTACTTGCAACAGAATAGGAGCAAGCACTTTGCCAATATTGAAGAGTTCCGTAGCAAAGTGGAGCTTGCGCTGAAGATGCAGGAGGAGAAGCTCCGTAAGCTCAGCGTCGAGTATGATGAGGAGCTATACCCTCATTTGGTTCAGTCTGTGGCTGAGCGCAGGTACATGCTGTTGTATTTCCATATAACTTGTATATATTTATATCCTCTCTCGTATTAACACTTGTGTTATTTTGGTAGGTGGTTGATCAGTCATGGTCTTCGCCTGGCTGCCATGTGTACTTTGGAGCATCCCGAGGTCACCACGTCCTTCGAAAAGGTTGTGGATTGCGCTATTGCGCATGGGGAGACTTTAGCCGCAGACAAGCTTGATGAGGCCAAGTTGTTGACTGTGCCAATTGCGGAGGTGCCTGGGTATAAGGCGAATGCCCGTGCTGAGCTTGTTGCTGCCATGGAAGAGCTAAAGAAGATTGAGCTTCCGCATATCGCTACCTTGGAGCGTGATCAGGATCAGCCTATCAGCGTGATCATGGCGGGGCTCACTCTTCCCAGGCATCTGCAGGACGGTGCAGATCAGCAGTTGGACTTCTACTTGAAGCCTGACGTAGCGCAGCTGAAGGTACCCATTTTTGCCCAGCCTCGTGACATTCTGAATCCTTTCCGTCTTGAGAAAGAGATTTCTTTGCAAAGGTCTCTAAATGCTCATGTTTCCAGAGTCGCAAGGAAGAAAGGCGCGAAAGGAAAGGCCATTTTGTGCGGCATAGGCGCTGCGCATCAGCCTAGATCCGATGGCGTGCCTGTCTGCGTGGCCACTGTTTCCCTTGATGATGCAGAGCTGTTGAAGAGGCTCGAGGATGCAAAGGAAGCGGCTTTGAGTGGGGGCTTCAGTCAGATAAGGCGCACATATAGCATTTAGAAGCATGTTATTGTATATGGAAATATTGCTTTTGTACTTATTGTTTGTTACAACTTCCCAATACTTATGCTTTTGAACTCGTAGTTCGTATATGATTTATGTATCCTTGCGTGAAGATATCTTTGGGTGTTACAAGCGTATTTAGAAAAGAAGAATCATTATTATGCATGAATTTTCTTAAGGACCGTAGTCGTGTATTGAATTTTTTCCAACTTAGTGTAAAGAAGGGAATCATAGTCATCTATGTATTGTTATAAGTTTACTTGTCGTATTATGCTTTAAGGATTCAAGAGTCTTGATTTCCTGAGTTGTTAAACGCGCACAATGTGCCCTAGCGCGAATCCGTCGTGGGATGCGTAAGGATCTTGCGCCAACGTCTTGAGCGCAAGGTGCTTAACAAGGATTCGTGATCCAAAGTTGATGGGTTTGCAACCCTCTTACTCAACGAGTTGTTTATTAGGTTTACTCATCCTATCTGCCATCGTGGGTCTTAGTGTGTGCATGCACGCCATGTAGGCAAAATTATAACAATATTGAAACACGATAATGAAAGATGCAAACAATAGAGTTAAATGTGTTATGGAGTTAGCTAGAAACCATAACGTTTTATTAATACTTGCAAGTTTGAAAAGGGAATGCTTATCTAGATAATACTTAAAAAAAATAAAATTACATGGATCTTTATTGGGGGCACTTTCTAAAGTGCATGAGTGTCCATGTTGGGCCGTAGCCTGTTTTAAAGGTAGCACCGCTTCAGGTTGCGGACGTTCCATGTTCGCTGTAGCTCATGTCCGTCCTTGTCGCGTAACTTGTACGCTCCATTGCCAAGTGCTTCTATGACCTCGTAAGGTCCTTCCCACTTTGGTCCTAGCTTACCAGTGTCTTCTGCGCGGCTTGAGTCGTTTTCGCGGTATACGAAGTCACCTGGTCTGAATGACGTGCTGCGTACTTTGGCATCATAATATCCTTTCATTCTTGACTTGGCTTTCTCTTCGCGTATTGCTGCGCGTTCACGTCGCTCTTCCAATAGATCTAAGTCTATGCGCCGCTCATCATCATTGGTTGCCACATTAACTTCCGCAGTGCGGATGGTTGGCATTCCGATTTCAGCTGGTATTACAGCTTCTGTCCCATAGACCAAAGAGAAGGGAGTGTCCCCGTTGCTAACCTTGATGGTTGTTCGATGCGCCCAGAGAACATGTGATAGTTCTTCTACCCATCTTCCTTTGTGTCTGTCTAGGCGCGCTTTGATTCCTTCGCCTAGGCTTCTATTTGCGCGTTCAACCAGACCATTGGTTTGTGGATGAGTTACTGACGCAAAGTGTTGCGTGATGTTCAGCTGTTCGCACCAATCCTTGAACGGGTTATCACGGAATTGTTTTCCGTTATCTGAGATAATTTCGCCGGGTAATCCAAAGCGACATACTATGTTGTCCCACACGAATCGTTTTATCTGCTTTCCTGTTATGGTCGCTACTGCCTTTGCTTCACCCCTGGGAACCTGCTTGATGGTAAACCTATCGAAGTTCTGGATCAGAGATTTGGTTTTTTCGAGGTATTGGATCATGTGTTCCTCCTTTGCTACATACTCGCCTGACACGTGGTTAGCAACTAGCCGTGAATCAACATTCGCTTCTAAGTTGCGTGCCCCCATTTGAATTGCGATGCGTAACCCAGCCAGGAGTGCTTCGTATTCTGCCTCGTTGTTCGTGGCTGTGAATTCAAAGCGCAGAGCATATGTGAATTCAGCTCCTTCTGGGTTAGTTAGAATAAGGCCACCTCCTGATCCATCTACGCATGAGGATCCATCAGTGAATAGGATCCATGGTTCTTGAGGTTCCCCCTTGCTTGTCGCAGGTGTAGTGTCAGTATCTGGCTTCTCGATGATAAAGTCGGCCAATATCTGCCCTTTAATTGCAGTGCGCGGTCTGTATGATATGTTATGCTCACCCAGTAAAACGCTCCATTTTTGTAGGCGTCCCGATGCGTCGGGTTTCGAGATAACTTGTTTGATGGGTTGGTCTGTGATAACAGCTATTGGGTGCGCCTGGAAATACCTGCGCAGTCTTTTTGCTGCAAATACTAAAGCTAGGACCAACTTTTCCATTGCAGTGTAGTTAATCTCCGTCTTCTTGAGCGCCTTGCTAACGAAATAGATGGGTGTTTGGGCAGAGTTCCTGTCAGTCAGTAGTACTGCGCTGACTGCTCCCTGAGTCGCAGATAGGTACATGATCAGCTCTTCCCCTGGTCGGGGCGCGACAAGCTTTGGTAGGGCTGCTATGTGTTGTTTGAGCTGTTGGAAGGCTTCTTCTGCCTCCGCGGTCCACCTGAAGTCTCCCTTTTTTGTACACTTCTTGAGTGTTTTGAATAAGGGAAGTGACTTGTCCGCTGATTTAGATAAGAATCGGTTCAGTCCGGCTAGTTTGCCGTTTAGGGACTGAACCTCTTTTAGTGTGCGCGGTGAGGGAAGGTCAATGACTGCTTGAATCTTTTCTGGGCAAGGCTTGATTCCATCGGGTTCTATCAGATACCCAAGAAACATGCCTTCTGTAGCGCCAAACGTACACTTCTTGGGATTCAATTTCATGTTGATTCTCCTCAGTGTTTTGAACGTTTCCTCCATGTCGCGCACTAGTTCTTCCTCAGTATGGCTTTTGATGACAAGGTCATCGACGTATACTTCCAAGTTGCGGCCTACTTGTTTCTCGAACGCAGTGTCTACCAATCGCTGGTATGTTGCTCCTGCGTTCTTTAGGCCAAAGGGCATCTTTGTATAGCAATAGACCCCTTGACTTGTGTGGAAGGCCGTTTTTTCTTCATCTTCCTCCGCCATTTGAATTTGGTGGTATCCCTTGTATGCGTCCAGGAAGCATTTGAAGGGATATCCACATAGAGATTCGATCTTCCAGTCTATCTCCGGTAGCGGGTAGCAGTCCTGTGGACATGCTTTATTGAGGTCTGTGAAGTCTACGCACATTCTCCAACTGCCATCGCTCTTCTTTACCATTACTGGGTTAGAGAGCCAATCATGGTAGTACACTTCCCGCATAATGCCTGCGTTTACTAATTTGTGTACTTCTTCCAGGATGGCTTTTGCGCGGTCTGGGGCTTGTCCGCGCTTTTTCTGTCGTATTGGAGGATATCCTTGTCGGATTTGTAGCTTGTGTTCCGTGATAGAACGTGGCACTCCTGTCATGTGCTTTGGCTCCCATGCAAAAATATCTAAGTTATTTTGCAAGAGTGCGCATATAGCTGATTTGCCTTTGTCAGACAGAGACCCGCCAATAGATACTTGTTGATCCGGGTAGTCAAGGTGGATGGCGACCTTTAGGTTTGGGACTTTGATTGCGCGCTGTTCTGGAGCATCGCTTACGTCGTTTGTCACTGCGTTGCATTCTTTGGGTGGGATGGTGGTATTGTAAAGAGTGACAATACCTCCTTCCACTGGGAACTTTAGCATCCCGTGCGCTGTGGATGGTACGGCGCGGATAGATGATATTCCAGGTCTCCCGATGATGCCATTGTACGGAGAGGGGGATCTGATTACCATGAAGTCCATCCAGGTGACTGTAGAGTGTGGTTTGTCACCAACTTCTACAAATAGACGCAATTGCCCCATGGGCCATATCTTCTCCCCTGTGAAGCCAGTGAGCGGTGCTGTGGCTGGGATCAACTGACCCTGTATTTCAGGTCGCAGTTTCTTGAAACAGTGTTCATATATAATATTAGCGGATGCACCTCCATCTATATACATGCGACGGATGTCGTGACCCCCCGTATGTATTTCAATGGTAAGTGGGTCCACCACTGCGTTGTTCGCAGTCAGGGAGGGGAAAGAAATTTCGTTTTCTTTAGAAAACCGTTGGCTGACTTTTTGTCTTGTCGCGCGCTGCCATGGCTGTATCATGTAGATGATGTCTGCCTTTTCTTTTGATGTCTCTTTCTTGGCCCCTGGTTTTGGTTTGTCTTTCCCTTCCCTGATATTTTTTACGAGGTGGTCCATCTTTCCTTCCTTTACCAATTTGTCAATCAATTGGCGAAGTTGGACACACTCGTTGGTTGTGTGGCCTTTCTGTCCATGATATTCACAATAACCGTTGCCTGTGCGCCGATCCTCTGGGGTGCGCATTGGTGGTGGTTTCGGGAAGTTCGCCCCTTCCGTCGCGAATATCTCCTTTGGAGTTTTTGTTAATGGGGTATACTTATCGTTTCCCCTTCCACCGCCTTGAGTGCGATAACTCCTATTACGATTTCCACTCTGGTCATTGGATTGTCTCCTTGACTCTTCTTGTGGCCTATGGTTCGAATAGCCTTTTTTGCTATCCGCGGCGGCTTCTTCTCCTTGGACGAAAGACCTCGTGCGTTTCATGAGTTCGTCAAAGGTTAGGGGAACCTTATCGTTTAGCTTTTTTATCAAATCGGGGTTATTGATTGCATTCATAAAACCCGATATTTTTAGTATCTCTGGACACGCCTTGACTTTCATACATTCGTCCTTAAAACGTTCCATGAAAGCACTCGTGGGTTCCCCTTGTCGCTGTTTAACCCTAGCAAGTTCGACAGGGTTTTTAGCGCACTTCTTCCTTTGAGTAAAGTTTAGGCGAAACGCCTTGCGCAACTCTTCAAACCCATCGATGCTTCGACGTGGAAGCTTGCTAAACCAGTTGCGCGCATTCCCTACTAACGTAGAGTTGAACATATGGCACCACACAGGTTGTGGCCAATTTTCGATAGTAGCTGCTGATTCGAAAATTTTTAGGTGATCATCAGGATCACCTGTCCCATCATATGTTTTGACGTTAGCAGGCATGCGCCTTTTCTTATTCTCCGAAAAGTCGCTGATGCGCCTAGTGAACGCATCAACCTTTTGGCGACGCCAGGGAAGAGACATGTCTTCGTCTTCCTGGTCGCGGTATTTTCCTCTTGATTTCCAGTGTCCTGTCTCGCTGTCCGAGGAATCTCTTGAAGATGAGCGAACTCTTTTGTGACGCTTGCGCCGACTATCCTCAGAGTCAGAGCTTGAGGGGCTTTCACTTGGGGAACATCGTCGCCCAAGCCTATCTTGGATCCTGCGTCTGCCAAGCCTAGCGTGGACATTGGCGCGCCGCTCCCCCTCTTCAGGCTCTTCCAGATGTTGAAGGTCGGCTGCTTCATCGTCCACAACCTTCCTTCCAATCCTGGCAAACACTGGTTGTTTGCGGCTATCCTTCTCGCGTCTTTCCTTTTGGTAGCGCGGAGGAGATACTTCATGCACAGGGTCGAAGTTGAGTCTGCCGTGCAGACTTTGGCTTGACCTCTTCTTTGCCTCCTCTCGCATGAGCGCAGTCAAGGCTTCGTAGTTTTGGGATACAAAGTCGCTTGGCGCCAATTCGGAAGTGACTCCTTCTAGCGCGATGGAGTCTGTTTCCAAGGTAGGATCCTTGTTTCGGATAGGCGCGTTGGGAGGTTCAGTGAAGTTCACCTCTGGCATGGCAAGAGGAGTGCGCTCCAGTTCTACCGCGCTAGTACTTGTTGTAATAGCGGGGGTAGTTTTGGTAAGTGATTCTACCGCAGGAAAGACCAGATCAGAATACGTTCCTAAGCTTCTAGGCGTGCTGGTTGTCCCAGCGGCCTGCTTAGGGGGCGCATCCGTTTGATGCTTTTTCCCTAGTGAGTCATCATGCGCTTTCTTCCCATGCGGACTCTTGTGACTTCCGTGTTTCGTCATTCTAGTTCTTGGTAAAATTCTTAGTGTAGGGTCCCACGGATGGCGCCACTTGTTGATACAAAAGTTGGGCGTTCCTTGTGAGGACTTCTATTCTCGTACCAATTAACTCTTAATGCTGGATGGAACCTGCGCACTAAGAAAAGAACAAACACCGTTAGGCTTATCGAGGGATTGTCTCCCCCGATTATCCTCCGGCGTGAGAGTAAGTAATCGAATTTAGGGTTTTAGCGAAGAGTTAGGGTTTTCAGTAGATCGTACCTTTACCGAGGGCTTGGGTGCCCTTTATATATGCATGAAACCCTAGTGGGTTTCGTGTTCCCTACTCCTCGGCGTGTTAGCCGACATCGGATATATAGTATATATCCTCTCTTTTTAGAAGATATTCCATATCTTATCCAAAGATAACTTTGGGCTTGGGCCTTGTCGAACCCAACCGCATAACTGGTAGTCCAGTTGTTGCCGTAGCGGCCCATACATGGTGGGCTTAATTATTAGTATTGTTTACTAATCGGGTTCGTGACCCGGGTGTAGACTATACGTCATCACAACCACCGCCTATGACTAAGATAAAAAGTTAAAAATAGATCTCTTTTCTAGGATCTTTATTTACTTCTTTTTCTTTTTTCCATCTGTTTTAACTTCAATACTTCAACTATTCTTTTATTCACACTCACACTAATCACTTTATATTTGTTTTTCTTTTTTACTCTCATCTTAGCATAGGTTCATGGTTTTTTTTTATAGGGGTGAGCATCGGGCCCATACCGACTCGTCTCGACCTGAAACCGATCCATCTCGAAACCGAGTTTCTGGAAAATCAAAACCGAATACCGAACCGAAATTACTCGGTTTACTCGGTTCGGTTCGGGACGAGTCGGTTTCGATCGGTTTTTTCGGTTTTTGGCCCGAACCGATCCCGACCCGAAACCGAATTTCGGGAAAACCAAAACCGAATACCGAACCGAGAAGAGTCGGTTTCGGTCGGTTTTGCTCAGTTTCGGTCGATTTTTCGGGACAAGTCGGTTTCGGTCGGTTTTGCTTACCCTAGTTTTTTATATCGAAAAAGTTTTTTTAAACAATTTTTGTTTTGTTTTGTTTTGTTTTTTGCCTCTTTCTTTTTTTCATTTTTCCTGGTTAAAGTAATAGATTTTTAGAACCATGTTTCTAACCAATAGATTTTTTCTCGAAATGACTACAAATTGAACCTGTAAGTTTTGCATTGTTACACCCCGTGCCCGCTTAGACAAAAAATTAAAACTTTATACGCAGAAACGTTTAACTTTTACGGACATACTGTCACTCTTTTGACAACTGACAAAAATCCATACACATTCAGGACTTGAGACTATTTTTAAATGAAAGTACATTCAATTACCTTCAAAACGATAAGTGGCACGACCCGTGACGACTTACGGATTAAAAGATATGAATTTTTGAAAATCGCTAAAATATGGAAAACAGTCCAAACCGCCGGCCGAGAGTCCCGATCGCCGGTCTGGCCCCAAAACCCAGGGTCTAAAACCGGACCCAAGGGTTTGAACCTGCTGTCCCCAAAACTCAATTTTCATTATCTCCGCTTGGAAACCCAACCTCCCGAACTCGAAACTTAACCAAACTTTCCAGATATGATTGGTATATCTATAAGATCATTTCCAATACAAAACATTGAACGTACGACTTCCAAAAAGGGTACTTTACAATTTAGACGGGTTATGCAAATAAACCGTTTTCACCACAACCAACTTATATGACTTCCGTTTTACATCAAACTTGACCAACTTCATTAATTTAACATAACAAACATGTTCCAACATAACAAACATGTTCCAACATCACTTGACCCGTTTACAACCCAAAATGGGTACATACTTACCTTTACCAAACACCCCTTTAACCATTGACTACAAACACATAATAACCACTTTGACACACCGTTAGACTTCCAAATTGTTATACAACTCTTGGCATACAATTTGACACATGACTACACTTTACAAATCAATAAAGGACCAACGGGGGTACAAACTTTATACTTGAGCCCGGTATTCTACCTAAGCTCCTAAATACATACTACCTTCATTCTTGCCTAACCAAATCCTTATGCCATCATTCCAAGCCATCCATATAAATATGTCAACCTACAAAATGGTTAGACAACTAAACCGTAAGCACAAAGGCTTAGTAAGTAAAACAATAATAACATACCATTATACTTCAATCAAACATACACGCATCACATATATCCAAACTCTTACTTGGCGGCTCAACATTATAATTCTTACTTTAACACATGACATCAACTTACTCTAGCAACCATAATCATCACTTAGGTCACATTCCTCATGGTATATAAGCACATCTCAAGTTCCTTATCACTAATCACAAAACATACATAACACATATACATTAGACATTCATATAACACATGTCATCATCATTTTACTTACCTCAATCCAAGCTACATAACATCAAGAACATCATCATCATCATCACAATCTTCCATCATCATCATCATCCTCTACAATAAACAAAACCTAATAACATAACTACCAAATACATAAACAAGGGTTAACCTAACCCATAAAACATACCCATCTGTCATTCTACATCATCATATGATCATATCTTGATCATATGATGAAAACCCACTTAATCCTTAATCTATAACTTCAATAACATCAAGAACATACATACTTACTTGTGGGAAGATCATTACTAAAGAAGACTATAATCATGGAGTCTTCATCTTCTTCATCCTAAGCCACCACTAGCCTTTTCCCTCTCTTTTTCTCCTCCTTAGAACATGACCTCAAACACCTTATCAATAATGAGGGAATTCTCTTGAATTCCCTGGATATAACTAGTTAGGTACCATCTTTGGCCCTTTGACACATTAAGCCCCTCAAGTTTTATTCTTTCTATTTTGGCCACAACTAATTTATAATACATTTAGTCTATTACCACTTTAGTCCCTTAGGTCTATTCCTTTCCATTTGAGCCACAAAATACTTTCCTTAACCATAAAATACATTCTTTGACTATTAATTGACTTCGGGTTTGACTAAAACGTTACATTGTTGACCAACCAATCACATAAGGTCTTTATCCACTTTCATCTAGGGTGGGGTCCCAACACCTGGGAAACGGGTGTTACAATTCTACCCCCTTATTTAGATTTCGTCCCCGAAATCTCTCGTCTATTTCTAACCAAAACTTAGTTTCACCTTACCTCCATTCTTAGCACTTTCCATTCTTCATCCCCCTTTTGATTGCACGATCTAAGTGATCTTGCAATTCTAAATCCACTATACGTACATCATACCCCTAGCTCATTCTATTTCTAGCTTAAGTTCTCAATTCTTTCATTTCTTTTTAGTCATTATGTCATTCAAGACATAATCCTTACTTCTAATATATGTCATCTAACCATTCTACGCCTATCGCATAACCTCTCAACTATTTACATTTAACTTTTTCGTCAAGGACTATGTGTCACTTGAACATTACACACCCTTTTTAACTTTTATAAGTCGATTATTTATTAACTTTATACTTTTACCTCAACCTTACCACTATCTCATTACTACTTTACTACACGTTACATCCGCCTTTACTTTTCTTCTCATAATTTTATAGAGCTTTTAGTCCGTATTAGCGTTTATTAGCATTCATCACTCCACATTTTCCTTCAATTCATATTGTAACAAGCATATCGTTTCAAACTTTAATCTTTTCAACTCATACTTAAACACCTAAGTCCTATACTTCACTTGACGTTTCCCACCTAGGGTCGTCATTCAACTCATTATCTATCCACCTATCTTAACTCCTTATGAATTCTAACCATCCTAGATTCCCATTTCTACCCCTTCACCCTACTCATGCCATGTCGGGAACACATAAGCCCACTCATTTATACTTCCTCATTTACATGGAAAGGCGTCCCAATCGATGTAAATCAAGAAACATAAACTCATGGTTCGGTGATTCATAATTTTTTTATCCAAATGAAAAGGCGTCCCCATCCATTTAGATAAAGAAACCATAAACCATCATACTCATACACTTCCGACATAACACTCGCACTACTATTACTTGCTTTAACTTTCAATCTTCTATGTTCTTCATTTTAAACTTTTTCATTTTCTAGCTTGGATCCACTTTAATTTAACATTTTCCCCAAAGGAATTATTACACATGCCAAGGATGTAGGCAATCTTTGCCGGTGAAGGCAATACGTTTTATCCCGAAGGATTTCTTTAACACTTCCCGAAGGATTCTTTAACATTCATTTACTTGGTTATCCTGAAGGATACCACCTTTAACATTCATCCAAGGGATCATTAACATTCATACTTTATCACTTTCACATTATAGCATTGGATCCAAGCTATTAACATTTTAACACACACACTATATCTTATCCATTTTATTTAGTGAATGCAAGCTCATAGAGCATATGAACCTGCTTATTATAAGTACACATTTCTATGTGTTTAGCATCTTACATTCCAAATCCGCTTTAATCATTTTCACCTTCTTACCTTACCCTTTAGTCTACCCGACTCTTTCCCCTTTTTAAACCTTGTATAGGTTATCTTACATTCATTCATTAGTACCATTCATTCTTTCTCGCACGTTTTAGCTATCTACACATTTTCTACGTCTTTACACTTTTCACCCTAGCTCACATTCTTTAACCCGCGTTAGTCATTTCCACCTTTTTGCATTACACGCTAGGCTACTCAACTCTTTTACATATAGACTTTACATATATCGTTAACTATAACACACTCATTCATTATAATAATTACCGCTAATCGTCTTAGCCGTAATATAGTGATTTTAAGACAATACCTTAACCTTATGCATACTCATCTCGTTCTTTCTTACATTCTTGACTCATCGCATTCTTATTCTTATACCTTAACTTATCCTTAACACGTCTCTACACCACATTAACGTCAATCATTAGACATATATATATAACGAGACCATATGTTGGTCACATTAATATCCTACGGATCACAATGATTAAATGCCGTTATTCTTTAGCCCCTTTCTTTTCCCTCATACCACTTAACACTACATCATTAGTACATTAGTTTCATCTTATCTTTTCACGTTATACTTTAGCACATCTACAATGTTTCATACCTTAGACGTCAACATTTAAACTTACTTACTAACCCATCTCTAATACCAATTACCATTCCTATTCACCTTCCATTACTGTTACTCTAACATACGTTTATATAATAACCGACACCAATCAAGGTGCACGGTTAACTAATCATTTAAACATCTCAAGTCCCCATGTACTTGTATCTCATACACAACAACACTATTATAAACATACATCACCCATCATCAATAGGCTCAACTAGCATAAAACATAACCCGTCTAACACATAGCAATTACTTTCCGCGCGACTAACACTTACGTCCAACATTTCTACGAGTGGTTTAAGTCTAGGCAACCTAAAGGAAACCTAATTCACTTAAACCGAAGCTCTGATACCAAGTTGTTACACCCCGTGCCCGCTTAGACCAAAAATTAAAACTTTATACGCGGAAACGCTTAACTTTTACGGACATACTGTCACTCTTTTGACAACTGACAAAAATCCATACACATTCAGGACTTAAGACTATTTCTAAATGAAAGTACATTCAATTACCTTCAAAACGATAGGTGGCACGACCCGTGACGACTTACATATTAAAAGATATGAATTTTTGAAAATCGCTAAAATCTGGAAAACAGTCCAAACCGCCGGCCGAGAGTCCCGACCGCCGGTCTGGCCCCAAAACCCAGGGTCTAAAACCGGACCCAAGGGTTGGAACCTGCTGTCCCCAAAACTCAATTTTCATTATCTCCGCTTGGAAACCCGACCTCCCGAACTCGAAACTTAACCAAACTTTCCAGATATGATTGGTATATCTATAAGATCATTTCTAATACAAAACATTGACCGTACGACTTCCAAAAAGGGTACTTTACAATTTAGACGGGTTATGCAAATAACCCGTTTTCACCACAACCAACTTATACGACTTCCGTTTTACATCAAACTTGACCAACTTCATTAATTTAACATAACAAACACGTTCCAACAACACTTGACCCGTTTACAACCCAAAATGGGTACATACTTACCTTTACCAAACACCCCTTTAACCATTGACTACAAACACATAATAACCACTTTGACACACCGTTAGACTTCCAAATCGTTATACAACTCTTGGCATACAATTTGACACATGACTACACTTTACAAATCAATAAAAGACCAACGGGGGTACAAACTTTATACTTGAGCCCGGTATTCTACCTAAGCTCCTAAATACATACTACCTTCATTCTTGCCTAACCAAATCCTTATGCCATCATTCCAAGCCATCCATATAAATATGTCAACCTACAAAACGGTTAGACAACTAAACCGTAAGCACAAAGGCTTAGTAAGTAAAACAATAATAACATACCATTATACTTCAATCAAACATACACGCATCACATATATCCAAACTCTTACTTGGCGGCTCAACATTCTAATTCTTACTTTAACACATGACATCAACTTACTCTAGCAACCATAATCATCACTTAGGTCACATTCCTCATGGCATATAAGCACATCTCAAGTTCCTTATCACTAACCACAAAACATACATAACACATATACATTAGAAATTCATATAACACATGCTATCATCATTTTACTTACCTCAATCCAAGCTACATAACATCAAGAACATCATCATCATCATCACAATCTTCCATCATCATCATTATCCTCTACAATAAACAAAACCTAACAACATAACAACCAAATACATAAACAAGGGTTAACCTAACCCATAAAACATACCCATCTTTCATTCTACATCATCATATGATCATACCTTGATCATATGATGAAAACCCACTTAATCCTTGATCTATAACTTCAATAACATCAAGAACATACATACTTACTTGTGGGAAGATCATTACTAAAGAAGACTATAATCATGGAGTCTTCATCTGTGGAAAACTAGAAGGGGGGGTTGAATTGTTTTACATAGTTTTTCTTTTATTTTGAAAACTTTATTTACTTTAAAAACTTAACTTCAAGTTGTTTGTGAAAACAAATACTTGAACAAAATTATTAATTATATGTGTATCCTTTTTAGATTAGTTATAAAGGTTTTGTTTTTATGAATGGATTTCTAAATTGATCTTTATGTGAAATCAACTTCTAAGTAATACTAACAATTATATATGCCTATGTGTATGAAAGTAATTACGATATAAATAAGGAAATAAGTAAGAGATGGAAAGATCAAACCGAGACACGAGGGATTTATAGTGGTTCGGCTACAAGGACACCTTCCTTGCCCTACTCCACTCCCCGAGCACCTAGCTCGAGAGTTTTCTTCACTACTTCAACAAGCTCCCTTATGGCGGAGAAAACCTTACACAACTTTTGCTTACACCGGTTTAACGACACAAAGCTAAATGTCGAGTTCTAATAGTAGCTAGAACCAATCTCACGACTTCAATCACAACTTCTTCACGACTTACTCACAACTTCTTCACGATGGCTTCACGACTTTTTCACGACGGCTTCACGACGACTTCACGACTTCTTCACGACGGCTTCACAACTTCTTCGCAACTACTCACGAATACTACACACCACAACTACTTCACAACTACAATCTAATTTACAACTATACATTACTTCTTCACTTCCTAGTACTTCTCCTTCGCGTCTCTACTTCTTCACACATTTGCTAAGCTTCTTACACACCTTGTATTTCTTCACTCCTTAGCTACTTCTATTTCTTCACTATCTTACGGCTTCTTTATGATGGCTTCACCACTTCTTCACACCACAACTTCTTCACCACTTTACAACACTTCTACACTACTACTTTACAACACCACTACTTATACAACTTCTTCTCTACTTACACACTACACAAATCTAATCACTTATGTACACACCTAATATACACACCTTATACACAAATGAATGAATGATTTACAAAGTTTACTAAACAAGCAACTTAGGTACCAAGATGATACTTAAGTTGTAATACTTCTAGTCTTGATTCATAGAAGTATTCTTCTCTTTGCACTTGGATGATTGAAGCTTGAATCACTTGGAAACAAAAGCTTAATATTATATGATCAAAGAATTTAGGAAGATATAATGAGAGAATTAGAACTGAAAGTTTGGGGTGCAAGAGGTGAGGAAAAAGTCCAGAGAAAGTCCAGTATTTATAGGCAAAACTGGACAGCTGGAGGAGCGGGGCGGTCCCCTTAAATAGGGGGGCGGTTCCCTTAAAATTAAGGGGGCCGCCTAGTATATTTAAGGGGGCCGCCCTACTGTACCGTTGCCCAGTTTTGTCTTTTTGTGGAGAATGTTTTTCTGGAACATTTTTGCCATTTTTGGTTGAAAATTTGAATTCATAAATTTATAATGGATTAAACATTTTTATTTATTACCAAAAATGATTTTCTAAACGATATAAAATGTTTGTGACATTTTATAAAAAATCTAGTGATTAAGAAAATGTTCCTTTGATCATACAATGCATTAGGCATTTGTTTGTTCATACCTTAAGTGATTAAGTTGTAGAAATGAATATTTCCAACTAAATACTTGTTTACTTAATAAGTTTATGTTTAATGAGTTTACATTTTGTGATCATCAAAACATAGAGATATCAAGAAGTATTAATAATGTTTTTAGGCATTATTTATATCAACAATCTCCCCCTTTTTGATGATTACAAAACTTAAACTCATTAAATCCAAAATTTTATTTTTGGACAAGTATTTAGTGAGTTTACATTCACTTCTCCCCCTTTTGTAGAATCAAAAAGGTTATGCCGACTATATTCAACTAAGAATTTTGTCGGAAACTAGAGCTCCCCCTTGATGTATACCCCCCCTCGTTTGAGGGCACAAAAGAATCGAGATATGGAATACTTTGCAAGAAAAATATTAGAAGCACAAGCATATATGTATAATAATAATAAGAATAAGAGAAACAAACATAGCAATCAAATATTAAGGACATGAAACAAAACATGCATTAATTCAAAATGATTATGTGAAAAACATAATCATTGATACAACATTTATTTTGCTTAGAGCATACAATAAGTAGAAAATCCTAAATTGCCAACGAGAGACATCGGACTTGCTTGCGACATAAAAACTTGAGCTTGGAGTGTTTGAAATTGAGGTGATTAAGTAAGGGTGAGAAAGTAGGATTAATGGAGGTATGTTTTTGGGTGCATAGATGTTGGAGAGTTTGGTGGTGGAGAGTTTGGAGCGGAACATGTTGATTGAGGGTTTTGATTTTGTTCAAGTAAGAGGGTTGGATTAGATTTTGTGAGGAGATACTCAATCCAAGTGAAGTGCTCATTCAATGCAATGGTTTGTTTTTGGAGAAAGATGCAACAAGGAAAATTGTTGACATGTCTTTCAATTTGACTCAAGTTGTGGGGTGATGAAGGAGAGCTAGATGGAGGTTGATCTAAGTTGCGTTGAGCAAGGTGTAGGGCAAGAAGAGCACTAAGCTCATGGGCTTCCTTGAGTTCTTCAATGAACTTCAAGTGTTCGGAGGGAGGTGATGATGGTGGAGTATGGTTGTCATTTGGGATGGATGTTTGGACATGTAACATAGGGGTGACATGTGAGTTGGTGGGAGGTGGTGGTGATACTCTTGGTGGTGGAGACATTTGTGAGCTTGGGTAATTATGAGTGGATGAGGATGGAGATATGGAGGATGAGGATATTCCAAGAGTGGTGAGTGTGTTGGATGGTGCATTGGTTGATTGAGCAAGATGTGGGATGGTGTGAGTGAGATTGGGATTATTGTTTTGGGATTGATCATGCTCTCCATATGAATCATGTGGATGATTGGTTATGTTTGTGAAGGGGTTCATGAGACTTAGGTGTTGGTTGGTTTTGGACAACATCATTTGTTGAGTTGGTGTTGTGACAAGTGTCAAGCTTTCTTCTCCAAACGGGTCTTACGGAGATTTTAGCAACTCTTGAAGGTTTGTATCTTGGGTTGTTGGGAGATGACATGTTTGGATGAATGAGCACTAATGATGGATGAATGAGCATTAATGATGGAGAAAGGTATTTATAGTGTAAGAATGGTGTGATTGAGGAAGGTAAATTTTGGTGGGTGGTTTAGGACAAAATATGTTTGTGAGTTTTGGGAAGTGTAGGATAAAATGGGCTGAAAAGTGAAAAAGAAAACAGTAACTCGTCCCTCAGATGGCCGGTCCCCTTAAATATTAAGGGGGCCGCCTAAGGATTTAAGGGGGCCGCCCATCTGCTGATTCCCAGATTGCTAGAAATGGGTTTTTGGCAGAAATTTGTAGAAAAGGTTGTGTTTTTGGGTTTAGTTTCAAGCAAGTCCAACTTATTTTGAGGCAATTTAGCATTTAATAACTTATGTATGCAAAGCATATTTATTAAAGTCATTAAGCATTTTTATCTAACATGCAACCTACTCATTAAGCAAGTGATATATTTATATGGACAAGAAAACAATACATGACACCAAGTAATTCATAACATCACTTTTAGGAAGATTAATAATCTAGTTAATTGATCTTAATAAGTGTCAATATGCAAGGGAATGGGGAGTTGAGATAGCATGGACTTTTAGACTTGTATCAAGCAAGATCTTAATAGGCAAACAATTTTTTTTTTTTTTTTTTTTTTTTTTTTTTTTTTTTTTTTTTTTTTTTTTTTGGGATAATTACTAAAATAGCCCGATTGCCCAAGTGCTAAGAGTATCCAGCCCGCTCACAGAAAATTCCCCCCTTAGCCCAGGGCAACTGATCCGGCGGACCACAGGACGCCACGTCACCGACCAGAGTACCTCAACAACTGTTGCTACGATGTATAAGGGATGTATTGTATTTTGGGCAACTTTTTAATTTTGGGCAACCAATACATGAACAAAAGGATATTTTGGTCATTTTACGTGCATTAAAATTAGGTAGTTTTTTTTAAAATATAGTAGCCCGTAATTCGATAATTCGATTACAATTCATTACAGAAAACACATCAATACACAAACATCTTCTTTTCCATAGACAAAGCATCACACAAGTAACAAATCATAATTCCTTAACACCCTGTAATTCGATATGCCGATTCAGTTGTACCGTTGTAAAATCGTTGTTCGATCTACAGTGAAGTTGCTTGCAGAAGTCAAAGAAATTTTGTCGAAGGATAAAAAGCGGGAAAGGTTGTTTAGAAACACAGTCTTTGGTCCGTGGTTGGATATTCGGTTTTTCGATAATGACTGCCCTTTGATGCATTTTGTTTTACAACATCAGGTAAAAGTTTCTAACATATCGTCCGATTCCCCACCATTGCAGTTCAAAATTGGGGATGATTTGTTAGAGTTCGGGCGTAAGGAATTTTGTTTAATAACAGGGTTTCGATTTGGGAAAGTTTGTAAAAATGAAAATAAAGCAAATGCATTTCGTGACCGCGTATTTCCAGAAAAAAAGACAGATGGTATAAAAACTGTATATGGCAGTGATTGTTTGAAACTACTTATAGATCCAAATAGGTTCTTAGCTCTTTCGGATGAGGATGCTATTAGGTTGTGTCTTTTGATAGTTGCTATGTTGGTGTTTATGGGTATTGAAGAAAGGAATTGTATCCCTAATCATATACTGTCTTTGGTGGAGGACTTTGATGCTTGGAACGTTTTTCCCTGGGGTGAATACATGTGGCATAAATTTTATCAAAGGACTGTGAATGTTGTTGAGAGACACAGACCAGTTCATTTGGAGAAGTTGGAAAAAAACCCATATTATAATGCGATATACAATCTATACGGTTTTGCTTGGGCTTTCAAGGTATGCCATACTTTCTACTCTGTACTAAAGTTCAATACTATTGTTATATATATGTATCCGGTGTACAAAATGTTTGTATCTGTTTTCTATCCATTACTAGGTTTTTTGTATTAGATATATATTGAATATATAGTTTTGAACACGGTAATAACCTGCAGTTTGAGCATTTTTCTTTTCCACATTATATACATTTTAAACAACCACATATTTCAGATATGGATTTTGGAGACATTTCCTAATAGCGGCAACTGGTGGGCGAAAGACACGAACGTCATTCCACGAGGTCTTGCTTGGTATAAATGTCAAAAGTTGCGAAGATCAGACCCTATAACACTATTTGGACCGGTAAGCACCGCACTATCTTTGAAGGCTAATTTGTTTTACCCTTATTTAAATTTGTTCACATACAAAGTTATTTACTATTTGTTTTTTTAGGAGTCAGTTCCTATTAAGGCACTTTATGCCACCAAACGCGAATTGAGACAACCGTGGTGTATTGCCAGCATCCCCTTTATAAAGGGTTTGTCTGATTCAGACCTGTCAAGTGCAGAGGAAGACCAACAACCGAATAGCGCAGAGGATGATCACCAACCTGCTAGCGCAGAGGATGACCGCCAACCTGATAGCGCAGACGATGACAACCAACTTCGTAGATCAGAGGATCACCAACAAGCTGGTAGCGCAGATGATGAACATGAAGCACCAAGTTTAGAAACTTTAGATAAAAATAATGTTGAAAACGCAAAAGGTGTCCAATCAGGCGAAGGCCAAGATGAAAAGAATTTTGGAACAAATCCTATTTTGGGCAAGATATTTGATTTGCAAACTGATATTTCGTTGATAGCGAAGCACGTAGCGTCTGTCCCTAAACAAGACATTCGCGAGCTGCTTCAGAAGGTGAAAACAAAATTTTCAGAGTTAGAGACAGTTATTAACGAAAACACCGATGATCCAGATTTTCCAGTCAAGTCTGATGTCAACCCTGATATTTACATGGTTTGTATTCACCTTATATGTTTTATTCTCCTAACATTATACGAAGATCAATTCCTCGTTAAGTATTACACTTATCTCATTTTGTCAACTACAGACCCCGTCATCACGTTGTGAAGATGGTGTTGATAATGGTGTTACGCGCCGAGATGTTGATGATGATCATGCTGATGATGATGTTGATCATGCGCATCCAATGGAAGTTGACAATCCTGTTTGTTTAAAGGTTTACTTTTACTTTGTGTTTTTTTGGCATACGTTTATAAGTATCTCATTTCCCCGTTAATGTTTACCCTTTAATCGTACATTTAATTCATTAAATGTTGTATTATTTTGTCAACTACAGGCCACGCCATTAGCTTGTGAGGCTGATACTGGTGTTACAACCAGTGTTGCAGCCCATCACATGGAAATTGACATGGATGTTGGGCAGCAAGGCTACAACGAATCTCAGGTGGGTGGGATGGACGTTCTTGTAAAAGCATGTGAATTAGGGGTTACTCCTGACTTCCCTACTCTTGATCATCATCAACCTGCGAATCAAGTTGTGGCATCCCATGAGAAGGACATAAATCAAACAACATCCTTCGTCTACGGTGATGTATGTTATCTTGAAAAAAATACTTTTGCAAAATACAGCCTTCCTTGTTTGCCTATTTATTTATACATCTTTATTGTACCAGTATCATCCGGTGGTGTATGATGATGTCATGAGTTATATAAACGACGGAGCGGATGTGACTAGTGTTTCGTTAGAAGAAGTACCGTTTGATAATGAAAATGGTAAGGGTGTTGAGAATGCAAATGCTATTTTCGTGCATAAAGAACAAACAACCCCATTGCAGACATATGTTGAGGTACTTGGTTTACTTTAAATTTAAAAAGGTTAATAATTGTTCCTTTCTATGTCTTGTGGTCGGTGTTAATTACAACCTATGCTATGCAGGAAGACCAAACAACACCATTTCAACAAACACTCACCAACCATGGGTTTGCAAATGTGGTCGGTCCCAATGACAAACCTTGCTTGCACTCTGTTTTTTCTGAACGTAAAAAGAAGAAAATCCAAAAGAAAAAAAATGCGCATAAAGTTGATCTAGTGGCTAAAGCCTTTAAATCAAAGCACGATAAGTTTTTTGAATCTCTGAATTCAGAGAACGTCCAATCCGCACGACTGACCAGAGCAGCTACTTGCAGAAAGAAGTTGATTGAGCCTATAGTCATTTTAGATGTAAAGCACCGTAAAACATTGATACTGAAATCACTATCTGGTTGGCCTATGCTAATATATGGTATGTGTCTTTTCAGGACGTATCTAGAAACCCAAGAACTCGGTCAATTACTGAGTTCTATTCGGCCAACCCAGATCCTTTTGTTGAGGTAGTCTGATTTGTTATTCTTAAATTAACAATATTATGATTCGTTTATTGTTAATCATTTATTTGTTTATTTTAGGATCTGAGTCGACATCCCAAATTGAAAAAGGACAAGGTGTCTCTGCCTGATTCGCTTCGTGTTTATTTAAAGCAAAAAAAAACAAAAAGCTATAAGTTTCCATGGGGCGGTCGTAACATTGTTTCTGATATGAAATTTTGGCTAGCGTTGGCATGTCTTGAAGATTGTAAAGGCGGTTGGCTGTATGACTATGTAAGGAACCATCATCACTATCTGGTCAAATACATTTGTATATACTTTTGATTGAGTAACCACTATAAGTTTTATAATTTTTGTTTTGTGTACACAGCACTTGGATATATGGTTTGACCTTATGTGGTCACTTAGACCAAGCAATGCTGATTGGACCTTGGCAGGTTCTCTGTTCGCCCGACATATCTTGGCTGGTCAGATGTACAGTCATTATTCGGATGGAACAAGCTACCCTGTGGCTTGGCGAGATGTTGAAAAGGTTAGTTTGCCACAATCCTTTTTAAATATAATTTTAAGTGTATCCATATTAATATGTACATTTCTTTGTCTATATTAGGTTTATTTCCCCGTCAATGAACCTGATAAACACTGGTGTCTCGCTGAGCTTCACCTACGTAGTGGTGTTGTTTCATTTTATGACACTCTTGGGTTGGTACATGGCAATGGTGCACGGTGGTGGAGAACTTTGAAAAGAATTTTGCCAAAACAACTTACCATGTATTTGGTTCAGCAGGGTATATTGGCGAGCAAGGGCATATCAGCCGAGGAATATAAAATAACATACCAGTGTCCTGCAGTCCCGAAACAAGCAGACGTATATGGCGATTGCGGTGTATGGGTATGTATTATTTTATATAGATTGTGCCGCAACCAACCACTGGAAGTAGATGACCCGCTTCAAACAGCGGTAGCATACCGTGAGCGGATGCTTCAATACTTCTGGAAGCACAAGGAGTTAATAAACAATGTTTAATGGTATTTGGAAGGTAGTAGAGTTGATTTATAAATCTGTAACCCAAAATACAATTTACTATTATCTAGTAATCGTTGTTGTTTGTAACCGGTCAATAACATGTAACCCAACAATTTGAATTAGGTAGGAGCAGCAGCAGCAGCTTCAATTTCACGAGTAGTAGGATTCTCCCGTGCATTTCATGCTACATACAAGCACCTACTGCATCAGTGCATTTCACCAACTGCATTAATATCTGTCATGAAATATATTTATCCCTTTAAACAATCCCAAAAACAGGGGTGAATTAAAACAGCAATTCAATAGTTAATAAAACAATTAGATAATAACCACGAATTTGAGTAACACACTTTTTTAGATAAAGAATACACATTACATTAACTTCAATGAAACAGGTTTTTGTAACAAACATCAAGATAAAGACTAAACATAGCATACAATTCGCCAAGACAAGTGTTAGGAATTCAGGAAATAAGATATTTCTTGTTGCCGCCGAAAGTGTAAAGCTGGTTCCTGCCGATAGTTGTGGTTCCTGCTGAAGCTCATTGCTGCTGATAGTTATATCTTGTTTCTGCCGACAGTAGTTAATACTGCAGGTATTATTGTTAGTTATCCCGTATGTTTAGAAAGTTTGTTATATTTATTTATACAAGAGATTGATGAATATCTCTTCACACGTTTTCTTGTATGACGGGTAAGGTTAAGGAGTTCTTGTTAGTATAAAAGAAACACCCGTCTATGAGTTATGTACAAAGAATCTATAATCAGTGTCAAGCTATGAGGAATAAGATAGTTTAATTCAAGAAAAAACTTTGTGATTTGGTGTTGATCCCAGATGAGGCCTTGATAGATCTTTGTTAATTATATTAGATATGAATGTAAAACAATATGTATAGAAACTGTGTAGGATCGTGCCTCTTGATAGATATTTGAGCCAAAAGAACTTTTACATAGCTTATTTAAACACAAGCCAACTACTATGAGAATCTCTGTATAATAAACTTGTGCTTATGCGGAAACTAAACACAAGAGTTGAAGAAGACAATGACTAAAAGACTTTGATCCTCTATGGATCTTGTATTAACTATTTTCTTTGGAATTGGATGCAAAACACAATGTCGTATGTTTCTCTTCCTAAAATAACAAACATACAAAAAATACGCCATGACCAGCAGTAACAAACACTGCCAGCAGAAACTAAACAATGCTACCAGCAGGAACCATGACCGGCAGAAACCAACACTGCCAGCAGGAATCAAACTACACTAACAGCAGCAACGAAAATTGCATTTGTATTATATACTGACACTCACAAATATTGTCTAGTACACTTACACATGTTAAAACGTTAACACATTTATTTCATACATTTATGTGAACGGGTTTACCTCCGGTTTGAGAAGGTATGAAGTTATTGATCCAGCATCGTCGTTTGACATGTTTTCAGTGTGGCTTCGAAGTCTAGTGTCATTCGCCTTTGGAACCTTGTTACCGTCATCAATGGAAGGCGTTCGTTAACATGTAAGCTTCAAGAGTGTGGTTGACAAAATAATACAACATTTAATGAAGATGGTTTATATCAAGCTGTTTGATTTGAGTTATGATGAGGCCGAAAATGTGAGGATGAATTGGGAGTTGGCTAAGAACCTGTTGAAACTCCACCGAGCTTCCCGCACAGCGTTGGTTGTTTTCTTTTAGTCTTGTAGTTTATGCATGTATGGGTTGAATACTCTATGACAACCAACTTCGTATTTTGTTGTTTGCTATTTCCTTATTAGTTATTACCAAATACTGTATAAAGATTTATAAAAATTGTTTTATTCCAAAAGTTTTAGCAAAAACTGCTTAAAGCAAGACGACATTGGGGTACAATTGGGTTTAATGACCACAGTTGTTTGGTACCCAAAAGGTCTATTTAAGTTGCCCAAAATAGTTATGGCATAACTATTGTTGCTCTATTGTTATTTTGGTACGTTGTTAAGTAAATCTAATGAATCAACTTCCAAAAGGTAGATCACTTTCCAATGCAGCCCTTGCGCTACTGTTCACACAATGGAAATCCACTTTATTTTAAATTTTGTTTTAATGCCACTTGATACTTTAAGCATAATTAATGAGACTCCTATATATTCTTCTGAACGCCTGACGACTAAAATACTGAAATGTTGTCTAGCCACAACGATGCATCAATTTAAAGTTTCCCATCTTTTTTACATTGCCCAATTTTATTAAACGTTGCCCAATTTTGCCATGTAGGTTGCTCTACAGTTCACACAAGTACATCTACTGTATTTTTTTAAATGGCACTTCAACAAGTAGGTTTAATCATAATCAATTAGACTCCAATATGTATGTGTCATCAACTTTATTTATTGTTTCTACTTTGCAAACCCATATATTGTAAGGTTTTTAAAACGGAAAGACGTTGTATTTTTAAAAATAAATACGCAACAATCTTTTAGATAATAGGTCATCAAATACGCACAACAATCTTTTACCAAGTAGAAAACCCTACCACAGTAACATAAAAAAATGAAAAAAACATAAAACAATTACAAATCTACCAAATTAAAAATAAAGTGCACAACAATCTTTTAGAAAATACGTAATTACGTTACAAAATATTGTGATGTTTGGGCGAGAAGTCGCTTAAAAGAAGTCGTTTTATTATACGCATGCCATTTGAATAACCGGACTGAAGTCAGCATTACTTTTGTCTATATACCACTTCGTATGGTTACTTTTGTCAATATACCGCCTTGGTCTTTTAACTTCTTCCGACCGTTACTTGGTCCTTCATGTTGTAAGGAGTCTTTTGATAATCAGGTGCAAGTATGGCACTTTATGCAACAAAATTGCCTCCTGTATCTCCCAACAAAAGTGCTCTTCCCATTCTATATCTCCCTTCCGTGGTTTTGGGAATGCTTGCAGAGACGCCCTTCTGCACAAGAACGATTTGATATTCACCATACTGTTCGAAAGGATGCTCTAGGATGTTATGGAAGGGTGTTTAGATGAGTGGGATTTGTAGAGCGTTATGGTTTAGGGTTATTAGTCGTCATTTAAGAACGACTAACTGCTATTAGTAGTCATTTAAGAACATGTGTGGGCCGTCAGATGATCCTCTTGACGATGCTTGCTAACCCACGTATTGTGTGAGCACATACTTGAATTAACGAGTATGTAAATGATGATCATTAGCAAATGACGTTTTGGCATTGAGTGAAGACCGTGGTTATCATATATGGTAAGCAACTTTATATTGTTATTCAGCAACCAGTTGTAAGAAAACGATAACATCTTCAACTTGTCTCAAACGGAGGTTGTGAGTTCGGTCGCTGTGATACTCTGTATTATTCTATGTGTTATGTGTTAGATGTCTTTATTATTTTTTGTGGGGTTGGTTGCGCCTTCTTTCGTTGTAATAATAACCTTTTATAGAGGATGAACCACTGTTGTGTCACGTGTGAACAGTCACGTGGTCTGGTCACGTGCCTAAACTTGTAGCTGGATGCCTACCTAGCATGTTGGATTAGACATAAAGTATATTGTCTTGAATTTTCAATGTCTTGGGAAGGTACACAAATTTGTGTTTAAACTTGTTGGGAGTATCGGCTGAAATTTCCAAAGGTGGATAGTCCGCTCAACTGCCTTTAACATTTTATTTTGGAAAGCCACATTAATTTTTTTAATTTTTATTTGACCGGCAGAAACCAACACTGCCAGCAGGAATCAAACTACACTAACAGCAGCAATGAAAATAAACATTATTCTAATAATTCCTAACAAACTGTTATCGAATTGACACAATATTAAACACAATTGCATTTGTATTATATACTGACACTCACAAATATTGTCTAGTACACTTACACATGTTAAAACGTTAACACTAATTTCATACATTTATGTGAACAGATTTACCTCCGGTTTGAGAAGGTATGAAGTTATGGATCCAGCATCGTCGTTTGACATGTTTTCAGTGTGGCTTCGAAGTCTAGTGTCATTCGCCTTTGGAACCTTGTTACTGTCATCAATGGAAGGCGTTCGTTAACATGTAAGCTTCAAATTATTGGCTACTATTTAGTCATCGTTGTGGTTTATCATTTCAGCAGAAAACTTAGTAATTGTACTATGTTATGTTGTTATTGTGTTGTATTTTTTTACTTGTTTATGTTTGTCATGGTTTGCAACCGACGTACCAAAATAACAATAGAGCAACAATAGTTATGCCATAACTATTTTGGGTAACTTAAATAGACCTTTTGGGTACCAAACTACTCTGCTCATTAAACCCAATTGAACTCCAATGTCGTCTTGCTTTATACAGTATTTGGTAATAACTAAATAGCAAACAACAAAATAGCTGGATGCCTACCTAGCATGTTGGATTAGACATAAAGTATATTGTCTTGACTTTTCAACGTCTTGGGAAGGTACACACTACACAAATTTGTGTTTAAACTTGTTGGGAGTATCGGCTGAAATTTCCAAAGGTGGATAGTCCGCTCAACTGCCTTTAACATTTTATTTTGGAAAGCCACTTTAATTTTTTTAATTTTTATTTGATTGTCAAATTGAACATACACTAAAAATTGCCTGGAAACTTGAGAGGTACATGGATGGTTCCCATTTAATGTTATTAAATGCAAAAACTCTAGAAAGACTTTTGGCATTGTCGATGCAATCAACTATTGTCTGCAACTGACAGGTGTAATGATGACTTCTCAGGGTAACTTAGTCAATCACACTTGCAAGATGGGCAACTTAAAAAATGGGCAACTTAGAAAATGGGCAACTTTAAAAAACTTATGAAACTTTAGAAAATGGACAACTTTAGTTGCCCATGTTAACAAATTAAACAACTAAAATGTATTCGTCTGACGTGTTTCTATTTAATTAACATATTAACCAATAACACGTTAACGTTAACATATTAAACTACTAAAAAAACAACTGTTATTTTTATTAGAAAAATAAATTTTGTTTTCCATTTATTTTTCCGAAATAATTTTTTTTAGAAAAATAGTTTTTTTTTAGAAAAATGTTTTTTTTTTTTAATTTTTTTTTGTACACGTTAATATTAACACATTAAACAACTAAAATGTATTCGTCTGACGTGTTTCTATTTAATTAACACATTAAACAACAACACGTTAACGTTAACACATTAAACAAAACTAGTGTTATTATTATTATTATTATTATTATATATATATATATATATATATATATATATATATATATAATATATATATATATATATATATAACAGGATGCGTATGACGTCATCAAATGCATGATTGATGAATAAGCGCTTGATTGATGAGTAATCATGCTCTTATTCCACCTAAGCAGTCCACCTAAGCAAGATTTGACCGAATAAAATTCGTGTGTTGACTTTTAATTCGGAAATTTTAAAAAAGTCTCTAAAGATTCGAACTTGGGTTGTTTACATGTCTTAGGTATATATCAATGTTACCATTAGACCAAATTATTTTTTGTGTTATAGCTACCAAAAAAAATAACTATAATCTTCCTTTTTGATGACCATGCGGAATATTTGGAAAGATATATGTATTTTCTAAACATGTATCCCGTTTTATTTTTCAAGATATGCTTAATTTGTAGAAGATATGATTTTAAAGATAAGTTTACAATGTATTTTGTATAAATATTTTATTCCTATATTTAAGATCATATAGCTACTTTTACACTATATGTGGATGAAAATATAACGTTTCTTCTCAAGCCAATCCCATGAGAATAATGCGTATACTCCTTCAGAAGGTTTGTTTTTTATATATAATTTAACCAATGTGTTGTTATAATACACACATCTATTTGTTTGGTTGTTATATTCTTATTGATGTTGTTCTTTAAGCAATCCAATGGAAGCAGGTCTCATAAGAATAGTACGGGTACTCCTTTAAAAGGTAATCATTGTTGTATAATCAATCACGTTGTTGTATTTTAATTGTTGTTGTATAATTAATCTAATGTTTACATGGACAAATGACGAATCTAAATGCAGAATCATTTTGTACTGTTGGATAAACGTCATATTAAAGTATTGGCAGTTTATATTAGTAAAGGTTAGTACTGCTAGCAATATATTTGTACTGTTAGATAGACGTTGGTACTGGGTCGAAATTTACGTCTTTATTAAAATATCCGTTGAGGACTTATGTTGATATTATTATTAATATTTGTTTAAAAGTGATTATTTTTTGGATATTTTGACTTTTAATATATTTTGTTCACCTTTTTAGAATGGAAAAACATACTTATTTTACTTGACGGTGCTCCAATACAAGCCCTAATAATTATTTCATAAAATTCCAATTCACATTCTTCATCTCACTTTATAGTCCAAAATACTTTAATTCCAGCAGTCAAATCAACAATTTACCAGCAGTCATGGTTACTTTAACCTTTGCGAACAAACACAACATGGTAGCTTATTTGGAAAAGGCAGAGGATGACACCAAATACCATCAGATAATCGACTTTTTAAATGCTTCTCACATAAGGTATTCTCTAACATTAAATCCTACTATATATGTTCCCCAAATCAAAGAGTTTTGGCAGAGTGCCACTGTCAAAACATTTGAAGATGGTCATACCGAATTAGTTGCAACAGTTGATGGTAAATGTATCACTCTTACTGAATCATCAATCAGGCGGCATCTCCGATTGGGTGATTCAAATGGTATTAGTTCTATGCCAAACACTGAAATTTTTGAAAATTTAACCAAAATGGGTTACAATATAGAATCAGAAGCTTTAACCTTCCAAAAAGGGGCTTTTGCCCCACAATGGAGATTTTTAATTCACACCATCCTTCACTGCCTCAGCCCTAAGAAAACCTCATGGGAACAGTTCAGTAGCAATATCGCGACCGCTCTCATCTGTTTGGCCACTAACAGAACTTTCAATTTTTCTAAACTTATCTTTCAAGCCATGCTTAAAAATGTTTATATCAAATCAAAATTTTTGATGTATCCCAGGTTCATACAAAGTATTTTGAACAAATCTAAACATCAACTTCTTCATCATAAAAATGTTTATCCCACTCCCAAGCTTTCCCAAAAAGTTTTCAGTAATATGAAGATGTCCTCAAAATGGTATAATGAGGAAGAAGTCCCTTTATTTGATTCCATGTTACAAGTAGACGGTGAAGGATCATCATGCCAAGTTGCGCCCCATCACACACTAGATAGGTCTGTATCCAGAGAGGGTTCTGTTGTTCCTCAGGATCAAGACCCTGTGACTCTCCATGTAGCAGATGAGTCTGGCGTTGTAATTAAAAAAAAGGATGCTTCTACTGTCGCGAGTTTAGAAAATGGGCAGGACAAAACTAATGTACATAATAAAGAATCTGTGACAACACCTCCAGTACCAAGTTTCTGTGAACCCAGTACTATTGGTGGAATCGTAAGCCGACGCGATATATTTGTTGGCTCGGGAAGTCAGCACATGGTGGATCATGAATCTGTGTCCCATGATGCACCTGTTTATGAAGGTAATACATCAGGAAGTATTGAGGGCAGCCAAACACTTAAGGAATTGATGGAAACATGTACAAATTTGTCTCAGAAGGTTACTGCATTGGAGTCTGATCTCAATTCTAAGGATTCAAAAATTGAAGCGATGAAAGCTGAACTCACTTCTCACAAAAAGCTTTTCAGCAATGTGTATACAAAGCTGGTGCGTAAAATAAAAAATTTGGAAAAACAGGTCAAGACACTTAAAAGAAAAGGGTCGGCTAACATGGTATCATCTTTTGAATCATCTTCTTCAGCAAGTTCATTGGATGGTGAAGGTGAAGGTAAAGATGTGGGTTCTTCCAAACATGGAGGGAAAATTGCTCAGATTGACCAAAATCCATCTGTTTTTATTGTTCAAGAGCAGTATGAGACTCAGGAGAGGCAAGAACATCAGATGGATTTTGATACTGCAGATTTTGATGGAAGTACTGGTGGATTTGGTGATGGTGTTGATGAGACAGAACATGATGTTGGCGTTGTTGAGGGTGCTGCTATCCTGCATAGTTTAATGGATGCTGGGTATAAAGGTTCTACCAGTGCATTTTATACAAGGACACCACGAAAATCAAATGCATACAAGGGAAAAGGAATAATGGCTGAGCAAGAACCATCAAGGAAATTGTCAACGAAGGAAAGAGCACCAATAGAATTGGATGATTATTTGGTTCAGAATGGGAATCAAATAAATATTGATGAAGAAAGTATTAGTCGTCGAAATGGTGTTGACAGTACAAAGTTAAAAGTGCAAAATGTTTGTATGGAAAGTAGTACTGTTGATGCTTTTGAAATTAAAAGGGTAGAAAAAGGAAAGGCATCCATGACAGTAGATGAACCTGAGCAGGAACCTGAGAAAAAAAATGAAGTTAACCCAGAAACACATGTTCAAATTGACTTGGATGAACAATTAGCAATGAAAGCAAGTGGAAATGAAGTTGCAAGCTCTACGGGAAATCCGAAAATGCAAGTGAAGAGAGTATCTTCAGATACTATTGTGACAGAACAAGATAAAATACAACAACTAATTGATTCTGATATGGTTGTGAGGAAGAAGAGTATAGAACTTTTAGCGGATGAACGCATAGCTGATGGGAAAAAGTCAGACATGCTTGAAGATTTTATTAACTTAAAGAGTTATGCAGAATCTTATAATCAGATAACACAGACTATTGGTAAGAATAAAGGTCAAAAGAGAAATAAAAACCCAACAAAGGAACAAGTCATCAGAGAGATGAAGACGTATGTTATGAATGAAGCTGGGTTGACGGCAGTTCAGTTGAAGGGAAAATCAGAATTAGAAATTCAATCTCTGTATTACAATGCATACAAAACTGTTCGAACGAAAATTCATATGGACCAACATGAAAGATCACCAAAAAGGCTCAAGGCTGCTAAGAAAGCACAACATGTGAATGTGGACACATCTACGGAGAGAGTAAAAGTATCGCAAGAGAAGATGAGCAAAATGTTAGCTAAGGTGCCAGAAATTCTACATGTTGAACCACTCCAATCTAGACATCCAATAATTGACTGGGATATTTACATGGACAGATTTGGGTCAGCTTGGAAGGTTACTAGATTTGGTGGAGAGACAGCAGTGTACAAGAATTTTGACAATTTGCTGAGAGCTTTTGATAGAGAAGATCTGGATGCTTTATGGAGGTTAGTTCAAAATAAGCTTAAAACAAAGAAGAAGTGTGATGCTAAAGAGCAAGAACTTTGGGTTGAATTAAAGAGATTATACGAACCAGATCCTTCGGATGATCGTTGGTATTTTCCTTTCTTTGAGCTATCAACTGTATGGGAGTTCTATGGTACGTGCAATGTTCATCGTCTGTCGGCGCAAGACGGAATCGATATATTCATGTTAGCTGAACTAGAATATCCATTAAGTTATGAAGTACTTGCAATGATGATTTCTTTACAGCTCAAGTATGAAGAAAATTCTGAAGTAGTCCAAAATCTAATACAGAGGATATATGATCAGTTTGAAAGGAAGACACACGATGCCTGAAGAAGAAAAGAAGTGAATTAACATGTAACAACTCCTTTTGGCTATATGTATTTATTGTGTATGAAACGATATCTAATTTTGTTGTTGTGTTAGGGGCTTTTGTTATTTTTCAATTGGTGAGCACATATTATATGATGGATCTAATTAAAACATGGTTGCTATTTCGTTTTTGTTTGTATAACATTTCATTATGTATAATCTTTTTGTATATACTTATTTAATTTTAAGTTTATAAATCGTTAATTTTAGCATGTTTTCTCTGGTGCTTTAAAGAAATTGAACATCGACCTTGAATATGAAGGCAAATTTAGTTTGATTTGTAATGGTGAAACTATACGTTTACCAACAACAACCAAACATTTATTGATAGGTTTCATGTTTACACCCATTACAAACTTCCCTGTCATCTAAACACACACTTAGCTAGACCCACAACTTTCAGTACCACTGTTTTCTTTCATTTCCTTCACTTCCTTTAGAAATTTAAACACAACTTCAAGATTCTTAATCCTTGATTCCAAATCTTCATATATATTAAATTTTTAATATTATGTTATTTCTAAAGTTATTTAATTTTATTTCCATAGCGTGTTTGCACAAAAGGATAATGTTATTCGGAAATTAGAAGGGGACACAATAGAATTGTACTGCTGAGTTGTCGCCATGCTTCTGATATTTTTTGTATTTTAATTTTGTACTGCTACGCAGCAGTTTTGGTACTGATTTTATAACCAATTCATAAAGGTTATATTATAACGTAGTTCATTGTTTTTACACATAATCAACTCTAACAACATTTTTAAATGTTTAGACACGAACTATAGGGGTTTTTAATTTAAAATTTCATAACATATAAAAATATAATTAAAAAAAAAATCATTCTATATATTTACAATATTGGAAGATATCAAATTTTTAAATATTTCATCCAATATTAATGATAATGGTAAAAATTTATTAATTTAAATAAACAAAATACTTATCATAATTACAAAAGAAGTTAAAGGATAATCATTATATTCCCAACTTGACTCTACACGTATACACTTTCAAATGCAAACTACGGCTAAACTGTTCATATGTCATATCGGTTATAATTTTTTGTATAAACACCATTTGATGATCATATTTGTCATTTTATTTAAACCAAAAAAAAAAAAAAAAAAAAAAAAATTCTTAAACTGAAGGTAGTGTTGACCAAAAAATGTCATTAACTATAAGAATATAATGATTAAAATGTTAGCATGAAAACCCGTTTAAAATGTTGTAGAAAATAGTACCAACCCGTTTAAAATGTTATAAAAAATACTAAAAAGAGTAAACAAACATTTGTAGTTAGATACTCTATATACACAGATACGTTTGAATTCATATATATTATATTTTTAATATTATGTTATTTCTAAAGTTATTTAATTTTATTTCCATAGCGTGTTTGCACAAATAGAATTGTACTGCTGAGTTGCCGCCATGTTTCTGATATTTTTTGTATTTTAATTTTGTACTGCTACGCAGCCGTTTTGGTACTGATTTTATAACCAATTCATAAAGGTTATATTATAACGTAGTCCATTGTTTTTACACATAATCAACTCTAACAACATTTTTAAATGTTTAGACACGAACTACAGTGAATTTTAATTTAAAATTTCATAACAGATAAAATTTTAATTCAAGCAAAAATCATTCTATATATTTACAATATTGGAAGATATAAAATTTTTAAATATTTCATCCAATATTAATGATAATGGTAAAAGTTTGTTAATTTAAATAAACAAAATACTTATCATAATTACAAAAGAAGTTAAAGGATAATCATTATATTCCCAACTTGACTCTACACGTATACACTTTCCAATGCAAACTACGGCTAAACTGTTCATATGTCATATCGGTTATAATTTTTTGTATAAACACCATTTGATGATCATAGTTGTCATTTTATTTAAACCAAAAAAAAAAAAAAAATTTCTTAAACTGAAGGTACTGTTGACCAAAAAAATGTCATTAACTAACAAAAGAACCCTAGAAATTGCAGATATTGAAGACCACAAACAAGACCAACCAAAGTATGTTAAAATTTTTATACTATGTGTTACCCTATATATTTAGTAACTGAATGTCTTTGATTTTTTTTGTAGCAAGCAGCCCAAACGGGAAGGACACGAGGTGCTGTCCAGTGAAACCCAATCACTTGCAGAAATATTTGAATCAGAAGAATCATCTGAAGGTACTTTGTTAACATGATGAAATTAATGTTAAAAACGATATGGTATATAACTATTGTGTTTGACTTATATTTATTCATTTATTAGAAGTTGAGGATTCTGAAAATGATGACGAAACACAGAGCGTAAGTTCTGTTTATGATTGGTTGATTTCTGAACAATTAGCCAAGAGAATGACAAAATGGCAACGTAAAGAGGAACGAGATGAGCAGGTGAAAAAAGAAAGACAAAATGCTAAGAAAATTTTAGAAGAAGGTGGTGGTTTTGAGAATGCAAAAGGCATAAATGAAGAAGTTGATGTCGATCGAGACGAAGACGACATTGACCCTGAAGACTTTGAAACTTTCACTTATGATGACTTGCATTTGGCATACTCCTTTGCTTCAACACCCTAAATTAAGTTAGTAGTTGGATTTTGTTTATATTGGCATGCCACATGTTAGGCACTTTTGAAACTTTTGAATGTTAAGAAACTTTCATGTTATGCTACACATGCTAAGAACCTTTTGAATAGATGTTATGTATAATAGTACTGGTAAATTTTATAAATACTTTATGTGTGTTAGATGAATTTTTGTTTTGCGATTGATGTTTAAGAATATGATGTAAACACATAAGGCGTTAATAATATTGACCCGACAATTGATTCCGCTAAAGAATGTGGAGTAACTCATATGTCAAATGAATAGCTTATTATCCCACATCAGTTAGTCAAAATAATTGGTTATACTTTATAAGACACATGATCCATTAGTTGCGTGTGTAGGATTAAGTATCATGTTGTATACACCATGTTTGAAACCCGATATATGTATATACATGTATCATGTTTTATGTTGCAAAGCCGTACCATGTAACATATTGGTTATGATTCATACGTGCACTAAATCTATATGTGTTTAGGGATTTATGTTTGAGGTACGTTAACACCAAATTTTACCTCCGTCATAATTGACACATTTTTCTTTTAGATGTCAATTAAACCTATATTAAACCTATATACATAATTGATGTTGTTAGTATTGATATTAACAGTACCATCGATAGGTACTGTTGGTGAATTTTTAAAAATACGTTATTCACATCAGTTAACATATATGGTTTTTAGTTTTTCTTATAATTCAAATACATATCAAACTATCCTATACATCTATTGTCAAACTGCTTAACAACGCAATCACAATATTACTGCAGACCCGATAATGCATCACATTTGCAGATGGTACCATCACAATGCTCATGTAAATGAACAAATCAAATAATGTTAAGTACGGAGTATATGTTTTGGGAAAAATGAAAGTAAACAGCTTAACATTTGTATTTTTATTTTTTGGAAGCAGGATACTTGCATCTTAACTTTATGACCCTTAGTATTTTGATTTTTTGGCAGTAGGATACTTGCATCTTACAATTTATCGAAAATTAAGCATACTTGATTGTTATTATTTATCACCATTACAGACAACCAGTGTTCAAAATCAAAATCTATCCTAACCTGATTAATATTTTAGTTTAGCGATTCAACATACATCAAACACAGCCACCAACGGAACAGGACCGTTAAACAACTGACCTTCAAAAGCCGGATCGACTGTTGTTCCAACCATCTGGAATCTGATCATTTTGTTCATTGGAAACTGGAAATCTTCGGCCAAGGTACTCCAATTTGTCCTAAAATTCATGTGATCGTTTCTCCATGGCTTATCAGCATGGCGTTCAAGTTTCATGGTTACACGGCGTTTACTTTCCATCCTCCTTAGAAGCGCATGACCAAATTGTTGCAGATTGTTGTCAGAAACAAAATTGCTTGGTATGGTCTGAAAGCAATTACAACAACTTGATAACTTCAACTCTTTTACTATTAAATATTTATTAAAAATTACGAAAATACATAATGTATATAAAGAGACAACCCTTACCATTCTTCCGGAATCCATCACAAACGGGAAAAGCCTTCGGTAGAAAGTATTCTCTTCAGACAAATGCACTGCATGTTGGAACCAATTACAGCCGTGGACCAACCTTGCATCTAACGAATACCATCCACAGAGTAAACATTACATATTCGCAAACAAATACAACTGATTCACCTCAAATTAACATGTAACATTGAATATATTTTTTAAAAGAACGTATTACTACCTGACTCATTTGCATCATGCCCTTGAACAAATGCAAGACGTGTGGGGTAATGATGTTCATGTATAAGCTGAAAACCATCATTATCAAACCTCATCAACGCCAACCGCATACCAGTCTTTTTGGTCAATACAACTCGCTCACCAACCATTAGATTTGCTCGCTGAACAACCGTATTCCAGTGAACATTAAACTGGAAACCCACACTATCCAAAGTCCCAGGAATAACACTCTCCTTTGCACCCACGTTTATCTCAGAAACGGAAAATTCAATCAAAAAATCATCACGTTCAATGCCTTGAAGGAACTCCACAGGAAACCACTAATAAAACAAAATTTAAAAATATTGAAACAAGGTTTATAAATTCCATGAATTTTACATATATACAATTATATCATAACTTTACCGGTGATGAACTTTGATCAGCCCCAACTTCAGCAATGCACCTAACCAGTCTGTTTCGTGTGTGAATTATCCCATAACCACCGATTTCCAATCCATCTGCATCATATGCAGTAACAAAAAAGGTGTCTGCAGCTTCCTTTATGAAATGCAAAGTCCTAATATTGAAATAGCCGCTCAGCTCTATAAAATTATCCCACCCTGCTCCAGATATGCTCCATTCTTCGGTACCTCTTCTCCGACAAATAAAAACTTTCCTTTTAACCCGATTATTATTAATCAGGTACACATAGTCATTATTGTTGTAGTAGTTAATATGATAGTAATCAGGCAGTACCTATGGTTTTACAAAAACCAAAACAAACACATTCATCAGGCAGTACCTATGGTTTTACAAAAACAAAATAACACGTATAAGAAGATTATTATGGGAATATAATTCCATAAATACCTACCAATGTTCCCATATTTTCCACATGATTATAATCCGTGATGAATTGTGTGGTCATTGTTCTGCGACCATTAAAAAAACACAAAACATTTAGCAAAGAATAAAACTCGGACAAATCTTTCAAATACACACTCAGATACAGTTGTAATAACAAACACCAGTACAACATGTTTAAAATAATGACCAAACAAAACATTTGCATCTCGCAAACATCACTTAAAGTCAAACTGTTTGTACATGCCCTAACAACAGCCACAATGAATACAAATAAACTACCCCAACTAATCATCAAGAGAGAAACACACCACGGATGATTAAATATAGACAATGTTTAACAACCATAAACATTCAGTTTGAACGACTTTCCCAAAAGCGCGCTACGACCCATAAACATTGACATACTCTAAAACAAACTTAAACTAAGATTTACATAACCCAAGTGACTTTCCCACAAAATATACCAAACCGAAAGTCAAACCAAAAGACCATATCTTCGAAGCTACAGACATATACTACATCAAATTTCCATTAACATCAGCTTCTCCAAGAAAGAGAATAAATCACGGAGTCGGGCATGTCTTTTCGCGACACCTAACAGCAACCCAGCAACTTCAGCCAAATCTTGCGTCTGCATCTTCATCATGTCATTGATGGAATGCAAAGATGAGTCTGAGCCACAAAGGAGCTGAAGTTCATTTATCATTTGATCCCTATCATCAACTCGCGCACTAATCTGTGAAGCCTTAGACATCAAATCTTCCACATCCTTAAAAGTAACATCAATTTCACGCCTATAATGGACAATCATCACGTCCTTAACAAGTCTTGAATTAGCAATTTCTGCTAACTGATCCAGAATAACCAGACGAGTTCCCATTCCTAAGCTTAACACCTGTGTTACTATGACCTGAAAGCCCTAACAAATAAACCTTTATTATCTTCTTACCATTCTAAACTATTTTTTCCTAACTGATCAATAAGAAACAGTATAACAAACAGGTTTCATCAACATCTACCCAAATGATTACTCAAGTTAATTACGGAGTATAAGTTGATAAATATCTACCCAAATGATTACTCAAGTTAATTCTAAACTATTTACCAGCTGTAAGGGTTTCGTCTTTTCAATAAGAAAAACGGTTACCAGAGGTTAAGAAAACATGAACATAAATATTAGATCAAGATTCAATAGCTAACCTTTTGTTGATCTGGCCACAGATATTTTGATCGGTAAACACTTGGTGTTTTCGAGAATGTAATGATTCGGTGTGAAGAAACGCTATGAGTAAGATGAAAAGACAATGTAGCAAGTCTATGGGAATAGCCTATTAATGAGTAGTATGCTACACAACTTGCATGTTCTTCAAATATGTTTCTGTTAATAATTCACAAACGAAAGGTCATGCAAAAAAAAATTAAATAAATAAAAAATCAGCAGAATTATTTACATCAAAATATATTTGGTCTATTAAATTTAACAATAATTGTTAATCAGTTGAAAGTGAAAAGACCATGTTTAGGCTAACTTAACCTTTGAATAGTAATCAATGCCTTGAAATTTATTTATTATAAAGTAGGTAGGTGTTATAAGAACCCTCCCTACGCATGGGTCCCACCTATTTCCAACCCATAAAGTATATACATATCAATATATATTAAACCGTGTTAAGATGTTAACATATAAGTGGCTATTGTCCTTTCGTACAATATTGCTAACATAATTTAAAACTGATCAAAACCATCTAATATATAATATATATTTTTCTCCCGCAATTGAAAAGACCATGTAAAGCCTAACCTAACCTTCTTTTGAATAATAATGATTAGCTTGAAATCTATTCATTATAAAATATTATACATATAAATATACAATAAATCATGTTTAGAAATATACAACAAATCATGTTTAGAGATTATTAAAATGTAAAATGCATTTTCGTACAAAATTATTAAGATGTACAATATAGTTGTCCATATTCTATTGTGCTTCTATATAAGTAGCTATATTTTATTGTCTTCTATGTAACGAAATAAAATCTTAATTTAAAATTGATCAAAACTATCCATATTCTATTGTGTTTATATATAAGTATTTATATTTTATTGTGTTCCATGTAACGAACTTAAAGCATAATTTAAAATTGATCAAAACAAATCAATCTAAAATTAAAAGTCATGCCCGCCCATTGGGCGGGCTTTGAAGTCTAGTATATATATATATATATATATATATATATATATATATATATATATATATATATATATATATATATATATAATTTTTTTTTTGCCTTTGTTTTTGTTTTTATTATTTTTCGTACCAAACGGGCTCTAAAAATTATGAAACTTGCGCCATTATTAACGAAATACTTTTTTTCAACAAAAACGAGTATAAATATGCAATACTTTCTCGAAATCAATATATTTGTCTTTGTTTTTGTTTTTATTATTTTTCGTACCAAACGACCTCGAAAAATTATGAAACTTTCGCCATTATTTTGAAATTAAATTTTTTTTAACAAAAACTTTTTTATTTCGAAATTAAATTTTTTTTATTTTGAAATTAAATTTTTTTTCAAATAATTTTTATTTTTTTAGAAATTTTTTTCTGAATTATTTTTTTTATTTCGAAATTATTTTTTTTAAAATAATTTTTAGAAAAATAATTTTTTTTAGAAAAATATATTTTTTTAATTTTTTTATTCTATGTATACGTGATAGATCTGAAGTAAGGGAAAATTAACGTTATAGATTATTAAGGGAAAGAAAAAGGATTTGTAATGTAACAAGAATTAAAGACGAAGAGGAAAATGAACAAGGTGAGATACGTGTGTTATATATAGAGGAGAGAGAATATCAAATAAAATTAGTATTTTATTATTTTAATAATACGGAGTAGTAAATTTATTAAGAATTAAGTATGTAAGTGATGTGAGATGATGGGGTAGGGAGACTAGAACTGACCAAATTTATGGAGGGTTTGTCAGATTGCCCATAGACCCCATTCTTATAACAAAATGGCAATTTAAAAGATGGGCAAACTTAAAAGATGGGCAACTTAAAAAATGGGCAACTTAGAAACTGGACAACTTTAAAAAACTTGTGAAACTTTAGAAAATTGACAACTTTAGTTGCGCATTTTAAGTTGCCCAATTTTCAAAGTTGCCCATTTTAAAACATTGCCTAATTTTGCCATGTAGGTTGCGCTATAAAATGCCTTTTTAAAACATTGCCTAATTTTGCCAAATTTGTGTTTAAACTTGTTGGGAGTATCGGCCGAAATTTCCAAAGTGGGCAACTTAAATTGGGCAACTCTTAAAAACTTAGGAAACTTTAGAAAATAGACAACTTTAGATGCCCATTTTAAGTTGCCCAAATTTTAAAGTTGCCCATTTTAAAACATTGCCTAATTTTGCCATGTAGGTTGCGCTATAAAATGCCTTTTTAAAACATTGCCTAATTTTGCCAGCAGGAAGAGAAATGTCGCCAGCAGGTGCAAGGGTTTCACTACCTGTAGCAATGGAAGAGCTACCAGCAGGATCACTCTTCTTTGCCCATTTTTAGTTGCCCAATTTGTAAAGTTGCCCATTTTACGTTGCCCATTTCTTTAAGCTGTCCTTTAAATTTTTATTTTTTTTCCCATGAATTGTACAACAAAAAAACAAACCAATAAAACGTCGATACTTAAACCACGTATTGTTGGTTGGTTTGTTGTTTTAAACGGAATTAAAAAAATATAAAATTAAACAAAAACTAAATAAACAAATAAATACGTAAAAAATAGAGGCAACTGAAATTTTAATACAATCATAGTAATCACATAACCTGGTTGCCCAACAAATGGTGCTACAGTAGTATATATGGTGTTGTCAGTCGTTCAGAAGAATATATTGTACTGAAAGTACAAAATAATAAATGGCGCTAGTACATACTCAGGGTTGCCTAACTAATTGTTTGTAACACTTTTTTTGCACCACTTACCCTTATGCAATTTTTGGTTAAAACCACACTAATAGTTGGTGATATTTTTTGCACCACTTACCCTTACACAAATTTTGGTTTGTTGACTTCGGTAAATCAAATAATTCATTGATATTTTTGTAAAAGGTACTAAACATACTAGAAACATAAAAACAACGTCATACTAAACTGCTTCAATGCATTTCACCCCAACTTGTTAGAACCGGAGCTCTCTTCCCTGCTTTCCATCATATTCTTGCTTTCCTTGAGTCGTTTAAACACAATTTCAAGATCGGTAATCCTCTTTTCTAGATTATAAGGGTCGTGAAACCCACCTTGTTGCTCCCCCTTGTTTTGAGGCACCACCACATTTTGCTGCTCCACCACATTTTGCTGCTGATCGTCTTCATTTTGCTGCACCAGTAACTCACTTTGAGCCACCACATCCTCTTCACCTTCCTCCTCCTCTTCATCTTCATCTTCCTCTTCGTCTTCTTCCTCCTCCCCATAATCATTCACTCCCCAAACCTCATCCCAGTAAAAGTCTTGCGCATGCAGCCAGTTCAAAATTTGACCCCTCATCCACGCATCTACCTGCCTATACGACCCATATTCTGCAATCGGTTCATACCCGAAAGCATCAAACACTGCGTCAAATAGTAATTTGTTGTTTAACACCCACTCGTACTCTTCAGCATCATTTTGAAAGTTGCCATTATTTGTTGCCATTGTTTATGTTTTCTTTCAATTGAAAGGGATATATGTGTTTGTCTGTGTGTTTTTGGTATACAATGCATAGTTATAAATAGGCTGGAGAGTTAGATTAAAGGTTCCCAACACTTTGGGCGGGAAAGGGACAAAGGCGCGCGCCAAAATTAATAGATGTGAATCGAAGATGTACGCAAAAAGTCTCGAATATCCTTTTACCAAGTATTGACCTTCCATGGACAATGAGTTGACGCAACAACTAGGTGTATCTCATGCTTTGTGAATAATAAACTTACAAACTCAATATTACCAACTGGTTGTTTGTGAAATTTGGGATGATTTGTTAATATTGTTTGTGAACTTTGGGATGAATTGGCAACTTAAAATTTGGGAAACTAAAAATGGGATTCGCGCAGGCTAAAAAGATGTGCAACTAAAAAAACGTGCAAAATATGGGCAACATACAAATTGGGCAACATAAAAATTGGGCAACTTAATATGGCAGTTCATCAAACATAAAATAATGGGCAACTTAAAAGAGTTGCAACGAAACAAAGGGGCAACTTAGATCTTGGGCAACCAACAATTGTGCAACCAACAACTTGGGCATCTTAAAAGATATGCAAGTTAAAAATCGGCCAACTTAAAAGATGACATCTTAAAAAACGGCCAACTTAGTAGGGTTAAAACTTTTAAGTTGAGGGTTCTACTGCTCGCTTTGTAACTAATGGGGTCATACTATTATTGGGGGGTTCACTTTTACCATTGTATAACTAGTTGCCCAAATTTTTAATACAAGTTGCCCAAATTTTTAATACAAGTTTATTTGTGTTGTAAGCTAGTGGACACCAAGGGAGCATCTTTTATAACAAGCTGACCATCGTGACAAGACCCAAGTATTCACCAATTCACTATCAAACATTGACTTTTCTGCCGATAAACCTGCAAACCAAACCCCTATACCCACCATGATTACACAAACAATATGTGGGTTTTTTTTTGGAAGGCCTACAATATGTGGTTTAATAATGAAAAAAATAAAAATAAATAATAACTAAATAAGTAAATAAAGAAAGTAGGAAATGTACCTACTTTCTTTTCTTGGAAACTTTAAAATTTTTACCATTAAGCCCATCATTTTCCCATAAGTAAATACATAAAAATTAAAGGAAACTGAAATGTTAATACACTTATGGCAATCATATCCTAATTCTAATGATGTTGATGAAGTACAGATAGAGACTACTGCTTGAGTTATATTCAGTCTTAAGTAGCTTTTCCATTCCAGATCAGTCCTAAGTAGCCGGCAACAATGTCCTTTGTGCTTCCGGGCAGGGCAGTAACAAGGATGAGAAATCATGGATTTTCATCCTCTATTTTCTTGATCCACCACACAAACACAATCTATCTACCCCTTTAATAGCCTCTGATGATCCACCATTTTTCGCTTCACATATGGTTATATCTTGCATGGGATTAAGTTCCCAACAAGATTCGACCAGTTTTTAAATACTGGTGGTCCTGAGTTGGAGTGAAGGAAAAGATCGTGGATAGGCGGTTAGAGCAAAGCCTCGCACCAGAAAGGCTGAATGTAAATTTCTTGTTTAAAGAGACACTTGACAGTTAGGGTTTTTGTAGTGGATCGTGTTTGTATGCTATTAGCCGTCATTTAAGAACGGCTAAAAGTTATTAGCAGTCATTTCAGAACGGATCTAGATCATAAGAGTGATCCACCCGCTGTGATACCATTTGTTGGTGCGCTTTAAACTTGAGCAACTGATGAATTAACAAGATAAACATAAACACGTGCCGCTTGGACATTGAAAGAATAACGAGTTTATGATTCATGATGGCAAAATTACAAGGTTACTACGGTGAGAGACAATTAAAAGTAACTAGTAGGGTTGGGTTAAGTTTGTTGGAGGATTGTAAGAATCTAACTATGTTATGGAATTGTTAATCTCGTTCAACGCGCACATTTTGCTTCAGTTGGGAGTGCTTTATATAGCAGCTAGATTACTGTTGTTGCACGTGAGACTAGTTATCTTATTTGATTTCTAAAAAAAGCATTTGATTGTGAAGCGGATCGTGCACAAAAATAGGCTTGAGAGGTAGATGAATGGTTCCCATTTAATGCTATTAAATGCAAAAAAGGTCATGAAAGACTTTTGCCATTGTGGATGGTAATCCACTTATGGGGGCAAGTGACAGGTGTAATATTGGTAGTCAGACTTACAAAATGGCAACTTTAAAGATGGGCAACTTAAAAAAAGTGCAACTTTAATGGTGCAACTTTATAAAATTGAGCAAATTTGTGACGCAACTTAATAATGGGCAATTGAGAAGACTTTCCACCTTTGGAAATTTCAGCCGACATTCTACTGCTACTTACAAAGTTTATGCTGCTAGGTATAACATTCTACTGCTACATCCCATGTTGAAGTTGTGCTTAATCATGTAAACGATAAGAAGGACAAGGAAGAAAAAGAAATGAAGAAAAGGACGAATGAAAGTTTGTAATGGTTTGTGATTCAATTTGTAATGGTTTGTGTAATGGAAATTTGTAATGGTTGTAATGGAAATTTGTAATGGTATGTGTAATGTGTTTCTATTTTGGAACAGGGCCTGTTTGTGTTTCAATTTTGGATCTTTATGTTAAATTAAAAATCAAGTATTTACACTATATATTCAAAACAGCCTATATCAACATGGTCATATAACTTGACAAGTTGCCCAACTTGACAAGACCCACCGTTAATTAACATTGATTTTTCTGACAACTATTTAATTATTTCCCGCGGGAAATAATAAACCCACCCACCAAACCCCTATACACACCATAATTACACAAACCCTTATAAAAAAATTAAATCCAAAACGAAATCCAAACTCTCATTTTCGAGAACTCACCAAAGCAAATCAAATTCCAGCAATACCATGTCTTTTGGACGTAATGTTAGCCCTAAAATGATGGATTATATTAGCAACATGCCAGATAACGTGATCACTAATATTATGAATCGTTTGCCACTAAAAGATGTGGTGAGGACCGATACTTTAGCGAGTAACTGGAGGTTTAAGTGGACTTTGCTCACCGATGTTATAGTTGATGAGGATTTCTTTTATTTTTTGACGAATAATTTTGATGGGAAGGAACTTACTAGACTGCTACTTCAGCTCAGAGGTCCAGTAAGAAGGTTTGTCTTCTCCGTAGATCCCAAACCGCTGTTTCGACAAGATTACTTCAAATATGAAGAGATTCATGATTGGCTGTTGTTTTTGGCTCGGGAAGGAATCGAGGAGCTGAGAATTCGAAACTGGTATGGTGAACCAGTTATGTTGCCAACCCAACTGTACTCTCGTATGGAGTTGAAACATCTTGAACTTCATTGGTGTACTCTTCCTAGTTTGGTATCTTTTATTAGCTTTCCAAATCTATTGAGCTTAGAATTGTTATATGTTGACTTTCAAACCGGTTCAGTTTGGAGGTTTATTTCTCGTTGTCCCTTACTTGAGTCTCTTAAAATGAATCGTATTCATAAAAATGACATGAGACTTTTGGATATGGCACAGCTTGGAAATTTGAAGAAGTTGTATTTGTCATTCGGTGTTTCGAACCATCCCACGACAATCACAACTTACAATATCTTTCAGCTTAGAACTCTTCCCAATCTTGAGTCCCTTACATTGGATTTTCAGGAGTGCAAGGTTAGACAAATTTGAGTTTTACAGTTCAAATTTCATAATGTTAAAGTAATCTCTAATACTTATGAAATATAATCTTTAAAACTTATGAAAAGTCGACCATTTGTAGTTGTTGGAAGAAGAAAGCTCCTGGATGAATGTCCCTGTGGCATTTGTAACCCTTAAGACTCTAAATCTATCCGGAGTCGATTTTGGAAACAATGCAATGGTGTCATTCATCATTCAAATGATTTGTGGAGCTCAAAAATTGCAAACTCTAGAAACCATGGTAAGTGGAATGCATATGTATGAAATACGTCATCTTAAATTGACATGGTTGTGCATCTCAATACTATCTCAATTTGCAGGCTGCATTGGAAAGTGATCTACCTTTGGAAGTTTATTCATTAGATTTACGTAGCAATGGAATGAGGTCGGGGCAGCTCAAGAGTGTGGCGTTTCGATCTTTTCCTAGATCAGAGAATGAATTAACAATAATAAAGCTCATACTTGCATGTTCCCCCTTGCTGAAGATGGTTTATATCAAGCTCAGCAATTTTAGTTATGATGAGTCTGAAAATGTGAGGATGAATTGGGAGTTGGCTAGGAAGCTGTTGAAACTCCACCGAGCTTCCCGCACAGCCTTGGTGGAATTCTTTTAGTCTTTTAGTTTATGTATGGGTTGAATACCCTATGACAATCAACTTTTCAGTTTCCTTTAATTTGTATGCATTTAGTTATGGGGAAATGATGATTACTTTATAAAAGCAGGAACAAGGGTGTCACTACCAGTAGCAATGGAAGAACTACCAGCAGCATCACTCTTCTTTGGCCATTTTGAGTTGCCCACAATGAACTGCCCAATTTGTTAATTTGCCAAATTTAAAACATTGCCTAATTTTGCCATGTAGGTTGCGCTATAAAATGCATTTTTAAAACAATGCCTAATTTTGCTAGGCAGAAGAGAAATGTCACCAGCAGGAGCAAGGGTGTCACTACCAGTAGCAATGGAAGATCTACCAGCAACATCACATTTTTAGTTGCCCATTATTAGTTGCCCAATCTGTAAAGTTGCCCTATTTACGTTGCCCAGTTATTTAAGTTGTCCTTTAAATTTTGATTTTTTGTACAACAAAAAGACAAACCAATTAAACGTCGATACTTAAACCACATATTGTTTGTTATTTCGAGTGACGGTCTAAAATTTGCTTATGGCGGTCATGTAGCAACTAAACCAAGCAGTAGAACATTTAGCCTAGCAGTAGTAGAATGTATGTTAACTGGCAGTACCAATTTACCCACTTTAGTATAGTCATCATTTTTATGTTGCCCAGTTTTAGTTGACCGTCAATTGTAAGTTGCCCATTTTAAAAACGATGCCTAATTTTCCCATGTAGGTTGCGATACATACAGTACACAATAGTACTTCAACTTTATTTTATTTCACTGCCACATGGTAGGTGTAATCGTAGTCATGCGATTGTCCCTTTACCAAATTTGGTACAATGCCAACAGAAGTACATATAATTTATTTTATATTATTTTTAATGCCACGTAAACCTCCAGGTGTAATCATAACTATATATATGTGTCATCTACTTTATTTATTGTTTCTACTTTGCAAACCATATATTCTAACGTTTTTATAAAACGAGCCGGGAAGCCCGCGTTTTAATATATATATATATATAATATATATATATAATGGAAACAAACGTTGAATTTTTAAAAATAAATACACAGCTAGTAACATAAAGAAAAGAACAAAACAGAAAAAAAAATATCTACGAAATTAAAAATAAAGTACACAACAATCTTTTATAAAATAGTTACACTACGAAATAATGTGGTGTTTTGGGTGAGAAGTCGCTTAAAAAAAGTCTATATACCACTTAGTAGGGTAATTGAAGGCATCATTTTAATCCTTTGTTGCTTGATGTTGTAGGAGCCTTTTGAGCTTTATCGGGTCCAACTCTATGAAATGAATTGCCCCTGTATCTCCCTAGCAACGTGGGCTCTTCTCATTATCTATCTCCCTTTTGGTGATGCCACAATGAACGAGAGCCTTGATGGCCAACGAGACCATTGATGGCCAACGAGAGTCTACTTCACTGGAAGGGAGTTTAGATGAGTGAGATTTGTAGAGCATTATGGTTTAGGGTTATTAGTCGTCATTTAAGAACGACTAAGTGCTATTAATAGTCATTTAAGAACATCTGTGGCCCGTGAGATGACCCTCTTGACGCTGCTTGCTAACCCACGTAATGTGTGAGTACATGCTTGAATAAGCGAGTATGTAAATGATGATCATCAGCAAATGACGTTTTGTCATTGAGTGAAGACCGTGGTTGTAATATATGGTAAGCAACTTTATATTGTTATTCAGGAACCAGTCGTAAAAAAATCGATAACATCTTCAACTTCTCTAAAACGGTCGTGATTTTGATCGCTGTGATACAAAGCATTCTTCTGTGTGTTAGATGTCTTTATTGTTTCGGGGTTGGTTGCGCCTTCTTTCGTTGTAATAACCTTTTATAGAAGAGGAAACACTGTAGTTTCACGTGTGAACAGTGACGTTGCCTGACTCTTATGAGTCTGGCCACGTGCCTAACCTTGTAGCTGGAGTGCCTACCTTGCATGTGGGATTAGACATAAAGTAAACTGTCTTGTCTTTTCAAAGACTGATATTTCCAAAGGTGGATAGTATGCTCAACTGCCTATAACTTTTTTTTTTTTTGGAAAGCCACTTTAATTTTTTGCCCAATTTTATAAAGTTGCCTATTTTTTAGTTGCCAAACTTTTAGTTTGCTCGTTTATTGTAAATTGCGCCCATTTCTTAAAACGTTACCACATTTTGCCTTGTAGGTTGCGATACAGTTCACACTTCACACAAGTACATCTAATTTATTTTATTTTATACTTCATCGTCATGTAGGTCTAATCAGAGGCTATTTGTATTTCATCAACATCATTATAATGAGGATACGAGTAACATAAGTGTATTAACATTTCAGTTTCCTTTTATTTGTATGTATTGTTTTATTTTGTTATTATTTATTTTTAATTTCTGCATGCCATTAACAACTACAAACCAACCAAGAAACCGTCCATAGTCAAGAGGAGGAGATGGCTGAAAGTGACGCGGTGCAGCAAAATTAATAGGATGAGCAGCAAAATGTGGTGGTAAACAAAATGTGGTGGTTCCTCAAAACCAGGGACACCGGCAAGATGGGTTTCAAAGCCCCTATTATCTAGAAAAGAGGATTGGCGATCTTTCGGATGGCGGTGTTTTTATGTTTTTTAGTTTGTTTAGTAATTGTTGAAGGTTTTATTATTATAATCCACCATATGCTATGGTGACTTTAAGTGTGTTTAATTTGGAAGTAATAATGTTTCGTGTCTGTGTATGTTGGGATGCATGAAATATTTTTGAATCAATCATTTGGCTATGTATCAATCAGTTAGCTATACATTGAATTAGCGTGATTTATGAGCGCGTGAGACTAATTATGAGGTCCACTTACCTTTTTAAACCCTTTGAAACCAAGCAGTAGATTCCACCACTTACAAACCGATCAGAAGAACCATATCAGCTGCCGAAATTATAGCCAAGCAGCAGGAACTTTGTAACAAGCAGTAGAATGTCTGCTCAAGAGCAGCAGGAACTTTTCCCTCTTTTGCAAAGTTGCCCAATTTAAGTTGCCCATTTTTTAATTGCAAAAGTTTTAAAAATTGCCCATTTATTTAAAACGTTGTCTAATTTTGCCATGCTGATTGCGCTACAGTACACACAAGTACATCAACTTTAATGAATGCCACTTGGTAGGTGTAATCATAATCAATGAGAGTCTTGTAGTCACATACTATTGGCATTTCATTTTGGGCAACAAATTACTGTGTATGCGTGTAGAGATTTGTACTTTGGGCAACTAAATTTGCATATATAATTCTTAACCATATACAACACAACCCTCAAATTAAAAAAAAAAAAAAAAAAAAAAAAAAAAAAAAAAAAAAAAACCAAAATGAATTCTTGCACAACAGATAAGTTGAAGGTGTTTATAACGGTATGAAGAGAATGTGATTGCTGTTTTACTTCCAAAAGACGTCAACTTTGGCAATCTTGTGAAGTATGTATGGAAGAAGTTTCAGGTTAACGATGCATACGCAATACGGTTATCTTACAACAACGGTGGAGACCAGAGGACTATAGTTAATGAAGTCGACCTCGAAGTTTTCAAAATTCTTGTTTCGGCGACGCCGTCTCAAGAGCACACAATAATCGTACACTGCGCTATGCATACCGCTGATGTTAATTTAGATCCAGATCACCAAATGCACCGCACTGGTCTTAACTGTATGCCAACCCAACCCCAACCACCCACTTTTGATTATACCGCACCATATAAGAATAAAGGTGGTTTAAAAGTTCATCATCTGTTTGAAGATAAGGAAGAGTGCATGTATGAGATAAGTTTGAAATGTTTAAAAGAAGGGTATGAGTTTTGTGTTTCTAGATCGTGTACGTCAAGATACGCTGTGAAGTGTGTCCAACCAGAATGTGATTGGCACATAAGCTGTCGTCGATATGGGCCAACTTGCCGATTTAGAATCACTTCACTAAACGACAATCATAAATGTTCAAAAATCAAATTCAATCCAAATCACCGAAATGCATATACAAAAACATTGGCTAGAATAATATCCCCGAAGCTCGGAGATCCGACAAGAGTGTATAAGCCAAAGGACTTTATACATGATTTGAAGTTGGATATGAATATTGACATTTCATACAGACGAGCTTGGAGAGGGAGACAGTTGGCACTGGAATCAAATCAGGGCTGCCCAAAAGCCTCATTTTCGCAGCTGCCGCTATATTGTCATAATCTAAAGATTACAAACAGGGGCACAGTTACACACATACAGACCGACGATGCAAGCTGTTTTAAGAACCTATTTATAGGTTTCGGTGCTGTGGTAAGCATATTATTAAGATTCTAATCCTCTTTGTTAAGTTAAAAAAATATATACAGTATATATATTTTTTTTGTTTTTTTTCATAAGGGTATCAAAAGAAATAGCTATGGTTATCATGTCATACACTATCCTAGGGGTATGAATATAGAAAAATAAAATCTAACTTAAAATTTAAAAAAAAAAAAAAAAAAAAAAAATATATATATATATATATATAATATATATATAGAGGATTTATGCATAGCATAAGTGTATACAATATTAATTGGGAGGTGTTATAAGAACCCTCTCTACGCATGGGTCCCGCCTATTTTTTTTATAGAATGTACAATCTGACAAACAAGCGGCGGCAGCAGTAAAGTCAACACACCCTCCCTACCAGGGAGGGTCATTATAACCCAACCTTATAAATTATCTAGTTTTAATGAATTGCAACAGCATATCACTGAAACTAAACTTATCAGTTATAGAAACACAGAAACATTTATCTGCATACGCAGGAACAACATAAAGGTACAAAATATATACTTTTTTGCAAAATACTTCTGATACCTAGTTTTCTAAAACAAAAGCAAGACATCAATATTACGTGCATTAAAACAAAAGCAACACATCCATCTTATGCGCACACCGCACCTGTCATATCAAACAACAAACAATATATTGTTACTACTAAAGGTAGTCGTTTTTCAATTAACAATAAACAATAAATTGTTACATACATATATATATATATATATATATATATATATATATATATATATATATATATATATATATATATATATATATATATATATATATAATCTCTATATTTTATTTTTATTTTATTTTGTATCTGTTTATATGTTTTCAACCTTATGTACCATGATATATGCTACATTGTACTTCACAGATTAAGAGTTTCCTGTGTTATATGCGGCCTCTCATCATAATTGATGCCGCACATCTAAAAGGGACATACCAGGGAACAAATCTTGTCGCAGTTGCAATGGACGGAAACAATCAGATAGTACCGCTTGCCACCGGTGTTGCTCAGGGCGAGACTGGTGAATCATGGACTTGGTTTATGACGAAACTCAAAGAATGCATAGGGGAAGTTCCTAATTTGGCCATCATATCTGACAGACATCACGGAATCATCCTGGCATGTAAAACTGTATTCCCGAATGCCTTTCACGGCTATTGTTGTCGTCATTTGATGTTAAATACAAAGATGCAGACAGATACACTGAAATGCTTATACTGGAAGACATGCAAAGCGTACACAACGGAGGATTTTGCAAAGCTAATGTCTGATATTCGTTCGGTAAGACGACAGGCTCACAAAAAACTTGTTGAAGCAGGCGTCGAGAAATGGTCAAGGGCACATTGCCCTGGGCAGAGGTACAATTATTTAACCTCAAACAGTGTCGAATCCATAAATGCTTTAACAAAGCTTGTGCGCCACTGCCCGATAACAACGCTGATGGAATGGTATAGAGATCTTCTTCAGAGCTGGTATTACCACCGCCGAGCAAAATATGCAGGTAATAGATTGTTTTAATTTCAATACGTTTACTGAAGAATAATGAAATACTAGACACTAAACAAACTTTATTATTTATGGTTAGATGCCCCGGATGATGATCTTTCTGAATGGGCAACTGCAAAAGTGAATGGCAGAATGGCCAAAAGTGCAAACTGGAAGGTTTTGGGGATTGACAAGGACAGAGTGTATGAAGTACGGGACACAAAAAAAAGGCATATTGTTGATTTGGAACAGGGTGAATGCACTTGCCGACAATGGCAGCTTTCGGGATTACCATGCGGACATGTCTGTGCTGTTGGTAGATTTGCAGGGCTGACTAGTGTGAAGAAACTGGCTAAAGCTTGGTTTTATAATACAACACTTAAAGGCACATACGAAGACATGGTTTATCCTTTAAAAGACATGACGATGTGGGACACTCCAGACGACATCCAAGTTGTATCACCCCCTATTGTTTGCAATAGGCGACCAGGTAGATCCAAAAAAAGAAACAGAATTCCCTCTCAAGGCGAGGTGCCTACAATCATTACGTGCGGAAGGTGTGGAAGGCCAGGACATAACCGGCTAACGTGCAATGCAACAATTGTGATAGAAAAGGTTGAAATTTTATTTATTATGCCACAATTAAGTAGTTGTGATTATTGGGGCCCTAATGTTTATGTGTACCTGTATACAGAAAAGTCCAGCCGATCCAAGGAAAAAGACCCGTGTGGTGGAGGGTTCATCTAATCAAAGTAACAGAACACAACCTGAGGCAAATTCAGAGTTTATGCACAGGGTGATGAATGCGCCCGAGGCACCCAAATCAAGTCAAGCACAGGAGCAGCCGAACTCATCCAATCCACACATTAATTCGCTGTCAGATTTCCCTACTCCAGACAAGTTTTTACAGTAAAGACCCCCAATGACACACCCTATATTTAAATTTATGCACTCACTTCCTAGTTGGTACCATGTTTTGTTTAACTAAGAATAACAAGTGTGGGTCGTTTGGTGTGTAATAAACATTAGTATTAAACTATGTTATGAAAGTTTGATGGAGGCAAACAATTAGCGGTTGTGTGTGTTTGTGGTAAATTAAATTGAAAATACAAGTAAATAAACGTACCAACCAGCAATCAATCAGATTGCAGTTCAACCATATTGGATCGCCCGTTAATGAAGGCCCTGACTGTATGTTTTTACTACTTGGAAAATGATATGGTTGCTTCATTCAAATTGATTCATTGTTTCAGTTCGTTTGTTTCTACCCTTAACTATGTTTCTTTCCAGCAGATCATCTTCAAACACCTTCGATTTAGCTTTATCTGAACCATTTGGTTTCGCTATTTGTATGCCAACCTCGTGTAACATTTTTTCTTAACCAGTTCCACTTCCTTCTTATATATGTACCATTTTCATTGACATCCAACCAACCATTTTCATTGTACTTGAACGGAGTTGAACTACACCAACACTGGCCAGCGCCCTCCTCTTGCCAAACCATGTTGTTAAAATAATACTTTGATAACGGCTGTTGCTTATGAGCAATAAACAGGTCCATGGAACCATTGTTCAAAGCATGACTGGAAAATCTACGAACATCTGTATCAATGTGTAGCAAAGTTAAAGCATTTGCAAGTGACATGTTGGGTTTAGAATAAAACAAAGCCCATTTATCACCACCAATGTCATTTATAAGACTATTAAGTGCCCTAGTAAAAACACCCCTGTCAGAGGTCAAACACCAAACGTTCCCAATACACCCATCAACATAACGAAGTGGATCGAGAGCAAATTCCACATATTTGTGTACTTTGAACTCAACTTTCATCCAGAAACTTAATTAAACATGAGTATAGTTTATAGTTACAAACTAAAAGCAATTATGTAGCTTTTTGGCACCCATAATTAACAAACTAAGTCCGTTGCACAAAATAAAAAAAAAAAAACAAAAATAATCAAATAATAAAAATCTTCTTTATTCACTGTAACATCATATTTATATGAACAAAAAAAGGAATAATATAGTTATGGGAAAGTACAACAAACCTAGAATACGTGATATAAAGATGAAAAGGACAGCAATTTTATTATTTTGGATTCGTGTGGTGACAATGACCTAGGGTTTGATCTGCTTTTTGGGGATATTGTGTTTGTTGGGAACAAAAAGGATATGTGGGGTTACAGTGTTTCCCGTGCAAATTACACGTTTGGTCCTCAGACGTGCAATTTTATAATAAACTTTTGACTTAATTTCTAAAATGGTCCCTGTATTTTATGTTGTAAAAGTCATTGTCTGTTTACAGCATGTACATTGTCCCTTTACCAAATTTGGTACATTGTAATTTGACTTCTAAAAGTCAAATAACAGAATTATGGTTTAAACCAACTTTCGCAAAATATTCACAAAGTTATGGTCTAAAAGTCTGCACATTTTGCACATATTACACAGTTATTGTCTGTTACTTAAATTACACAGTTATGGGTTAAACCATAAATAAGTCAAATTGCACAGTCAAGGACCAATTTCCATTCACTCCCATTTAACACAATGTGCAAAAAAATTTATGTACATGAAACAGTTTACCAACCGAACATTGAATGACTATCTTCAATAAAAAGGTCTTTAAATTCGCTTAAGCATACACACGACCTACTAAAGAAACCTGCATTATTCACCCAAACTCTTACACAAGTAAAACCAGGTTTCACACTTGGTTATAATATGGTCATAGGTCAGTGGACTAAACCCGTTATGTGCCCCAAGAATGGGTACTAAAAGTGTTCAACCCGTTCGAGTATAGGGTCCCTTTTTTTCAAATTAACTCTAAAGTTTTTATAAGTCTTATTTTAGTAAAAAAATTGGATTTATACAAAAATAAAATAAGGCCTCACACGTGCAAATATTTTAGTCCTTTATATAAACACCCCCGCTCCCAACTGCTTTCCCTTATTTCCCAATTGTTTTAAATCTTGAAACCCTAAAGTATGAGTTCGCGAAATAGAGCGACAACCCGAGTAATTGATGGTAAAATTGAATACTTTTGTAGGTGTGCTATTCGACTCACAGTTAAGACTTCAACAACAAGGACAAATCCGGGTAAACGATTTGTAAAATGCTCAGTTTGTGAAGTGTATGACTTTTTAGATGGTGATCTTCCAAGTGAATACTATAAAGATTTGGTGTATGGATTCTTACAAAACGCCAAACGATTGAACAAGACTGTGGACTACCAGCAGGTGATTGATGCTCTTGCTTTGGACAAGTCAATAATGGAAGAAGAGTTGAATGATATAAAGGCAAAGTTGAAGCTGTATGAGCGATTGTTTTTCATTTTGATAGGATCTTTTGCAGTTGTTTGTGTTGGGTTTGGGATGATAATAGGAAAATAATGTAGTGGCGTGGATTTGATGTAGTCCATGGAATGAAATGAAGTTGTATCTTTTGTTAGTAAATACGAGTAATATGTTTCCTCTTGCAAATCTAGTGTTTTATATAAATAAAGATAGATTGATTCGTCATACAAGGCATTCGCATGTTCTGCTTCATGGTTAATCGGATTAAAATGGTTACAATTATCCTTTCTTAGATACTGACATTATTTATTTATTTTTTATTTTTTATTTTATTTTTTATTTTTTTCTTTTTTTTTTTATAGGTTTATAAGCGGGTATGTTTGGTAGTACTAAAACACCCGCCAAAATAATCGGTTGCCCTAGCATTTCTTCTGTTTTATGGGGTGGTCAAACAAGTAGCAAGAAAATATGATCAACAGAAAATATAACGATGTATCCAAAAAGGGTATGGCATGGCATGGCATTTAACCTTTTTTCTTAATTTAATTACAATCTTGTTGTTTTCAACTTTCCATTACAACAACCCTAGATTGCAACTTTCTATCATTAAGGAACCAACTTATTGTTTCTCCAATACCTCCACTCTTCCGCTGCTTGCATAGATCTTTATGATACATCAACCTTTTTCGCCTCCGCAAATATGAAGTTCGTGATCCAAACTTGAACTTCCTTGAGTATTTCTTTTTACCAACACGTCGACCGGTCGTAGGATGCACACTAGTCCCACCTTCTTCATGAACTGCTGACCCACCCACATCCAGCACAACCTCGTCTTCAAAACAGTGATCATTAGAAAGACTTGGCAGTTTTGAACCATTGTAACTGAGTACAGCATTTTGCCACTCATAAGGCGGCGAGCGAGACCACCCAACGTCAATGGCAGGAACATCGAGACCAACAACAACTGGCATGCAATCTTCTTCAAAAAAATAAAGCCCATCAACGATAGAGTCACTATGCAAAAAGTCTTTAAAAAGATTTCTACATTTAAAATTAGTTCCTTTGATTCTCGGTTCTGAAGGAGGTGTTCTTAGAGGAGGTGAACGACCTTCTTCCTCCTCCCATGCCTCCAGAGCAGCAGCCGATTTAGATGTAGCAACTAGCATTGCTTCCGTATGTTTTTTTAAACTTTAACAAAATTTCCTCATTATAAAAATCATAAGTAAGATTTTTATAATAGAAACCTGCTAGGTTTTGTGGTGCATGGACAACATACAAATGGAGCAAACCATAACACTCAGCCGTGTCATACATCTTTCGCATATGACATTCAGCTTCAATCAAATGCAAGCCTTCTGCTAGAGAATGTCTTGGACAACAAAAATACAAAAAACGAATTTCTTGATCTAGTTGCAAGGTTAACAAGTCAAGCAACTGATCCAATTTCATCCTGTTCGACTTGCATACCTTCAATGTCATTGTTTTGCCATATTCATACTTTAAGCCTGAATATTCTAAGAAAACACCATCATAGTTAATCTCAAGGACTATATGTGTAGTAGTGATGACGTGTGACCTGTACACAAGAAACATAAATTTATTCAAAATAAATAAAAGTTAGCAACTAAGCATATGATTACATTACACAGTTAAGACATACATGCATACCTTTGTTTGATGTCCGCCGAATCAGCATGGGGGTTTGCAGGGACTTTCTTTGGAGGGTCCATGATGATTTAACAAGTAATAATGTAAGTGGGACTTAATGAAGTGGTAAGTTAGTCGAACATATATATATATATATATATATATATATATATATATATATATATATATATATATATATATATATATATATATATATATATATAAGAAATGCTATCCATTTGGTTGAATAGGAACAAGTGAGAAAGAGTGAATTAGTTTGTAATAATGTAAAGTAAAATATATTATAGAGGTATTAACGGTTGTATGTATTAGTAAATTGAAGACTTTGTTTTAGTGTTTTTGTATCGTTGTATTAACACAAAATTATATGTACCCATGTTGGTTAACATGCCAAAGTTTACGGTCATATAATGTTGTAAACTAATTTTACAAGCTAATTCACTACAAAAAACTAGTTGAATTATCCAGATTTTAAAGGCCCAATGGCCACGTTTAAGAAGGTGTAAAATTATTGAGTCCACACTTTCTCACGTTTTAAAGGCCAAATGGCCAAATGGGTGTAACAAAATATTTTTACACATATAAGTGTGGAGATATTATCCAAATTTATATGTTTAAAAGTGTGGAAATATTTTTTGAATGTGCACAACTAAAAGTGTGGAAAAAATGCGAATAATGTTTATAATAAAAAGTGAGAAAACATTTGCTACACATATTAGTGTAGCTTTATTATAATTTTACACACTTATATATGTGGTTTATTTTTTAAATATTTGTGACACTTATAAATGTAGCGAAATTATTATCCACATAAAAAAATAAGTCCACGGTTGACCATACCGTGGCAAAATAAGTGTGAAGAATAGCACTATTTTTTTGGGGAGTAAATTATATTGATAACTAAAGGTTGAGAATACAACAAGGACACATAAGATGAACAAAAATAAACAAACTAATTGAACATAGGGTAATATCTATGCTTGTAATAAAACCGAACCATCTTTTCACGATACGCTAACGCAACGTCAACGGGGTCATCAACATCCAACGATAGACCATGTGACAAACGATATAGAAATATACACACCCACACACCACAATCACCAAAGATACCCCCTTGCTTTGGAACTTTCTCCTCAAGCCCAAACGTGATGTTATATTCGCTCGGACGCATTCCATTCTTATCGAAAACTTTGGCACGTTCTAGAACCCGTGGAAGTCGAGCCTGTATAATAGGATAAAATGTAAGTATACATAGACGGGAGATCTTAAGGTACACTTTGTAAGTAATGCTATTAAATGTGATCCATTTACCAGCAAGGTTTGTCCATAAACAGTTTAATTGTTTATTTTTTTGGTGATAGTTAGTTCAGATTATTTGTTAAGCTATTTAAGGTTTAGTGTTCCTTACTTCATATGCAGTGTTGTACCATTTGATTAGTTAACAAACTGATTGTTACATAAAATTGTTTAATTTCATTACAAGATGAAAAACTAGTACACCCAACACTGGAGGTACACGGATGATAAACACAAAACACAAAACACAAAGCACAAGAGACTATAGCGTGACAGGAATAAAGAGCAAGCACATAGCAGGCCAGGGATGGAGGTTCAACAGTTATTGCGCATCTTTGCCAGAAATGAGATTGTATTGACAACTTTGATTTGAGTTTCACTGATGAGTATCATCAGTGTCCTACTCTTCTCAAGGTCCTCATCTTGAATTTGAAGTAGCAAATCTAAAGACTTAGTTGCGAGACTGGACCCAACAACAGTTTGGAGCTGTTTGATCTGGTCACCCCTTTCCTTGCAATGGCGTGTGAGCTCTACCACCTCCAGCTGAAGTGAGTTTATGAGCTTAAAGTCATGCTCAATATTAGTTTTAACCAAACTGGTCAGCAGATCCTTCAAAAGGTTTTGTTGATCCATAGATATTCGAAGTGAAAGCTTGTGTGTGTGTAAAGGTGAGTAGGGTTCTAAATATGGTATGAAATTGAACTATTATATGGATCGTTTAATATTTAAAAGTGGGATGACCCTTACATTTGAATTTAGTCAACGGTAATAAATTAGGTTTGTTAATTGGTGAATAGTTGGGTCATGTCAATATATTGTTTAATATATAAGCCCGATATTGTTAAACCAGAATTCTGCTGCTATTAAATGACTCTGGACAGTGTCATACAGTGGTCACTTCCTGTCCACTAATTTTCAACGCAACGATAATTCAAATTGGGCACCTTTTATCAAAGATTGCCAAAATAAGCCAAATGTTATTAATGTGGATTAGACAAATGAAAATTAAGCCAAATATAATTAGGGCGGATAAGACAAATGTCATGATTGTGGCCAGATAGCGTCAAATTGGGCACCTTTTATCAAAGATTGCCAAAATAAGCCAAATGTTATTAATGTGGATTAGACAAATGAAAATTAAGCCAAACATAATTAGGGCGGATAAGACAAATGTCATGATTGTGGCCAGAGAGCGTCATAAACTGCCCCCTTACTGTACACTAATTTTCAACGTAACCAAATTTCAAATTGGGCAACTTTTCATCAAAGTTGGGCAGAATAAGCCAAATGTTATTAATGCGGATTAGACAAATGAAAAGTAAGCCAAATATTATTAGGGCGGATTAGAGAAATGTAATGATTGTGGCAAGAGACTGTCATAAACTGATGCCTTCATGTCCACTAATTTACAACGCAACCCAATTCAACTTGGGCAATTTGTTGCCAAATTTAGCGAAAATAAGCCAAATGTTATAAACGGATATTAGATAAAAGTAAATTAAACCAAATATTAATAATGCGGATAAGATAAATGAAATGATTGTGGACAATGAAGTTCATATACGGCTCCCTTCCACTACAAGTACTACTTTGGAACTTTTTTTAAAAATTGGGCAATTGGGTTGAAACATAGCCCAACTAGACACATGGAATTTTACTTTGAGGTAGTTGTATGTGACCTACGTATGGTATTCAAAAAAATTATACTAGTCGCTAATTGTATTTTAAAATTCGTCAACAAGGTTGAAACATTTCCCCAATAGGCATATGTTGTTTTTACTTTTAGATACTTGTATGTGACCTTGATATGGTATTCAAAACACAATGTCGTATGTTTCTCTTCCTAAAATAGCAAACATACAAAAAATACGCCATGACCAGCAGTAACAAACACTGCCAGCAGAAACTAAACAATGCTACCAGCAGGAACCATGATCGGCAGAAAATACGCCATGACCAGCAGGAATGAAACTACACTAACAGCAGCAATGAAAATAAACATTATTCTAATAATTCCTAACAAACTGTTGAGATTCTTGTATTTTAAAATTGGTCAACAAGGTTGAAACATTTCCCCAATAGACATATGTTTTTTTTACTTTGAGATACTTGTATGTGACCTAGATATGGTATTCAAAAATATTAATATTCGCTAATTGAATATAGAAACAACGTACAGTTAAATGATTTAAGTTAATGGGTAAAGAATTTGGAGGGTCAGCAAAAATTGAATAATGTTTGGGTCAGGATGGTTTAATGTGGAGAGTGCTGACGTTGACTTGTATATGGATAGTGGAGGCAACGCATATGAGTTGGATATGGAGAGGTAATGAGGTTGTGCCTGAAAAGGTGAACAAGGGAGCAGCTAGTAGAAATACTTAAAACTTTACGTGCTGCGCATGCTCAAGATGGTTCTGCTGTTGAAGATGTTGCAAAAGTTGCTAAGACTGATTCTACTGCTGAGAATCATGTTGATTCTGCTGCTGAGAATCAACTTGATTCTACCGCTGACATATTGGATGATGCTAACAGTCTGGCACATGCAATACTACAACTGAAGTATACCAACTCATCAACCCCCAAACATTGGATGATGCTGATGTTAGAGGGGGACAAGAATCACAACCACAAGCACAAAAATAAGGTATTAATAAAAATTTTAGCAACACGGACCTGTAAGCACTTCCTAACGCGGATATACCAGTCACGGGTGTGATAGTCATATGTGTCGCCGCTATCATAGAATGTCACCACTCCTGATCGTATATGAAACTGGGCAAGACACCAGTGTTTGTCCGTTTGGTTGATCGGAATAAAAACCTACAATATACAGGGTTTCTGATGAATCCTTATAGTAGGCGACATATCAATAATTACGTATACTATCTTTAAATGGCCAAAAGACCAGACTTTTAGTAAAAAATGGTCATATACAACAACTTGACTCATCATGTAACTTTAACCGCCCACACATAAACGTAGTACCTGATCCACATCGCTCCATGGACAGGGATACCTCTGGCCATCTGCGTAAAAAGATGGTGTGCCGTTTTGAAGAAGAAGCTGAAAAAAGTAACAGCTAACCATCGCCCAGTTTGCATTATTAGGTCTTACATGCCACATGTAGTCAACCCATAAGTCTATGTGCTGCAAATAAGTGTTTTAACAAAGGGTGAGAGGTAACCTTATTTATGAATTAGAGTATGCATGTACGCTCACCTGCTCAGTTAGCCAACCTTTTCTACCAGGGTCTAAGCAAACTAAGCGTAGCCAAAAATTTCGATCAACGGTGTGGTCTTCGGACCATGGAAATTTACACTGGTGAGTGTACCCCGGTTGACCAAGAAATACTTCAATATCATCGGTGAGCCAGACATTTTCCACGGTATGGAACCATCGAGATAGATCCTACAAACGTGGGTAAATTTATAACATATAATGTAAAAGAGGTAACAAAAGAAAATGTAAACCAACTTTAGATCATGGCAATACCTCAACCCAAGGTTGAACTCTTGTCAGCAATTCAGCGGTACGTGGGTTATTAACGTCAGGGCCGTGTTTCTTAATGCTAACTATAACCTTTTCTGCATTTTCTGATTTCGAATCAGGTTCCAAATAATTTCGCCTCTTGCTCGGTGGTAACCGAGCCAAATATCTTTGATAGTGTTTCGAATTCAGAAACGATATTCTGCGTTTCTTCTTCTCCTCCTCCATCTTCAACATGTTTTCTTCTTCCAAGCGCAACCTCTTAGCCGCTTCCTGTCTTTTCATATTATCTTCTGCCATCATCTTCTCTTCTTCTAACTGCAACCTCTCTTCCTCTGCCAACGCCCATCTCAATTCCTCTTGAATAAGATACTCCTGCAACAGGATATTGTGGATTACATATGCCGCACAAATAATATTACGCTATAAATCGGGTATACGGATAATTTGGAATAACGTATTCTACCTGAGCTAGTTCTTCGTCAGAATCAGGCAAGGCAATCAATTTCAGGTAAAATTTGTTAAGTGAATGGCAAAATTCAGAACTCGTGTTAGGAAAATGTGACTCAATATCCAGTTTCTCCTGTCAAATCATTATATTTTTTGTAAAAAAGTACAGGGTGGATGTCAAAGTAGGTACTCATATTTTTTTTGAAATGTACCTGCAGTCCGCCAGGTCTCTCACGAGCAAGAACCTGTAATATTATAACATGTATTATAAACCCGTATATACAGAGTGCATACTATTGACATAGTAAGCTGAATAAAACGCAACCTCAATAATAATCTCAAGTTTCAATACTTGGCCATTAAGCTCAGCAAGGACACGGTCCTTAAGCCTCTTGGTTGGTGAACTATTACCAGCCCTACGTTGAGTGGAATTTACTTTCAATGACTCACTGACCCGTTTGCGTGCCTTTGACAACCTGTTAAGATAAGCATCGAAGAGGGTGTAATTGGATGTGGCTGCAGCCCTGGGAACGTAGTTTTGGAAGAATTCTTGGCTCTATATCCACCATGAAGACTCGTACTCAGGTGTATTCGGCTTGAGATCTAAACGTGTATTCGACTCCTTCAAATAAACGGGGACAAATAAAATATGTAACCTTACAACTGTTTGAACGACAATTATATCTCATAAGTAACTTTGTGCGCCTAATGTTGACTTTTGAAGATAGTGCAGCTTCAAGTTCATTAGATACTAAATACAACTATTGATTGTGATTATTTTCAGATACTCTTGGTTGTGTTAACCCCATTGTCAAATCTACTTCATTTGCAAGCAACTCTTTGTGATTGATTTTTCAAGGGATTATATAGCCTTAAGGGGAGGTTAATGGAATTAAATGTTGGGTTGGTTTAGAGTTAATTGGGGATTTGACGTTAGTCACACATCATTCATTGCTGTCGATTGACCATCTCATTGCTGCCGGTTGACTTAACGTTGCTGCTGGTAGTGTTTTTTAGTCAAAGGTACTCTGCTTGACTTCATTGCTGCGGACGTTTAAGAATTTGGGGGATTAATTTTGGGAATAAATTAAATTCAAATTAGTCAAAGTTTACGCGAGAAATTTAGAATTTAGATCTGCTAAATTTGGAAACCGTATTCACGAACTAAATATTAAATTCCTCTCCCAAAATAACCGCAGTCTCTCAAATCAATTGCACATCTCATTCCTTCTTATTTGCACATCTCAATCCCTGATTCAACACTATGGCAACCCTTGAATACAAAGAAGATCACAACAAAGTTGGATTTCCTAAGAATTGGCTAGCCCACATGCATATGGCTTGTGGTAAAGGCAGTTTGAAAACCATATTTGGTACTCAATTCACCAAGGTTCTGCTGTAACCAAGAATTGGCTAGTCCTGAGCAAACGGCTACAGGTAAAGACAAGTCAAATCCGTTTATAGTTGATGATTTACTAAAAATCATATGGTTATCAATTTACCATGGTCTTACACACAAAAACATTGGCTACTCCAGTAGTGATGGCTATTGGTAAAGAGACATCAAATCCATTAATTTTCAATGATTCACCTCTCACAGGAGATAACACACCTGGAAGTGATGAGAATAGTATGAAACTTAAGTGATTTGATGTACACATTGTCATAGTAGCAGTCAAGATCAAGAGAATTACATGGTAACCAGCTTAATTGGAGATGATTATATTATGTTGCTGCTTTTATATAGAGGTTGCTGCTAGAAATGTTTGCTTTAAAGATGTTGCTTCTGGTTACTTAATCTTGCTGCTGCGCAAGTGCAATCCTGCTGGTAGCTTTGGTGTGTTCCTGCTGGCAGTGTTTATTGCTGCTGGTCGTTGCTTATATTTTTTAGTCGTATTACAGTTATTCTAGTTACACTTATTCTAGGATCATAGTTCATTAGTCATTGTCTTCTTCACAATCTTATATTTAGTTTCCGCATAAATATAAGTTTGTCATACAGAGATTTTTATTGGCTCAAAGATCAATCAAGGCGTCGATCCTACAAGTTGGAAAGAAAAAGACAATGCAAACTCGGGAGGAGGAAAGAGAAATGTATACTCCGGAAGAGAGACAGGATGCCATAGATGATTTGGTTCTGCAACTTAGAAAGAAGCATAAGGGATAGTACAAAAAAAACAGGCTCCTACCTATGTGTGTTCATTGCTCTCCTTAAGATTATTCATTATATTCGGCGTAGTGATTAATTTTGTTTCAATTCAAGAAAAAGAAAAAAAGATCATTGCTCAACAGGGATTCAACAATTTATTTTACGTAAATACAAATAGAAAAAAATAGTGACCTCTGAAAAAAGGTAGGAACGGTCGCTTCTTTTGAATGGTGACTTCATAGACCATGCAATAGCTCTTGGAATCACATTAGGGTCTTTACTCCACCAACGTTCAGATCTTTCAAAAGACTCGAGTATCCAAATCTAAACAAATTGTAAAACACAAACATATCAATCAGTCCATCAAAATGTTCGGCTGAAAAATATATTATTAATAAAAATAAATACAAACCTGGAAAGCAAATACAAATCCAGACAAAGTATAGGTCGGAACAGATTTTGGGTTTTTCTTCAATACTAAAAGGTGGTTATCCGTGTGCTTATCCATTACATTATGAAGTTGGTCATATAAATGGGTCCAAATATGTTCACCCCACGGAAATGCATTCCAAGCTTCTAGGTTTTCAACCAACCTCATCAATGTGTCATCAACTTGGGATGTCAATAAACGACCCATAAAGATCACCTCTAAGACTAACAAAAGAAATATCTGTATTGCGTCTTCATCACATAGCTTGCGAAACTGCTCTTCATCCTCGATGACACCAATAAGGTCTAAGTTGGTTACAATCAAACCTCGCTTGTCAGGAAACACCCTATCACGAAATTTGAGAGCACCAGAAGTGTATAACTCAAAGCTCACACTTCCAAACCGCAACCCCGTCATTAGACAAAACTCAGGACGACCAAAATGCAGAGTATGTCCATCTAGGTAATAGATAAAGGGCATATCATAATGAGACTCGTCCACTCTTCTTTGTTTCCGTACCATATAGTCAATGAGGTGTGTTTCATGTTCAAAGTATAACAAATCCAACCATTTTCCAAAGCATGTACTCCTAAACAAGTTCCGTCGTTTTGCGTCTAATTTCCGATTTATCAACCAAAAGTAGTTGAGTTTGCTACTAATGATTAGTTTAGCTTCATAGTCCTAAAAGGAAAAAATATGTTAACTCAAAACATACAATTCATAACAAAATAAGTTTGAACACATGTATACAGCCAGCGTAAACACTATCATACACAGTTCAGATGATTACAACTTAACTACAACCACTTAGTGTTGGACCATAAGAATAGGGTGTTTTGCTTATGACCTTATTTGAATCAGGCATGGCGTATCAGATACAACCCAAAATCGTGGCTTATCAAATACATCCCAAAACAAAAATCAAATCATAATCCACATAAATGCATAAACAAACAAACAACACTATATTATACCAGATAAACAAAAATCAATAACGATACAAAACAAATGTAATAAAGATTCGTAATACGCTGTACATACCATATTATACCACATTTTTTCGAATCAAACAAACAATTGACGGTGTTAAATGATTTTATTGGAACACTGTTCAATGAACAGTTACTCTGTTTTCAGATGACAATCAGGAAAAACAATGGTAGTAGATTGGAGATTGAAATAATAGTGTAACAAGATAAACAAGCGCGAACATAAACCCAGTTTATTTTTTTTGACCGTGACTGTGAAACGAGATGGAGGGAAGAAGTGCATAGAGGAGATGCTGTTTGTTTTTAAATTTTTATTTTCGAATACGGTATGAACAGTAATGAAAGCAGTGAACAGTGTAAAATTTTTGAAATGACCAAAAAACCATCTGTAAAGTATACAGTTGCCCAACAAATAAAAGTTGCCCAAAATACACTACCGTACAATACGTGATTATACGAGTTGCCCTGGGCTAAGGGGGAATTTTTTGAGATCGGGATAGATACTCTTAGCACTTGGGCAATCGGGCTATTTTAGTAATTATCCCTTTTTTTTTTTTTTCGGATTCAATTTAGTTCACTTATAAATGTCATATATATAAATATAGATGACAAATATGAGATCACTATGCATGATTCAAATAAGTGTTTTTAGCATTATTCAACAATGTTTGAAAGTAGGTTTTTGTGTGGATGGAAAAAAAAATATTTTAATGAAATAGATTTGGTTTTATTTCAAAATGTATTTATGAGGAAAGAAAACATATTTTTCCAATCTTTGAATTTGATAAACACGTAATTGTGAATAAAAGTTTGTAAGAAATGTGAGATGGTAAAACATGTTAAATAAAAAGGTGGCATAATCTTTTGAAAAATATTTTTCCAAAATGTGAAGTTTTTGCATTTTAAAAAAAACAAGCACCATTAATCATAGGTTTAAAAAGAGTGGTTATTAAAGATCTCATGCTCAAGGGAATTGGTTAAGGCTATTGTCACATGCTACCCCTTTCTTCATATCCTGTGATCATACGAAAGTGATGACTAAATTTTATTTGATGCGAGAGTGGGATATAGCCTAATATGTCTTCTTTAGTTACGCATGTTATCTATCTTAATGTCATAGACTTTAAGAGTTTGCTTCAACCATGGGTTATATTGTGATATATCTAATCCTACTTTCATGTTGACAATTAATCCACTTTACATGCTTTAACTACATAGGTTCTCTATTAGTGGACATGGAAGATTTCCATATTCAATTTGTGAAGGCAAAATGAGTTCGATAGAGAATACTTCATTCAATACTTAGGGGGCTAACTAAAGGATTTCTAGTTTATTGAATTGTAAAACGAATATAACTAAAAGTGTAAAGGCAAGGCAACCTATCAAACTAAGCATATCCTAAGGCAATGATTAACACAACTATATGTATGAAGTAACTACTCATGAAATTTTAAAAAGAGAACTTACCTTATGTCTATCTTTTCTTCATGATATCCAGGATGGTAAATGAGGTAGTGAATGATAGATGAATCTTTAAGATAACCAAGGTATGAAAGTATATCATAGCAAGCTTCTAACGCCTTATTAGACCAAAGTAGCTTGACCCGAACATGTCTTGAACTTGACTCATTTGATGTCTTAGCCTTGATGTATGTGACGTCTTTTAGTAGAGACTTTCACATCTTTATTGCAACCACATTATGCATTTTCAACAAGCACTTGTTTACAAGATACTTTGTAGATTTCTCAAAGTTTCGGATTACGTAGTGGAGGTATCTTAATTAATTCTTCAATCGCCGCACCATTAATATTCCACTACGCCATTAGTTATTTCTTGAGATGGATTATCATGTGAGATATTGAGTGTGGTTCAGGATTTGATGATTCATTTGTCTTCACGCGCATGTTTTGAATGTGAGTAGGTTAACGCAAAATTGAGTTTCATTCCTTTGTGCGTTCATCACCTAATCAAGTAAAACAGCTTGGTACCCAGATTCTCATGGGTCCGAGATGGTTAGTTGAAGACATCCATTGCATTTGTATGCACATGGTGAGGATGTCGCCAAGAAGTACAAGAATTCCTTAATAGTTTGTTTTGATGCACAAACAATGGATTTCTTGACTTATATTAATTGTAATCATAGTAAATAGTCTTGTATCTAAATTTCTCTACTAGGTTTTACAATTTTAATTTGTTTTGATTTACTTGTTGATGAGTTATCCGAACTAAATCCTAAACCGGTTTTATCTTTGAATGGCTTTTGACAACTTAGTAGATATTTAAGAAATTTGGAACTTTCTTCAAATTTAGCTAATATTTTTGCTCTTTCATTTAATCTTTTAATTTCATGCTTATATTCTTGACATGTTTTGCATTCTAGATCAATTTCAATATTACTTTCAAGTCTAGACATTTTATCTTCTAAAATTATTTCTTTTTCAAAATTGCTTTCAAGAGTTTTTGATGATTCATTTTTGGAAATGGATTTTAGATCTATGTTGCCAAAAAGTTTAAGCTCATTTTCTAATTTTGAAAATTCTAAAATGAATTGATCATAGCAAAAATGTTCGGTTTCGGATTGTACCTTATTTGGAGTTTTATCTAATTTGGATTCTTCACATACCGGATAGTAATCTTCTTCTTCGTCTGTGTCACTCCATGATTTTGAATTTAGTTTACTTTGGAGTTGATCCATGTGGTCTTCGTCATTAATACCTTCATTAAAGACATTTGAACTAGTAGTACATGTATCTATTTTATCTAAATGATTATCTATCAAATTTTCTAGGACAACTAATTCATGTACAAGATCAAATTCCTCATCTTTGGCTTGACATTCTTCTTGATGAAAGTTTAAGAGATTTTTCCAAATATCATTAGCCGTTTGACAGAAGAATATTCTTTCATATTCAACTATCGGCAAGGCTTTATAAATAATTATTTTAGCTTTATTATTTTTGTCATTTTTTGTTTTGAAATAATCATTTTGACTATTAAACTCCGTTTTTGCTTTACTTTCAAAATCCGTTTTTGTTTGACTTTCAAAATCCGTTTTTGTTTGAATTTCAAAAACCATTTTTGTTGGTTGAAAATCACCAATCGAAATGACATGCCAAAGATCTAGATCAATTGATTTCACATAATTTTCAAATTTATTTTTCCATTCAAGAAAACTATAATTTTCAAATAGTGGTGGTTTTGTATAGATTGTCCTTCTAAATATTTTTCCGATTCCATAGATCGATTCAAGTTTTAAAATACAATTTATTTTAAAAATCTTGTTTAACCTGGTTCTGGTACCAATTGTAGAAAACTAGAAGGGGGGGGGGGGGTTGAATAGTTTTACGTCGTTTTTCTTTTATTTTGAAAACTTTATTTACTTTAAAAACTTAACTTCAAGTTGTTTGTGAAAACAAATACTTGAACAAAATTATTAATTATATGTGTATCCTTTTTAGATTAGTTATAAAGGTTTTGTTTTTATGAATGGAGTTCTAAATTGATCTTTATGTGAAATCAACTTCTAAGTAATACTAACAATTATATATGCCTATGTGTATGAAAGTAATTACGATATAAATAAGAAAATAAGTAAGAGATGGAAAGATCAAACCGAGACACGAGGGATTTATAGTGGTTCGGCTACAAGGACACCTTCCTTGCCCTACTCCACTCCCCGAGCACCTAGCTCGAGAGTTTTCTTCACTACTTCAACAAGCTCCCTTATGGCGGAGAAAACCTTACACAACTGTTGGGAATTAAATATTCTGAAGTTTAAGTATCGGGAAAATCTCTAAAGTGATTAAATCTGGTAGCAGTAGAGTTAAGTCTGGTGAGTTCCAAAGTTAAGTCTGCTTGTTAAAGTCTGGTCGTTGAAGTTAAGTTTGGTGGTTAAGTCAAGTGTTAATTCTGGTGACTATCAGAGTTAAGTCTGCTTGATGAAGATATTAAGTCTGGTTGACTAAAAGTCAATAATACAGTAGATAATATCTTACCCCATGTGCTCAGTCTTTATCTTATACTTAGTTAACAAGTTGTGTACACAGATACATGTTGTATCTTATGTACTGACACACTCAAGATAAGTTAGCAAGTTGTTTGACAAGACTTAACATTAATGTAAAGATCTTTCTTATGTTATAAAAGAAAGATCTTAGACTAGAGATAAAAGTGTGTTAAACTTATAGTGCAAAATATATCTCTCAAGAACATAGAACAAAAACAATATCACAAGAAATAGAAACTTAAGATTCAAGGTTGTAACCCTAGTGATATCTCAAGATCACTCGTATTATTATCTTAATAATATTGAATCGTTTGGTGATAATCTTTCATTTGTTCATTGTCATATAACAAACACAACTGTTCCATTTCCATAACACAAATAACCTTCTAAGTGTGATTAAGTAGATTCCGCATTCTTAATCATATTCACTCAATATATCATACACACAAAGTACAAAAGGTTTAACCACCTTAACCGTGTGTCGAATCCTAACAAGTGGTATCAGAGAAAGGCTGATATTATTGATTTAGAAGAAGAAGCTTAAGAAATGGATGTTCAGGATACTGCTACAAATGTTGCTGCAAAGTTGCCCATGATCAAACAAAATGAGTTTGAGTTATGGAGGTTGAGAATTGAGCAATATTTCATGGTCCAAGATGATGCTCTCTGGGATATCATTACATATGGTGATTCTTTTTCACTAGGCTATTCAGATGCTATCATTGATATCAAATCAGTAAGACAAAGAAATACTGGACCAGTTTCAAATGAAGAAAGGATACAGAAGAGAAATGATAAAAAAGCAAGAAACTTGTTGCTTATGACCATTCCTGGTGAACAGATGCTATCCTTTAGCAAGTATCCAGATGCAAAAACTCTTTTTGATGAGATTTGTGCATGGTTTGGTGGTAATGAAACTACCAAGAAAACACAAAAGGCATTGCTGAAACAACAATTTGAAAATTTCAGTTCAAATAGCAATGAATCTCTTGATAAGCTGTTTTCTAGATTACACAAGCTTGTCAGTCAGCTAAGTGTATTGAGTGTTGAGATAGCAAAGGAAGATCTCAACATGAAGTTTTTGAGAAGTCTACCTGATGAGTTCCATACTCATGTGGTTGTCTGGATGAAGAAGCCAGATATTGAAACCATGAAACTCAATGATTTGTTCAATAACTTCAAAATTGTTGAACAAAGTCTAAAGAAGTCTGGAATCTATAATACTAGTTCTGGGAATGTGGCACTCTTGTCATCTCCTAGTATTAGTAAGTCAGAAGAGGTAGATGAAGCTGAAGTGTTTCTACTGCTATTTATGGTGGTCCTTCTACTAGTTCACAGAAGAATGTTGTTGGACTTGGAGATCCATCATTCTATGTATTCATGTCTAGTCAAACTAGTGGTTCTTCTCTAACTCATGAAGATCTTGATCAGTTGGATGATAATGATTTGGAAGAGATGGACATCAAATGGCAGGTTGCTTTGCTTAGCATGAGGGCTAAGAAGTTCTGGCAGAGAACTGGTAAGCAGATTACCATTGATGGTAATGAAACTGCTGGGTTTGATAAGAAGAAAGTAGAGTGTTTCAACTGTCACAGGTTAGGACACTTTGCTAAAGAATGTAGAAATCCAAGGAAGCAAGATAATAGAAGCACATGGTATAGGCAAGAGAAGAAGAAGGAAGTCACAGTTGAAGAACCAAGGGCTATGCTAGCCATAGATGGGGTTAACTATGACTGGAGCTTCATGGCTGATGAAGAGGAAGCACCAACAAATGCTGCTCTTGTGGCCACTGAGATTGCTCTAATGGCCTTCTCTGATTCAGAGGTAAATTCCATAACCAAATGTTCTGAATCATGTTCTGCTCTTAAAGACAATGAAGAACTTAAAAGAAAAGCTGATAATAGGCGAGAAGAACTAATTATTGCCTTAGCTAATTTAAGTAATCATAAAAGAGCTATAGGTGTGCTTGAAAAACAAATTGCACACTTTCAAGGTAATGAATCTAGGTTTACTGATGACTTAAATGCTCTAAAAAGAGGCATAGCATTTAGAGATGAATTACTTACTAGTCAAAGTAAACAATTAGCTGAAGCCAACAATAAAACTGAAAATGTTAAGATAACTGTAGATGCTTTAGCTCATGCCTCAGAGGGAATGAATAAGATTTGGGAAGCTCAAGTAATTGATAAAGCTAAGTCTGATCTAGGATACAAATCGGTTCCTCCACCATATAGAGGTGTTCCTTCACCTCCAGGTGTTGACCTAGCACACACAGGTTTTGCTGAGTTTCAAGAACCAATAATGGAATATGGTTCTAAGGCCACTAAGAGTCCTAAGATAGAAAAAGTAAGTGAAAGTTTAGATAAAACTTTACTTTATCAGGACAAGGTGTCCTTTGTTAAGAAAGGAGATGCTATAGTTGTTGAGGATAGTACAACTGATAGTGATGAAGAAGAACAGGTTATGTATAAACCTGAAGTGGTTAAGAAAGTAGGAACAAGTGTTCCTAAGATAGTCAAACACAATACTGATAAGCCTAAATCAAACATTAAACATGTTAGGCAACCAGTTAGATATTGTGAACAATACAGATCCACTAGCAAGCCCAGAGGTAACCAAAGAAATTGGAATAACCTCAAATCTAACCAATTAGGTGATGACTTTTCTTCTTCAAACAAAGCTTGTTATACATGTGGTAGTTTTGACCATCTTGCAGCTTTCTGCAACCATTGGGTATCTGGGTATAAAAACAATAGAGTGAACCACAAAAGGCAAACACCTAAATCTCATTTTCACTCTAGTTCTAAGGTTAACAGAACTAAACCCACAACAGTCTCTGTTAAGTCTGGCTTCAATAAAGTTAATTCTGCTAGACCATATATGACTGTTTACCCACAATCAACAGCTAAGGGTGCAAAAACATCTTACAAACATGCACCAAAGTCTGTTCAAAGGCCCATTCAAACAAAAGCAGTGGTCCAAAAACAAGTTTGGAAACAAAAGGGGACAACTACAAAGTCAGCAGTTAATTCTGCTAAGCCAACAGTTAATTCTGGTAGGCAAGTAGTTAAGTCTGCTGCTTGGGTAAAGAGGGAAAATGCTGTTAAGGCCTCAGCATGTTGGGTTTGTAATTCAACTAAATCCAATGTTGCATCAACTGTTCTAAAAAGATTAAATTACATTGATGCAAGAGGCAGATCCAAGTCAGTAATGGCTTGGGTCCCCAAAAGAAACTAATACTTCTCATTTATGTGCAGGAACATTCAATTGATCAACAAGAGGATCAAGGATTCTCAGATAGTGGATGTTCAAGGCACATGACAGGCAACAAGTCTTATCTCTCAAATTTTCAATCAATGGATGGAGGCTATGTTACCTTTGGAGGAGGTGTTGGTGGCAAAATTTCCGGTAAAGGTACCATTAAAACTGGAAATTTAGATTTTGAAGATGTGTACTATGTAAAAGAGCTAAATTATAATCTTTTTAGTGTCTCACAAATATGTGACAAAAAGAACAAAGTTCTTTTCTGTGAGACTGAATTTCTTGTACTTTCTCCTGATTTTAAGATGCCTGATGAAAGTCAAGTACTTCTTAAAATTCCTAGAAAGGGCAATATGTACAGTGTTGACATGAAGAACATTGTTCCTAAAAAGGATTTAACTTGTCTTTTTGCAAAGGCCACATTGGATGAGTCAATGAAATGGCATAGAAGGCTTGGTCATATTAATTTCAAAACCATAAATCAGATTGTTAAGAATGGTTTGGTAAGAGGTTTACCTCACAAAAGATTTGAAAATGATCAAACATGCATTGCTTGTCTTAAAGGAAAACAACACAAAGCCACTTGTAAGCCCAAGATTTTTAACTCTATCAATCAATCATTGTCTATGCTTCATATGGACTTATTTGGACCTGTTTCAGTAAGTAGTATAATGCATAAGAGATATTGTCTTGTTATAATTGATGACTATACCAGATTTACATAGGTTTTCTTTTTAGGTTCTAAGGATGAAACTTCTAGCATTCTTAAGACATTCATTACACAGATAGAAAACCAAGTAGACAAGAAAGTGAAAGTCATTAGATGTGATAATGGGACAGAGTTTAAGAATAGAGTTATGGATGATTTCTGCAAACAAAAAGGTATTGGGAGAGAATTTAGTGTTGCTAGAACTCCACAACAGAATGGTGTTGTTGAGAGAAAGAATAGAACACTAATAGAAGCTGCTAGAACTATGTTAGCTGACTCTAAGCTACCTATAACTTTTTGGGCTGAAGCAGTCAACACTGCTTGTTATGTTCAAAATAGAGTTTTAGTTATACAGCCTCACAATAAGACATCATATGAACTTTTTAGAGGTAGAACTCCTGCAATAGGATTTCTTAGACCTTTTGGATGTCATGTGACAATTCTCAATACCTTAGACCATTTAGGAAAATACGATGGTAAAGCAGATGAATGATTCTTTGTTGGATATTCTCTTAATAGCAAAACATTTAGAGTATACAACACAAGAACTATGATTGTAGAGGAAAATCTACATGTGGAGTTTTTGGAAGATAAATCCAATGTAGAAGGTCAAGGACCAAAATGGCTATTTGATCTTGAAACTCTAACCAAATCAATGAATTATGTGCCTGTTGTTGCAAAAACTAATGATTTTTCAGGTTCACAAGCAACAGATGAGGCAAGGTTAGAAAAGGAGACAAACCAAGATCATGTTTGGATGCCAATATGGTCAAGTACAAGTGTGGTTTCAACTTCAACTCATGATGAATCTTCTTCTGGTAAAGCTCAAGAAGATGTTGAAGATAAAAGCAAAGAAGATGGAACAACGGAACAAGAAAATAGTTCTGCTGTTGATAATGCTACTGAAACAGACTTAACTGAAGAAGCAGACTTAACAAAGGAAGCAGAATTAACAAACAATGAGGTGGATTTGAGCAATCTCCCACCAAATTATCATGTTCCACTTACACCACAAACCAGAATTCACAAGGTCCACTCCCTAGAAAATGTGATAGGAGATGTACAATCAGGGGTGAAGACAAGACAACAACTGATGTCTTCAGACCAACAAGGGCTTCTTGATGCCCTTTATGCTTCAAAACAGCATGAGTTTTCAAACTCTAGCTTGTTTGTATGTTTTCTCTCACAAGCTGAACCAAAGAACATTCTGAAAGCCTTAGATGATTCAAGCTGGGTAGAAGCTATGCAAGAGGAGCTTCTTCAGTTCAAGATTCAGAAAGTTTGGGTGCTAGTTGATTTACCTAAGGATGCAAAGGTAATTGGCACTAGATGGGTTTTCAAGAATAAAAGGGATGAAAGGGGAATAGTGATTAGGAATAAGGCTAGATTAGTAGCCCAAGGGTACACACAACAAGAAGGTATAGACTATGATGAAGTTTTTGCTCCAGTAGCAAGACTTGAGGCAATTAGGATTTTCTTAGCTTATGCTTCATTTTTAGGCTTCACAGTTTACCAAATGGATGTCAAGAGTGCATTTCTATATGGCACAATTGAAGAAGTGGTGTATGTCTCACAACCTACAGGGTTCATTGATCCTGACCATCCAGACAAAGTGTACAGAGTTGTAAAAGCTCTTTATGGCCTTCATCAGGCACCTAGAGCTTGGTATGAAACACTGGCTTCCTATTTAAAAGAGAATGGATTTCAAAGAGGAAAGATTGATCAGACACTTTTCATCAAACAGCACAAGAAGAATCTTCTGTTAGTGCAGGTGTATGTGGATGACATTATCTTTGGATTTACAAGGAAGGAGATGTGTTTGGAGTTTGAGAAGCTTATGCATGATAAGTTTCAGATGAGTTCCATGGGGGAACTTACATTCTTTTTGGGTTTGCAAGTTAAACAGTCATATGAAGGCATATTTATTAATCAAGATAAATATGTTGCTGAAATTCTTAGAAAGTTCAACTTTGCTGATTCAAAAATGGCAAGCACACCAATGGATTCTGAGAAACAACTTCCAAAAGATTTAGATGGAGAAAATGTGGATGTACACACATACAAATCTATGATAGGATCTTTGATATATCTCACATCATCAAGACCTGACATCATGTTCTCTGTTTGTGCTTGTGCAAGATTTCAAGTAACTCCAAAGGTTTCTCATTTAACAGCAGTCAAGAGGATTTTTAGATATCTCAAGGGTCAACCTAGGTTGGGTCTATGGTATTCAAGGGAATCACCTTTTGATTTGGTAGCATTTTCGGATAGTGATTATGCTGGTGCTAGCTTGGACAGAAAGTCAACAACTGGAGGATGTCAATTCCTTGGGTGTAGACTTATCTCATGGCAGTGTAAGAAGCAAACAACTGTGGCTACTTCAACAACTGAAGCTGAATATGTAGCTGCTGCAAGTTGCTGTGCTCAAGTCTTGTGGCTTCAAAACCAACTTCTTGACTATGGGTACAATTTTATGAACACTGTTATTCATATTGATAATAGTAGTACAATTTGCATTATTAAAAATCCAGTACAACATTCTAAAACAAAACACATTGAAATTAGACATCATTTTATTAGAGATTGCAATGAGAAAAAGTTAATTCAAGTAATGAAAATTGCTTCAGAACATAATTTTGCAGATCTACTAACAAAAGCTTTTGATGTTGGAAGGTTTCAGTACTTGGTAGCAAGTATTGGAATGCTTAATACTTAAATTTTTCAATCTATGTGTTTTTATATATACCAGTGTGGTTAATTCTGGTGATTACTCAGTTAATTCTGGTGGTTACTCAATTAAGTCTGGTAGTTAAATTTTTGTCTGTACTGTTGTCTTTGTAAATTTGTACTAGCTATTACTTTAAAATTGTGTTATTTCATACAGTTAGTCACATGTTTATTCTAATATAAGACAAGTACTTTGTATATTGTTCTTTTGGTTTTAGACTAACAATTTCTGGTATGAATTTTTGAACACAAAAGAAGTTTTCAAGTGAAATGGAAGCAGCAGAATGTTATATCAGTTGCTTACATAACAGGTTTATGATGGACTGAGTTTGGGAATTCTTAACAAAGGTTTATACCTAAGTTCATTAATTCTTTAAAACTTCTTTCTTGAAACCTGGTTATCATATTTCACATTGAATTGATGACTTAGTTGGTCAGATAGTAATTGACTCAACTCACTTTCTATCATTTTATACTTTCAAAGTATAATGAGCAAGTCTAAGGACATCTGATAGAAAGAACAGCTAGTAAAAGTGAATCTAACACTTGTGTTAGAGGTAACAATTACTATGAGCTGGAAACCCTGTCAGGAAAACTCTTTGAATGAGTTTATCTGCACACAGGCAGTTATTTATAACTGAAAACATTGGTTCTCACACAACCAGAGGTTGCTTTAAACCGAAATCTTGATTAAGTGTCTGTTATACACTTAATCCCTTCAAAATGGTTGAAAGCAGTATGATTTTTCATAATAAAATCATATGCATACTGCTAAAAGTCAAAATTTTTCTTAAAGGTTGTTTTGAAATAAAAATGACTCAGAAAATCATCAACTGATGGATTATGAGTTATTGCCCCATGAATCACCTCTCATAGGAGTTAACACACCTAGAAGTGATGAGGGCAACAAATTAAACTCTTAAGGAATTGATGGCTACATGTACAACATTGTCTGATAACAAGTTCTAATTGATAGCTCAGATGATGGGGAGAGATACATTGTGAGAGATCTTCCAAACAGGGGAGGATAAAATGTTATTTGCATGTCAGGGGAGGAAATAATTTTGGAAGATTAACCAGTGAAAGGGAGGAAAAAACAAAAGCATACAAGATGATGAGGAAGTTGAAAATGACAAGAATAGAGCTGATTCTAGAGTATTATATATATATATATATATATATATTCAGAAGGGATGAAGCATTCCAAAGGAGAAAGTTCTATCTAGGTCAAACGAAGAAATCTTTCAGTTTCAATTTCAGTTCACTACGTTTGTTCATCACTTCCAAAGGCATGTTGATAGATGATTTTACTTGTTGAAACAATCATCCAAGATACACAGCACCATTGCCTCTTATAATTCCTCCATCCAAGGAAATTGCACCATCTTTTAGGTCAATGTTTGAAGCCTGAAGATGTGTATTGATATTGTTGAAGTCAAAGATCAGAAAGCAGATGAGTTACTGAGATAGATTTTAATCTTTCAGAATAGAAGAAAGTTCAGTCCAAAGGTCTGACTATGAAGTGTTTGAAAGATCTTCACAATCCATAATTTAATTCAGAAACATGTTGAAATGGATTCACATGTTTAGGGGAGGATTGTTGGGAATTAAATATTCTGAAGTTTAAGTATCGGGAAAATCTCTAAAGTGATTAAATCTGGTAGCAGCAGAGTTAAGTCTGGTGAGTTCCAAAGTTAAGTCTGCTGGTTAAAGTCTGGTCGTTGAAGTGAAGTCTGGTGGTTAAGTCAAGTGTTAATTCTGGTGACTATCAGAGTTATGTCTGCTTGATGAAGATATTAAGTCTGGTTGACTAAAAGTCAATAATACACGGTAGATAATATTTTACCCCATGTGCTCAGTCTTTATCTTATACTTAGTTAACAACTTGTGTACACAGATACATGTTGTATCTTATGTACTGACACACTCAAGATAAGTTAGCAAGTTGTTTGACAAGACTTAACATTAATGTAAAGATCTTTCTTATGTTATAAAAGAAAGATCTTAGACTAGAGATAAAAGTGTGTTAAACTTATAGTGCAAAATATATCTCTCAAGAACATAGAACAAAAACAATATCACAAGAAATAGAAACTTAAGATTCAAGGTTGTAACCCTAGTGATATCTCAAGATCACTCGTATTATTATCTTAATAATATTGAATCGTTTGGTGATAATCTTTCATTTGTTCATTGTCATATAACAAACACAACTGTTCCATTTCCATAACACAAATAACCTTCTAAGTGTGATTAAGTAGATTCTGCATACTTAATCATATTCACTCAATATAATCATACACACAAAGTACAAAAGGTTTAACCACCTTAACCATGTGTCGAATCCTAACAACAACTTTTGCTTACACCGGTTTAACGACACAAAGCTAAATATCGAGTTCTAATAGTAGCTAGAACCAATCTCACGACTTCAATCACAACTTCTTCACGACTTACTCACAACTTCTTCACGATGGCTTCACGACTTTTTCACAACGGCTTCACGACTTCTTCACGACGACTTCACGACGGCTTCACAACTTCTTCGCAACTACTCACGAATACTACACACCACAACTACTTCACAACTACAATCTAATTTACAACTATACACTACTTCTTCACTTCCTAGTACTTCTCCTTCGCGTCTCTACTTCTTCACACCTTTGCTAAGCTTCTTACACACCTTGTATTTCTTCACTCCTTAGCTACTTCTATTTCTTCACTATCTTACGGCTTCTTTATGATGGCTTCACCACTTCTTCACCACTTTACAACACTTCTACACTACTACTTTACAACACCACTACTTATACAACTTCTTCTCTACTTACACACTACACAAATCTAATCACTTATGTACACACCTAATATACACACCTTATACACAAATGAATGAATGATTTACAAAGTTTACTAAACAAGCAACTTAGGTACCAAGATGATACTTAAGTTGTAATACTTCTAGTCTTGATTGATAGAAGTATTCTTCTCTTTGCACTTGGATGATTGAAGCTTGAATCACTTGGAAACAAAAGCTTAAGATTATATGATCAAAGAATTTAGGAAGATATAAGGAGAGAATTAGAACAGAAAGTTTGGGGTGCAAGAGGTGAGGAAAAAGTCCAGGGAAAGTCCAGTATTTATAGGCAAAACTGGACAGCTGGAGGAGCGGGGCGGTCCCCTTAAAATTAAGGGGACTGCCTAGTATATTTAAGGGGGCCGCCCTACTGTACCGTTGCCCAGTTTTGTCTTTTTGTGGGGAAGGTTTTTCTATATTATGTATGAGGATTGATACTTAATCGTTTACTTTTGTAATTCTCAGGTAAAAACAAGCATTTGGTGAAACTTGGCGATTTTGGACTAATTATGGAGCAAAACGTGCATAAAGTGAAAGTCTACTGACATGGACAAGATCAAGTCAATTCTGCTCCAGATGCGCCGCATCTCACTCTCGACATGCGCCGCATCTCTATCAAGATATCACCAGATACGATCCAAGATACAAGAGGACATGCGCCGCATCTAATCATGGAGTTACGCCGCATCTTCTGGCGGTGTACGAATATTCCTGAATATTATAATCTTGGACCCCACGCGAAGTTAAGTACATGCGCCGCATCTTCCCTCAGACAGAAACTATAAATACCCCAAGACCAGACGAATTTCGAGGACAATATATTAGATTCGAAGACCGAACAGCAGAACCCTAGGACGAATTCAGTCAAGGAGGCAGCACAAGACACACCCAAATCAAAGATACAAGAGCTGTAAGAAGGTGCTGCATGTGTTTAATTCATTAAGTAGTTTTGTTTTATTGTGTTAGCAAACTTTAATTCATCAGGATTGGTGGCTTGTGTAATGTGACAACGAAAGATTGCACTCCCTTTAATACTTGCTTTCCCATCAATTAAAGTTTATATGTTGATGTCTTTGGTTACTACTTATTAGTGCATTGATAACCTCTGTGTCTATTAGTGGCTTGCGGGCATTTGACTGCGGGACATAATGTGGCTCCCACGGTTATTACTAAATTGATCACTTAGGAATAACTTTTAGACATAAGTAATCATTAAGGGTTTACTCGCCGATAAGATTAGGACCAACGAGAAAGGATTAACTACATACACTTCATATAAAGCTATCAATAAAACAAGTGACAATCTACTTAATCATAAGGACAGCCCTCTTATTGTCTCAAGTATCTATCTGTGTACGTGTGTGCTACTTGCTGATTCGTGCCTATTGGTTTATTTTATTATTTAATTGCAAACAAACCGTGCCAGTCTCTCAGGCTGAAACCCCCTTGCGTTAGGATATTAAAATACTGATTAGAATAACTAGATAATACGTTCCACTCTCAGTGATCGACACTCTACTTACCATTATCTTCATACTGACCGGGTACACTGCTCGTTAAGTGTGTGTGTTATTGATAAGTCGGCTAAATATAAATTTAAAACTTGAGTAGGCATTAAAACTGCCAAAACTTTACTCCAACGCACACGCCCATCAAGTTTTTTGGCGCCGTTGCCGGGGAGTGAATTATTATTATCTGTTAATTTGATTAGTATTTTAATTAGGTTTTTCTTTTTATTAGATTAATTGCATCATTGTACTATTTTGCATATTTGTTGTATTGTGTGTTAATTGTTTGCGTTTATTTTTATTTTTGTGTGTTTTATTTTTGTTTGTGTGTTTTTATTTTTGTTTTTATTTTTCTTATTTTTCTGTTCTGCTATCGTTGTACTGTGCTAAATCAAACGATACGGCGCATCTGATTTCTCAGATACGGCGTGTTGCGTTTAATTTTTTTAAATACAACGCGTTTAATTAATTCGATACGACGCATCTTTTCCCCAAGATACAGCGTATCTGTTTTTAATACGAAATTTTTTTCAAAAAGCGATAAAGTAATACGACGCATCTGCTTTTGCAGATACGGCGTATCTGTTTTTGATAAAAAAAATTTCTAAACGTTAACGCCATACGACGCATCTGCTTTAGCAGATACGGCGTATCTATTATTTTAATTAAAAACAGTTTGCGAATTATTAAACAGATACGACGCATCGATTTATATCGATACGGCGCATCTTACTGAATCAAAAATCGATATTTATTTTGAAACGTAACGAAAATACGGCGCATTAACTTTCGTTAATACGACGCATTTAATTTTAATTAGATGAGTTGATTTTTGATTTATTAATTCGATACGGCGCATTCATAAATTCAAAGCGGCGTATCTATTTTCTGAATAAAGTCTGATTAAATTTTAATGATTATAAGATACGGCGTATCCAACTTTTTGGATACGGCGCATCGTCTGCAGATATCAGCTATTTGTATTCTTATATCCGTTTCTATATTCATTAATTTCTCTTCTAGCGAACAAATCCTACTGATGATTTTACCTTGGATGACAGATTTTGCTATGGAAGACATGTCAGTTAACGGATATCTTGCTAAGGAATGCTTGTTTTCAGATTCATTCAATGTACTCATGATCGATGCAGATTTATTCTCTTGGGAGACTCCTCTTGAAGCTGCTTTTAAGGAATTCATGCGTTTATGCAACATAGACAAGGAGGTATTCTCTTATGATGTATTTGTGAGGTGCACTAGAGAAGAATTGTCGCTCTTATGGCCTATCATTGAAGCCGAAGGATTGAACTGGACTACTATCGAAGAAGATGATGGGAAATTCTATCTTGCATACATGGATTCAAGCAACGAAAGCTGTGGTGGAGGCAATGCCCAAATCTCTTACATGCCTTATTCCGAATAGTACTGGGGATTGAATGAGAACTATCAGGATAATGACATGAATTATGCTTTGGCGGAGTTACTATTTCATGGGAGATTGGTAAGATTGATAGACCTCTCCCTCAATGATTGGCTAGAACTCAAATATGGTAGTCCGGAATTTGCCCCTGCAAATGAAGTCAAGGAGATTATGACTTCATGGTTGTCTCGAAGTTTTAAGAAGCAATTTAACGAGTTCATGGAGATAAAAAAGAATATGATTGGAAAAACTTGCTTTGACCTTAACCATGATCCTGACGATGTTGATTTTATAGAATGGTTAGCTAGTAAGTTTAATAACCATAAGAGCATGGATCGTGCTACTAAGGATGCATTATGGGTATATTGGATGAGAGGAGAAGACGAAGAAGTAGAAAGCGATTATGGGTCGTCACTTCATGATTCAACAATCAATGAGGGCATTGAAGAACTTTTCAGAATTGACATTGATGTGTTCGATTATGAGACACCCTTGTGCAAGCAGTTCAAGGAATTTAACTACCTTCTTCAAGTCGACGATGATGTTCTTACTGGAGATCTACCAGGATTTAAGACTTATGATGATTTCAAAAACACCTGGTATTATGAATGGAATGACCAAGTACCGTGGGTTTGGGATAAACCATGGGAATTTGCGCACATTAATCACACCTGTACACCCTTCGTTTTCAAGGACGGGAGTAGTGTTTGGCCGACCTGCGATTATAAAAGTGACGGAACCTGTAATGGGGGAAGTATAATTGGGATGAAACGGGTTGGAAACGATGTAACCTTTGAAGATTATGAGTGGTACGATAATGTTGAAGACTGCCCACAAAAATCGGAGGCTTTACAAGAAAAGGGCAGAATTGAACGCTTGAAGAGACTTAAGGGGACATCGGATACTACTTTCTGGGAATGGGTGCATAAACAGTTTGATGATTTCACGAAGCTTAGTCGACGGTTACAATATGATTTGGAAAGAGAATGGGAGGCGATTCAAGACGATTATAATAATAAGTCATTGATTGAAGAACTAGATGATTATTTGATTAAGGATCCTTACTTTAAGTTTGTTGATAAAGACGAGGAAGAATTCACCAAAAGAAAGTGTCAACTACTTGGGATTCCTTACAATGAGCCACCCATGATTATTTCTGAAAAATTTAAAATCATCAAATATTCTTTGGGTCCTGATGAAGAATATACTGCGGTGAAGACAAAGAGTTATACTAGATTAAGTCGAACGGAAGAAAACGTCGCAGAGATATACGGGAAAATCTTTCGGATGAAGGACGAAGGATGGACCGTGACAAGGACTTATTGCTGAGCTGAACGTGAGTCTAACTTGAAGACTCTGGAATAAAGACAAGTGCTGGCCGGGAGACAACCCGGATTTATCTTTTTCTGTTTTCTGTGTCGAGTCAGTCAGGCCCGCACGAAGATACGGCGCATCTCCATCCTGAGATGCGACGCATCTCCTGCAATGGTCATATCCTATTTTATTTTTCTGCATTTTTATTTTCGACTTTAAAACTCTTTATCAGTTTATTTTTAATGCGGCGCATCCCTGGTTAAGGATGCGGCGCATCTTTATTCTGATCCGTATTTATTCCAGGCTCGATACGGCGTATCTTCTTCCATAAGATACGGCGCATCGACTGACCTGATGATTTTCAGTTTTAATTTTTAAGTTTTATTTTTCCTAACTACTAATGTATTATGCAAGTTTGAACCTTTCTTATCTTAGGTGTGTTTTAAAAGCATTGGTGGTATTATAGTTTCCTGGATTTCCTGTGGATACATCAAGTATGAAGCTTTAACGTTCTAATCCACAAGAAGATGATTTTTGCTCTTATACTAATGGAGGATCATACCGAGCAAATCTCAGGGTAGTTTTCATGTTCTAATTCTTTTATTTTCCAGTTTTTAACCTTTTATACAAACAACGAGGACGTTGTTTAACTTAAGTGGGGGGATTGGAGAATTAGAACACTTAACAATTACTTGTCCTAAACTTTTTCAAAAATTATGCTTAAAATGTGCTTAATATATCAAACTTAAAATTTTTTTTTAGCATGTTTTTGTTTAAGATCTAAGTTGCATAGCTGCACACATGACGTTATTTTTAAAAATTGTGATTTTTCAAAATTCACAAATCTATGAGTGTGTCGGTGACTTGTAAACTTTAGAACTTGGCTTGTATACTATTCGAGACCACCATAATGAGTATTATTTTATATAATTGGAATGACTTGTCTAAATTGGTAAATTTCTAGGATTACACCCAAATGGCCTTTATTATGTTATGTGTTATTAGCTAACTACACTGGTTAGTTAACCCCCGTATAAACCCTTTTGTTACTCTCATTTTTAGAGTAAGATACCCCTAGAAAAACCCTCAGAGCCATTCCTTTCGTTTCTTACACCTATGTTTAAAATGTTTCGTTACACCCCTACACCTTAGCCTACCCTGTAAATTAGAATCCGTGGTTGGTTAATTGCTATAGGCAGAGTGTGTTTCCTTACATTACCTGTGTTCGTGTGCGTAATTCATTATCTTTGGTTAGGTTGGGAAATTGCACAATGCAATTGGAGTGAAAGTAAATATTGTATATTTTGGAGTTTATTTTTCGTGTGTTTACTACTTTCACTATTACCGTTATTTCTGAAGTATGAAAAGTATAGAAAAATTATCCGGAAAGAAAGTTGTAGTGATGTGGTGAAATTTTACACATCTATGTTTATGTTTCAATTAAAAAAAAAAAAAAAAAAAAAAAAAAAAAAAAAAAAAAAAAAAAATCGAAAAAATAAGAAAAGAAAAAGAAAGAAAGAAAAGTTGGAAGTTAGTTTTAACCAACTTATGTAAAGTTATGTAAGTGGTCGATATCACCACTATTTGTTGTACTATATCTATGGATTGAATGGGAATTGGCAGTTATGGGAACGCCAATTAAGGTTTATTCTTTGATTAAGATCTTGTTGAGTATAATTCGTGTCTACCTAAAGCGTGTGTTTCAAGTGTTAAAGCGTGAGTTATTCTATGATATGAGTCTTATTCATGGGATGGTTGGGATAGTGATTAACCACACTTAGGATTTTAATTTATTTGTTTTGTTTATTTTTATTTTTGCACCAATTTATATCCCAAATGTTATCCATACCCTTTATTATTCTTTATCCAACCAAACCTTTGATTTATTGAGATTAGGGATTTGAGCAATCTTAAGTATCGTAGTCGTGGATTCGGCTATGTATTTATGATTTTGTCGCCCTTTTTGATATATTATTATTGGTGAAGTTTGGACCTATCTTTAGCCTATTCGAGTTAAGGATTTGAGCAATTGCAAGTATCGTGTTCGTGGATTCGATCATGTATTTGTGATTTTGTCGCCTTTTCTGGAATTTGAGATCGATAGAGATCAAGAATAATTAACCCTTAAGCCTAAAAACCATTTTTACCGCTTTAGACTTGTTATTCCTTAGCTTTAGTGGTGGAGATGTGTATACTTGCCAAGCTTATGATAGAATATTCGTCACGACTGGACAGTTAAACGATTAGATTTGATTTTATCGACTCATTTTATTATACTTCTAATTTGTTAAAGTTTTTAGTTGTGTGATTATGAAATAAACGAATACATGCTTAAATATAAAAATAAATCCTAACATCTTTTAGGATACATTTTCATAAAAGAAATTCTAAGGTTTACTTGGGGACAAGTAAAGTTCAAGTGGGGGGATATTTGATGAACTCAAATAAGTACATTTTATTACTATCATTTATCCTATTAATTTGACTTGTTTTACTATATTATGTATGAGGATTGATACTTAATCGTTTACTTTTGTAATTCTCAGGTAAAAACAAGCATTTGGTGAAACTTGGCGATTTTGGACTAATTATGGAGAAAAACGTGCATAAAGTGAAAGTCTACTGACATGGACAAGATCAAGTCAATTCTGCTCCAGATGCGCCGCATCTCACTCTCGACATGCGCCGGATCTCTATCAAGATATCACCAGATACGATCCAAGATACAAGAGGACATGCGCCGCATCTAATCATGGAGTTACGCCGCATCTTCTGGCGGTGTACGAATATTCCTGAATATTATAATCTTGGACCCCACGCGAAGTTAAGTACATGCGCCGCATCTACTTAGTAGATGCGCCGCATCTTCCCTCAGACAGAAACTATAAATACCCCAAGACCAGACGAATTTCGAGGACAATATATTAGTTTCGAAGACCGAACAGCAGAAACCCTAGGACGAATTCAGTCAAGGAGGCAGCACAAGACACACCCAAATCAAAGATACAAGAGCTGTAAGAAGGTGCTGCATGTGTTTAATTCATTAAGTAGTTTTGTTTTATTGTGTTAGCAAACTTTAATTCATCAGGATTGGTGGCTTGTGTAATGTGACAACGAAAGATTGCACTCCCTTTAATACTTGCTTTCCCATCAATTAAAGTTTATATGTTGATGTCTTTGGTTACTACTTATTAGTGCATTGATAACCTCTGTGTCTATTAGTGGCTTGCGGGCATTTAACTGCGGGACATAATGTGGCTCCCACGGTTATTACTAAATTGATCACTTAGGAATAACTTTTAGACATAAGTAATCATTAAGGGTTTACTCGCCGATAAGATTAGGACCAACGAGAAAGGATTAACTACATACACTTCATATAAAGCTATCAATAAAACAAGTGACAATCTACTTAATCATAAGGACAGCCCTCTTATTGTCTCAAGTATCTATCTGTGTACGTGTGTGCTACTTGCTGATTCGTGCCTATTGGTTTATTTTATTATTTAATTGCAAACAAACCGTGCCAGTCTCTCAGGCTGAAACCCCCTTGCGTTAGGATATTAAAATACTGATTAGAATAACTAGATAATACGTTCCACTCTCAGTGATCGACACTCTACTTACCATTATCTTCATATTGACCGGGTACACTGCTCGTTAAGTGTGTGTGTTATTGATAAGTCGGCTAAATATAAATTTAAAACTTGAGTAGGCATTAAAACTGCCAAAACTTTACTCCAACGCACACGCCCATCAAAATTTGAATTCATAAATTTATAATGGATTAAACATTTTTATTTATTACCAAAAATGATTTTCTAAAAGATATAAAATGTTTGTGACATTTTATAAAAAATCTAGTAATTAAGAAAATGTTCCTTTGATCATACAATGCATTAGGCATTTGTTTGTTCATACCTTAAGTGATTAAGTTGTAGAAATGAATATTTCCAACTAAATACTTGTGTACTTAATAAGTTTATGTTTAATGAGTTTACATTTTGTGATCATAAAAACATAGAGATATCAAGAAGTATTAATAATGTTTTTAGGCATTATTTATATCAACATCATCTTCTTCATCCTAAGCCACCACTAGCCTTTTCCCTCTCTTTTTCTCCTCCTTAGAACCGGACCTCAAACACCTTATCAATAATCAGGGAATTCTCTAGAATTCCCTGGATATAACTAGTTAGGTACCATCTTTGGCCCTTTGACACATTAAGCCCCTCAAGTCTTATTCCTTCTATTTTGGGCACAACTAACTTATAATACATTTAGTCTATTACCACTTTAGTCCCTTAGGTCTATTCCTTTCCATTTGAGCCACAAAATACTTTCCTTAACCATACAATACATTCTTTGACTATTAATTGACTTCGGGTTTGACTAAAATGTTACATTGTTGACCAACCAATCACATAAGGTCATTATCCACTTTCATCTAGGGTGGGGTCCCAACACCTGGGATACGGGTGTCACATGCATCAAGGGTCAAACCAAAATCACGATTTCGCAATTATAATTATATGTCGCAATACACCGTCGTTTTGCGCATCTATTCATCTAGTTACATATAAATCACAAACTCCATTGTTGAATTGTTAAAAATTCAGCATGAATAAATTTCTTAAATATCTTCGAATATAATTGAATTTACACATCAGAATTATCATTCAATGTTGTCATATAATTTATTAATTTATCATTACATAATGAATATTCCAACAACTTTTCAACTTACAATAAATTAACATAATTAAGTGAAGAATTACACACACTACAAATTCGTGAATTGCATCCTCTATAACAATTTTGATACAAAATGCACTATCATGCCTTTTCTAAGCAACAACAACAAACTCAATCCCGCCGGGGCAGGGTATGGGGGAGGTAGAATGTAGACAGATCCTACCCCTACCCCAAGGAAAACTCGTGAGTAGAGAGACTGCTTCCAAAGAGACCTCCGGCAAGTGCATGTGTGCGCGTGAGAGAGCAAAGGCAGGAGTGAAACCGAGTTAGCATAACATGCAACAAGCAAGCAAAAAAAAGCAGGAAAAACAAGCAAACACATAAACAGAGCAGAAATAAAAGCACAATAAGCAAAGAGCCAAGCACCAAGAAAAGCAGGCAAACCTAAGGGGGGAAAACAAATCAAAGCAGGGCAACGAACGGGCCTAAAGCCAAGGCAAAGCAACCAAGCAAAGCAAAGCAGGGCAACGCACGGGGCCTACAGATAAGGCACAACAACCAAACACAAAAGCAAGGCAAAAACCTAGACCCACGCACACCAATCCTAAGCTACCCGCATATCCTAATTCTATCTCTCCACGCCTTCCTATCTGAGGTCATGTCCTCGGAAAAGAGCAGCTCCTTCATGTCGAGCTTAAGTCTCTCCTCCCATCTGAGTTTGGGTCTACCCCTCCTTCTCACACCGTCCACTACTAGCGCTTCGACTCTTATTACAGGCGCTGATTGTGGCCTCCTCCTTACATGACCGAACCACCTGAGCCTTCCTTCTCTCATCTTCGCAATAATAGTCTCGACCTCTAGTTTAGCTCTGAAAACTCCGTTCAGGATCATGTCCAGCAAGGTCTTACCGCAAGTCCACCTTTGCATTCTCAGTTCCGCTACCTCGACCCTGTTAGCATGGGCTTTGGAGATAGGCCAACACTCAGACCCGTACAACATAGCCAGTCTGATCGCCACCTTATAAAATTTACCCTTTAGCTTTAATGGGACATTCCTGTCACAAAGGACTCCCGACACCGCCCTCCATCTCGCCCACCCAGCTCTAATCCGGTGGGTTACGTCCTCATCTATCCCCCCTGATTTGTGAATCATCGATCCCAGATATCTAAAGGACTCCTTGGGTGGTAGGATCCGGTCCCCAATACGAATATCCATATCTTCGTGGTGACCTGACTCGATCCTCCCAAAATCACATCTCATGTATTCAGTCTTCTCTCTGCTCACTCGAAGACCATTGTCTTCTAGAGCCTCCCTCCATTGCTCAAGTCTGTTGTTTAACCCTTCCGTAGATTCTGCCACCAACACAATGTCATCAGCGAAAATCATGCTCCACGGTATGCCCTCTTGAATCCCTCGAGATAACTCATCTAGAATCAATGCGAAGAGGTAAGGGCTAATGGCAGATCCTTGGTGGAGTCCTACTTCTACAGAGAAAAACTCTGAGATCCCCACCGTGGACCGTATCTGAGTCTTAGTCCCCTCATACATATCCTTAATGACTCTGACGTACCTCCTCAGGGTTCCTTTATCAATTAGAGTTCTCCAAATTAACTCTAGAGGAACACTATCATATGCCTTTTCGAGGTCAAGAAACGCCATATGCAGGTCCTTCTGTCTTTCTCTATACTTCTCCATGAGACTTCTGAGAAGGTGGATAGCCTCAATCGCTGACCTTCCTGGCATAAAACCAAATTGGTTCTTAGACACCCTCGTCTCTCTTCTCAAACTTCTCTCAATAATTCTCTCCCAAAGCTTCATGGTGTGGCTAAGTAGCTTAATGCCCCTATAGTTGCTACACACTTGCACATCCCCCTTGTTCTTGTAGATGGGAATGACTTCACTGAGTCTCCATTCTTTTGGCATCTTATCACCGGAGAAGATCTTGTTGAAGAGGCAAGTCAACCATCCCACCCCCTCATCACCCAGACACCTCCAGGATTCTATGAGGATTTGGTCCGGCCCTACTGCTTTGGTTCTCCCCATCTTCTGAAGTGCCACCTTCACTTTAGGTTTGCTAATCCTTGAATAGTAGCACTCTGAGAGTTGGCTAGGGTTCTCTTCTTCTCCTCTTTCTTCCGTATACCCTCCGTTGAAAAGAGAAGAAAAATACTCTCCCCATCTTCTCCTAATATCCTCTTCGTTCACAATGGTTCGTCCACCTTCATCTTTGATATATTTTATGTTACCTAGATCTCTCCTTCTTCTCTCTCTCGGGCTTTAGCAATGATGAATATATCGTTAGCTCCCTCCTTGGAGTCCAATTTCTTGTACAAATGTTTGTACGCTTTATCCTTCGCCTGTGCTACTGCCTTTTTCGCTTCTCTTTTAGCTACTTTATACCTCTCTTCTGCGGCAGTAATATCAGGATGGGGTCCCTCTCGGCATGAAAGAAGCTCTCTGAACCTAGCTTGTTTCGCTGCAACTTTGGATTGCACTTCCTCGCTAAACCACCAAGATTCCCTGCTGCTGGGTGGCTTGGTTCTCGCTACCCCGCTAGCCACACCAAGGGAATCCTTCGCAGCGTCTTTAATGATGCCGGCAAGAGTGTTCCACATCTGGTCCGCGTCTCTAGCAGTCAAGTCCTCCGACCTAGTAGAAAGTCCCTCTGAGACTTTCCCTCTAAACAGCTCTGCCGCCTCACTGTTCAATTTCTTCCATAGGATACTCGGCAACCCGGACGCTACTCTTCTTTGTCTTTGCCTCCCAATCAGAGCATCTAGTGTTGGGATGAGCATGCCTATCCCGAGAAAACCCTGCAGTCTCTACATGCTCTAAGATCCCTTCTTCGCACAAGCAGAAAGTCAATCTGGGAGTTGTGGCCCCCACTCTAGAAGGTGATCAAGTGAACATCTCTCTTCTTGAAGAAAGAGTTCGCTACTACCAAGTCGTGAGCCGTAGCAAACTCTAAAATCGAGCGACCTTCGTCATTCCTAACTCCATAGCCAAACCCTCCGTGGACCCCCGCGTAACCATCCGTTCCCGCTCCTATATGGCCGTTCAAGTCACCCCTTATAATCAATCTATGCTCCGACGGACACTCCCTTACAAGCTCGTCGAGCGAGTCCCAGAAGCTCTTCTTCTCTGCTTCACTCCGGCCCACCTGTGGAGCGCATGCGCTGATCACGTTAACGGTCTCTCTATCAATAACCAAAGTAATCGCCATGATCCGATCGCTACTTCTGATCACTTGCACTACATTATCCTTGAGACCCGCCGTAAAAAAAACTCCAACTCCATTTCTTGCTGTCTTAGAGCCCGAGTACCAGAGCTTGTTACCGTTACCCTCCCTTGTGCTAGAACCCTTCCATTTAGTCTTTTGGAGGCACACAATATCCACCTTATGTCTCCCCAACACATCAGCCAGCTCAAAGAGCTTACCGGTCAAAGACCCGACATTCCAAGTACCCACCCTAATCCTACGAGAGGCCGTTACCCTAGCACAACCCCTACCCACCCTAGACCCGCCTACCCTGCCTACCCCGCCTACCCTACCCAAGCCGGGACGACATGACCTCAGGTGACCATCACTAACCAAGGCGTCTATCCTAACCCAAGCAAACTACAACCAAGAGAAAGGCACAAACGCAAATAGGGGAGAACTAGCCCGCACAGACAAAGCAAACGCAAAAAGCAAGACCAACTATAAATAAATAAAATCAAAAGCCAAGCCTTAAAAAGAAAAAAGATCAGGCAATCAAATAAACTAAAAGCAAATTACAAGGAAGATACTAAAGTGCAGGTAAACAGAGATCAGGGCAAAAAGAAAAAGAAAAAGGTCAGACTAGCAAACTAAAGGGGGAATCAGGAAAAAAGAACAAGAAAGAAAAGGGGAGTAAGACAGATAATTAAGAGGGGAAAAACAAATCTCGGTTGCCGGAAAGAAAATTCCGGTGGCCAGAGTTTATCATCGGTGGCTGTAACGGAAGATTCCGGCGGCCGGCGGCGACTGAGGCAGCGGAGCAAGTTGGAAACTGCTCGAAAAGAGGAGGAAAACCTCCACTCGCGGGCGGTGACTGTTCAGGCAGTCTAAAATCACCAGAATTCTTCGGAAAAAAATCAAAGTCAACCGCGGAGTGGTAGCGCGTGATAGCTCCGGTGTTGGTCCGGTTTGTGGATGGGGGTGATTGATTATAGTAATTGAAGATGGTGGTGGTGCTATTTGATTTAGAGAGAGAGGGAAAAGGTAGGAGAGAGAGAAAAGGTAGGAGAGATAAAAATTTGTCTCAAAACTTCCTCTCCATCCATGCCTTTTCTAAACAAATTCACTAATCCATTAATTTCTCATTATTCATTTCTTTACTTTCCTTTATATATATATATATATATATATATATAAATATATATATATATATATATATATATATATATATATATATATATATGGAAACACACGAAATAATTATAAAAAAAATATATGGGAATAAATACAACTTTAAAATTAAACTACTCAATTAATTGATGTATAGGTGAAATAATGGACAACCCAAAATCTTCACCATTGTAAAGTTATTGAAACTCCTCTTTCCTGACTCGATAATTTTATTATTATTATTATTATTATTATTATTATTATTATTATTATTATTTTTAATTTTATAAAACGTCACTTCATTAGAAGAAAATAGGATTTACAAGAAATTAGAGGGGAGCCGAGATACTAACTGGGCTCCCACTCCTCTAGCTATTGCAAAGCTAATCCTATTAAAAATATGAGCAGCGGCTTGCGATCAGATGTCTTGAGTTATTATTATTATTATTATTATTATTATTATTATTATTATTATTATTATTATTATTATTATTATTTATTTATTTATTTTAAACATCACTTTATTATTATTATTATTATAAACCATCACTTTATTAAAACCATAAAAATTTACATGAAGTTGGATGGGAGTCTAGACACAAGATGTTCTCCCACTCCATTCTGAATACAAAAGCTTACTCGATGAAAAATAAAAACACCACTCTTAGCATTATTTGAGTGGCTAATGGCAATAGACTTAATGCGTGAAAGTGTATCCAAAGCTTCCATATCGAATTCCACGAATGTAGAAAAAGCAAAAGGTATGAACCTGTATCCGTTGTCCTCACATTTGGGCGCATACTTCCTCTTTTTCTTCTCCACAATATTACGCAAGGCTACTCCAGGAGCCCATGAAGTCGCCCCAGTACCAGCAAATAGAGAGTTTCCGGTCACATCCAAACATGCATCTTTAACTTGGAGCCAATTGAATAATAACAAGTCTACAGGTCGTATACAGCGTAGTGGCTACACACCCACTACGCTGTATACCACACTGAATAAAAAGCACAAGGACCTTACATTGTTTACGCTGTAGATCCAACATAGCTGTATACCATACTGTGACAAAAGCCCATGAACATTACATTTGTTACGCCATAGAGACCCTTAAGCCTCTATGCCGTCAACCACTGCAGACACCTACACTTTACCATTAGACCCAAAACCCACTTTTAATTTACAACAACACTTATAACCTGAACCATTTCATTTATTTAACCTCCAAAAATAATAACAAAACATAATACAATGTATTATACGATAATTGACCCGTTTGACCCAAAATTAGGTATAAATAGCCCTGAAACCAAACACCCTTTTTAGCACTTTCAAACCAAATGTTCATACTAAAAAATATGCAAATACATACTGGGACCAATGAAACAAGACTCCACAACTCTGCACTTTTCAATATTTTATGACTCACACGACACTTGGGGGTTCAACATTACTTCGAGCTCGGTATCTATTATATTTAATTGTCTAATATCAACAAGCACTTCCATTCCTTATTAGCATCGTAGAGCTACTATCTGAGCCATCATTTAATTCATACAAACCTACAAAACGGTTAAACAACTAAACCGTAAACATTACCTTTAGTAAGTAATAAACATAGCAAGCTATCTGAGAGGATTCGATACACTGTAAGGTGGTTAAACCTTTGTTGCTTTGTGTATGTGATAAGTTGAGTTAATATGATCAAGTACGCGGAATTTACTTAATCACACTTAGAAGGTTATTTGTGTTATGGAAATGGAACAGTTATGCTTGTGTATATAGAACAAAGAACATGCAATGTTATCACCAAACGATTCAATATTATTCAAGATAATACGAGTGATCTTCACTATCACTAGGGTTACAAAGACCTTGAATCTTATGTTTCTATGACTTGAGAGTTATTTTCTAAGCACTTAATAATTCACACTTAGTCACACACTTATCTAGACTAAGATCTTTCTTTTATATATTAAGAAAAGATCCTTACAATATTGTTAAGTCTTATCAAACTACTTGCTAACTTATCTTGAGTGTGTCAGTACATAAGATACAACATGTATCTGTGTACACAACTTGTTACTGATCATTTTGTCCAAAGATATTATCTACCGTATATACTTGACTTTAGTACATAAATATCTTTTCAATACTTATCCAATCAGCAGTGGTATCACTCAGCAGTATCGACTAGCAGTACCTTCTTTATACTACCAGTACTAACTTCAGTTAGTACGGTTAGTTATAACTTGAACAGTCCTAAGTATACACTAGCAGTTGGAACTGTTAGAGTATTCTTCTCAGCAGTACTAACCTTCAACACTTGTAATTCTTGATACTTAATCTTCAGAACATTTAATTCCCAACACTATCATATATCATTTTAAACACATTTGCATCATAAACATCACTCACTAAATCCAAAAAACTAAAATCTTAAAATCATTTTTTCCTCCCACATCCACACAAGCTTCACTCATCTTCATTAACATCATAACTAAGCAAACCACATCCTACCTAGTTAACCAACTAGTCTTATTCTAATCTTAGCCCAAGCACCCTAAAACTTAAGCCTTCTACATCCTTATCACAATTAAATCATATAACACAAAACATGATAAACTTAATTTAACATCTTATTATAGTCAAATTACTCACTTCATATCAAAGCTAATCTATCAAGAACAACATCATCTTCAAATCCTTTATTTCTACTCAATAACCAACACAAGAACCTATTATCACAATCATGTAATATAATTAACAAGGGTTTACTTAACCCAATAACATCTTTAATCAAACTCCCATGAAACGCTTAACACTAGACTGATTTTTTTTACAACTAATCGATACGCCATATCCCTATCTGGGGTTATGCCATATCACTGATACATCGTATCCCTTTCTAGGGATACGCCGTATCGACTATAGGACAAACTTGCACTAAATTATGCATTTTCTATTTTGACCCACTTCTGTAATTATGAACTCAACCGAACTGATCATGAACACTTATACACATATTTGCAAACTGAACACTTTCATAAAATGCGCGGAAGCATACTTATTACATAAAACTGGGCTTATTCCAAACGCCCCTTTAAAAGACTAAACTTGTAAATACATAGTTAATAACTCTTCAATCTTGGTACAAAAGTTCAATCCTGACTTAGGGGCATTTCAAAATGATAACATATGATAGAAATGAGAAGCTCGTTACCTAACCCGCGAGCTACACCATTTTGACCCATTGCGCCCCATTTAACACATAGTTTGGTCTCATCTTACAAACTTGCAAAACATGAAACTGAGAACGGTAAGTCCTTGTGACTTAGTGAGTAAACGAATATTGTACTGATATATTGTCACACCCCAAAAACGGCGCAGCGGAATGGCATTTACGGGGTATGACCACATAGTCAAGAACACAAGGTGTCACAATAGAGAAATACTAAATGTGATACATAGAACAGATAATAGTCACAACTCCCACAACTGGGATGAGTACAAATATCCAAATCATCATGAGTCTCAGAGCTAAACAACATCACTAGGCAATAACCAAATGCAGCTTCACGAGTTATAACCCGGAAGGGTCTTGACTAAGTCTTGCTAAGTCAGGCCAATACTCAACCTTCTATGGTACCTTCATTCTTAACACCTGAAAATGGATACTCGAAAACGTCAACATAATGTTGGTGAGCTCGTAGGTTTGAAATGTTAAACCACGGAGCTGTGAATAATGGTGTAGGACAATAGTGCAAATGAATGCAAATTATGAACACATTATCCAAACAAAATAGTGCCGCGCCAACTGAACCTATCACAATGTCACAACCATAAACAGTACACACAGAGGGGAGCTACCCCGATAGATCTATCATAATGTTTCGGCTCTCAAGAGAGTTAACAGTTGCGCATTCATGTACACACAGTCAAAACATTTTGTAGCACATAATCGCATCATCACACATATATGTCCAAAACATGAAAACGATGTATCACAGCATGAAAACAGTCAAAAATATCATTTGAGTACCATTTTCCCCCAAGGAAAACATAATGAAAAAGGGGCTACAAGAACTTACCATGTCAAGTAGCAGTCAGATAACACAACAATTCAGATAGTGTTTGGCACCAACACGCGACCTAAATTAGTAAGGTTTGTTTTAGTTCACGGATCGAGTTTGAATTAAATCTAAAAGTTTTGAAGGGTTTGTGTTATTGTTGCTGGTGTGCCAACATTTAAGTTTAAAAATCATTTTCTAAATCATTTGGAAATATTGGCTCTTGAAAGTACTTACTTGATACTAAGACGAATAATCTTCAGTTTGGCAATAACTGAAAGACTATGTACGGGACGATTAATAATTGTAAGACGTAGATGGTTTGATGGAAATTGTTATAGTCAATAATATATATATATATATATATATATATATATATATATATATATATATATATATATATATATATATATATATATATATACTAGTGTCGAAGCCCGCCCGATGGGCGGGCATGACTTGTAATTTTGCATTTTAATTTGATCATATACGGATATTAGTGTTCTTTTATAGTTATTTATTATGTATTCACCCGACGTGGCCATGACTTGTATTTTTACATTTTAATTCATTTATGTTTGGATATCAATGACTTTTATAGTTATGCAATAGCCCATTTCACCAAATTTTTCTTTCCCTCGGGGTTGTTATCATCATACACCTTCATCCTTGTTAGTAATTCCAGAAGTACCACTCCAAAAGCATATATCTCACTCTTCACACCAGAATCTGCAAAAGTGGTGTTTCATTTAGCCTTAAGGGAGTAAATGAGTTCTCAAAAAAGTGGATATCATTTCAAATCTATTGATAAGTAGTTATATAACATGTTATCATATATTATGAGAACATGACTAAAAAAATTCAACTTAATTTTGCATTTTAATTTGATCATATACGGATATTAGTGTTCTTTTATAGTTATTTATTATGTATTCACCCGACGTGGCCATGACTTTTATTTTTACATTTTAATTCATTTATGTTCGGATATCAATGACTTTTATAGTTATGCAATAGCCCATTTCACCAAATTTTTCTTTCCCTCGGGCCTGTTATCATCATACACCTTCATCCCTGTTTAAAGCCAACGATTTTACATACCAATAAGATAAAAAACTACATTTGAGAATCTTTAACAATCTAAACCTATTTTTTAAAATTAATAATTAGCATAAATATACTCGTACTATCATTCTTACAGTCAAAAGCAATAAAATGAGATGAACACTTTCGAGACCTTGATAATACAACGGAGATAGGTAAATGTTACCTTGATATCCACCTGCTCGCCTTTCGAGACCTTGATTTGTTTTTGTGGAACAGAATGATATTAGACTTGAAATGAATTTAATGTATTTGAGCCGTAACGGACGAACAATATGGAAATGATGTCTAACGAACAATAATATTTATAATTCCTTATTAACTAAACGTATTTGGAAACTAACAAAGTCACTTGACTTGGAGCGTTCTACGAACGAATAAGTCATGACGAATTTTTACTTAAATATATAAAACATGTATGTTTTATAAAATGTAATGGGATTAAAAATCGACGACTACCAATCTTTTCAACTATTTGACGTGTTTATTATGTGTGAGTTCTTTGAGTTATCTCCGTCGTCTCTTCTTGACTTCTCGTCATCCGTTCCGCGACGATTCCGTTATTGTCACTTAATGTGGTGTGTGTACACTTAATGTGGTGTGTGTACACTTGAGGCTTGTTGAGTCGTATCATTACCCAACAAAAGATTCATTAATAGCAACCGATGTGTCCACTCGTTTTGCACGGCTTGCATGATTAAATACATTCAAGCAAAGCTCGGTATATACTTATCTCGTCAGAGATAACTTATCTTGAGGATATTTGCTAATTGTGAATTCAATAATTCAACATGAGCCACGCAACAACAATATCCGAGAATCCGAGTATCCAATAAACATGTGAAACTCATTTACGTTTTTTTAATCTGAAATATGACTTTCACAAAGTTTTTATTGCTTGGGTGTTATTTATTTAAGTAGGATATCTTTATTTGAATTATGCCTAGAGTTATTTATACTTAAACAATTTTTGGAAAGAGTTTTAACCTTAGATATTATGTATTTTATTTAAGTAGGAGATTTTTTGGGAGAAAGTATCCCTTTAAAATTATACTCCGTACTTTTATAAGGTTTATAGATTTGGTATTGCAAAATATTAAACAAAAAAAGATGTTGGTCTAGTGGTTATCAAGTGTGTTAATGTTACAAAACACCCAAGGTTCGATCCTCACCATTGAACTTTTTGTACTAATTAAATTCGGATTTTAATTCCCTTAACCATTGCTTAGGTGGACTAAATATGATGACATGGCTTTAAATTAGAATTACATGGCAATGACGTGGACTTATGTAGCATTATCTATGTGTAACGCCTCCAGTTATATATAATGTAGAGATATATACAAAGTGCGCGTAAGTATGAGAAAAATAAAGAAAATGGTGTGTGTGTGTGTGTATGTGTGTATATATATATATATATTGGTCCCTTTACACGTTAAGAGTTAACTAGAAAGTTAATCTATTTGTGTTTATGACTAATACAATGTTATGATTAATTCTAACAGTTATAAAACGTGAATATAAAAAAAAACTCAAGGTAATTTTCAACGTTTAAATTCTTATTAGAAATGAATCAAAGAATCTATACCCAAGTGTTTTGCGGAAAAACACTTGGGATTGAATGTAACACCCCGACCCCACAAGGGTAGAGATATCACAAATACATGGTTTCATATCAGATAAACGTAGTATCCATGAATAAAATAGCGGAAGTCAAAAACATAATCCAACCATAAGTCAACATGACTTATATCCAAAATGAAAGGAAATAAAGAAAGTACATAAGCTCAATGCCTAAACAATGGCAACATAATGTCTGAGGAAAATCAAATGGTAGAAAAACTATAAAGAACAAACTCCACTCAGGTACACTCAACCCCAAAGCCATGCCCAGCTCCTAGCTTAATTACCTGCCGCGGGAAAAAAAACGCGGCTGAGCTACTAGAGCTCAGTGAACAGATATAACGTAACAAGCAGTAGTGTTGGGAATAAAATGTTCAAGTCAAAGAGCCTGCCAAAGATGTTAAAGAGCCTGCTAGTTGATTTTTGAAGAGTACGAAGATGTTCTACCAGTACCTTCTGGGTAGAAGGTACTGCTGGTTGATGAAGAGCCTGCCAAGCTTATGTCAAGTCGATTAGATATTTTGTAATAGATATTTAGTTGAATTATTAGTCTTTGTACATTGTTATACGTTATGTAGAAGTAGATTAGTCTTCTGTGGTGACAGAAGAATATTATCAGAGTTGTACATGGGTAGTTGTATTTAATTGTAGGCGCCAATATAGTCAAAGTATAGTATAATACTCTTCCACTTGACAACATGTAATAAGATATCCTTATCTTATAAAAGGATATCTTAGTCACTTCTTCATGCATGTATCTTACACAACCAATAACCTAAACCAAACTATCTCTCAAGTAACTTAGTTACTTCAAATCACAAATCCTTTTACAATCTTAAGATTCAAGATTACTTTGTAATCCCGGTGATATTTAGATCATCCGTATTATTTCATCAATAATATTGAATCATTTTGTGTTAAACCAAAGTTGTGTTCTTTGTTCATTGCATCCTCACGTTTACTTAAACTCACCACCTTGTGTTCTTTTAAAGTGTGTTGTAGTAGATTCCGCATGCTAAACACATTCAATACATAAATATCTCAATCAAGAACATAAAACCCGTTCCACAAGTGGTATCAGAGCTAGGCTTGATATTTACTAATTTAAAAGAAAAATGGATGTTGAACATATTCAAACAAATGTTGCAGCTAAACTTCCATTACTTAAGCAAAATGAGTTTGAAATGTGGCGACTAAGGGTAGAACAATACTTTCAAGTGCAGGATTATGCACTTTGGGAGATCATTGAACAAGGCAATTCATTTAAACCCCAAATCACCACTACAACAGTAAATGATGCTCTTGTAACAAGAATACAAGACCAACCATCAAATGCAGATGAAAAGATTCAGAAGAGAAATGATCTAAAAGCAAGGAGTATGTTACTGATGACTATTCCAAATGATCAACTTCTAATCTTTAACAAATACAAAGATGCCAAAACCCTTTTTGAAGCTATTGTGGCTAGGTTTGGTGGTAATGATGCTACCAAGAAAACACAGAAAACACTTCTCAAACAACAATTTGAGAACTTTACAGCCACAACCAATGAGTCTTTGGACAGTATGTTCAATAGAATTCAGAAGCTTGCAAGTCAGTTAGCCATCCATGAAGTGATGATAACTCAAGAAGACCTAAACTCTAAATTTCTTAGGAGTTTACCTTCAGAATGGTCTATGCATGTCATTGTTTGGAAGAACAAGTCAGATATTGACCAGATGAGTCTCAATGATCTCTACAACAATTTTAAAATTGTAGAGCATGAAGTAAAGAAGACTACTGGGTCAAGCTCAGGAAATATGGCTTTTGTTTCATCTCCAAGCATCACAAAGGTTGATAATGAAGAACAAGGTGGCAGAGAAGAAGGTACTGCCAACACAACCTTTGGTACTGCTAGTACTTCTGGTAGTACCAAATCCATTTTAGATGAAACAATTGGGTGTGCTTTTCTCACATCTCAACACAATGGGTCCATACTAACATTTGAAGATATTCAAGAGATTCATCCTGATGATCTTGAAGAGATGGACATAAAGTGGCAACTTTCACTTTTAAGCATTAGAGCTAAGAAGTTGATGATGAAGACTGGCAAGAAGATAATGATAAATGGAAATGAGCCTGCTGGCTATGATAAGTCAAAGGTGGAGTGTTACAACTGCCACATGAAAGGTCACTACTCTAGAGAGTGTAGAAGACCTAAGAAGCAGGATGACAAGGGTAGAGGGTTTGACAACAGAAATAAAGGAAGCTTTGAAAGAAAGAGTAAGGTTGTTGAAGTTGCTGAGCCAAAAGCAATGGTTGCTATTGATGGCATGGGTTTTGATTGGAGTTTCATGGGTGAAGATGAGTCAACTTCTGATGAATTGGCTTTGATGGCATTCTCCACTCCTGAGGTACAAACTATCAAATGTTCTAGCAATTGTGAATTTCTTAAAGAATTAGAAGTTATAAGAAAATCTTATGATGAGCTAAAAATAGAAGAAAGAAAAACCAATCAAACCTTATTTAACCATCAGTGTGGTATGGCCAAACTAGAAAAACAACTCATTCACTATAGAGAAAATGAACTCACATTTTCTGATACTAAAGCTGCTCTTAATAGACAAATATTTTTGAAAGATTCAGAAATAGAAATGGTGAGGAATGAGTGCACTAAAGTGACTTTGGCTAGAGATAATATTCAACTGACTGTTACTAGATTGGAAAATGCTTCTGAGTGTACTAGGAGCATAGTAGAGAATCAGATGAATAAAAGAATAAAATCAGGGATAGGATACAATGAATGTCCACCTCCTTATAGAGGAATTCCTTGTCCTCCAGGATCAGATCTTGCTGAATCAGGTGTGCATGAAGTCATTAAACCATTGGCTAAACCTGTAGTGATAAGTGAACCTTCTGAGAGTGCTAAGAATGTCTCACTCTCCAAGGTGCTCACTGATAAGAGACCAGATGTCTTAATTATTGAGGATTGGGTATCTGATGATGATGAAGATGAGACTATTCCTATCAAAGGAATCAAAGTAGGACCAGTCAGTCCTAAGAAAGTAGAAGTTAAAGCTAAGGCTAAAGCTGTTTTGAAAACAGTTGAAAGTTGTAAAAATTGTAATAACAAACCTAGGGGAAGCCAAAGAAATTGGAACAACCTTAAGTCACAACAACTAGGTGATGACTTTATTATGTTCAATAAGGCTTGTTATTATTGTGGTAGCTTTAATCATCTTCATGCTTATTGTAATAAATGGGTTTCTGGGAGTAAATCAAAGTCTAAAACAAATGTTACTCACCCCAGAAAAAGTTTTGTTAAGTCTAACACCTCAAATGTTAAACATACTGTTAGACAAAATAAGCCTGTTATTGCAAAACCAACTGATAAGGGTACAAGAAACACTTTCAAATGTGTACCAAAAGTTGTGAATAGTCCTATTCAAAAGAAATCTGTGGTCAAAACACAAATTTGGACACCAAAAACCAAAGGTCCTGCTAGACCAAAAGGTCCTGCTAGACCAAATGGTACTGCCAAAATTGGTATTGCCAAAATTGGTACTGATAGACCAAAGACCACACAATGGATTAAAAGGGAAAGTGCTGTTAAGTCCTCAGCATGTTGGATTTGGAAACCAATCCAATCAAAAGGTGCATCAACAATCCTGAAAAGGTTTGACTTTATTGATGCAAGAGGCAAACCCAAGTCTGTCATGGCTTGGGTACCCCAAGGAAACTAATATGTTTATTCATGTGCAGGAACATTCAACTGATATTGGAGATCAAGGATATGTTGATAGTGGATGTTCAAGGCACATGACAGGCAACATGTCATTCCTCTCAGACTTCAAAACATTTGATGGAGGATATGTTACCTTTGGGGGAGGAATAAAAGGAAAGATCACTGGTAAAGGTACTATCAAAACCAGTAAACTAGATTTTGAAAATGTGTATTTTGTGAAAGAACTTCAGTTTAATCTTCTTAGTGTCTCACAAATGTGTGACAAAAAGAACAATGTTCTTTTTACTGACAATGAATGTATGGTTCTTTCTTCTGATTTTAAGATGCCTGATGAGAGTCAGATCCTTCTTAAAATTCCAAAAAGGAACAATATGTATAGTGTCAATTTAAAGAACATTGATCCCAAGGAAGGTTTAACTTGTTTGGTAGCAAAAGCCTCATTGGATGAATCTATGCTATGACATAGAAGGCTTGGTCATGTAAACTTTAAAACAATCAACACTATTGCAAAATATGATTTGGTAAGAGGTTTACCCAAAAAGATTTTCCAAAACGACCAAACCTGTGTTGACTGTCTAAAAGGCAAACAACATAGAGCTTCTTGTAAGCCCAAGACCCAAAACTCTATTTCTCAGGCTTTACATATGCTTCATATGGATCTCTTTGGTCCTACTAATGTGTGCAGCTTGAATGGAAAAAGATATTGTCTGGTTGTTACTGATGACTATAGCAGATTTTCATGGGTTTTCTTCTTAAGATCTAAACATGAAACTAGTGAGATACTTAAAACCTATATCACTGAGGTAGAAAACCAATCTGATAAGAAGGTCAAGGTCATCAGGTGTGAAAATGGGACAGAGTTCAAGAATAGAGTAATGGATGAGTTTTGCAAGGAAAAAGGCATAAAAAGAGAGTTTAGTGTCGCTAGAACACCTCAGCAAAATGGAGTAGCAGAAAGGAAGAATAGAACACTTATAGAGACTGCTAGAACTATGTTAGTAGACTCTAAGTTACCTATTTCATTTTGGGCTGAAGCAGTTGGTACTGCTTGTTATGTGCAAAACAGGGTTCTTGTGACAAAGCCACATAGAAAGACTCCTTATGAACTTTTCTTTGGTAGAAAACCATCTTTAAGTTTTATGAGACCTTTTGGTTGTCATGTCACTATTCTCAATACCAAAGATCATTTAGGCAAATTTGATGGAAAAGCAGATGTTGGCTATTTGATAGGGTATTCCTTGCAGAGTAAGGCCTATAGAGTGTTTAACACTTGCACTAGGCTAGTAGAAGAGAATCTTCACATAGAGTTTCAAGAGAAACTAACAAATGTGAAAGGAGTTGGACCAGATTGGATGTTTGATGTTGATAGGCTTTCAGAATCTATGAATTATGTGCCTGTTACAGGTACAAATATTAATGATGATGCAGGTTTTGAAGACAATGTTGAAACTCCTAAAGATCAAGATTACATCTGGATGCCAATTTGGAAAAGTATGGATCTATCTTCAAGTCAAGAAGGACCTTCAAACACAACAAATGAAGGCAATGAAGATGATCAAGGAACTAAGAATCAAGAGAATCAAGAAGGTGGTGCTAATGACAATGGTACTGCTAGTTCTTCAGATGGTCCTGCCAGTTCAAGTATTGGTACTGCTGAGCCATTGAATGTTCAAATAGATGATTCTTTTCAAGAAGAGATGGGGATTAGCAATCTTCCATCTACATATGAAGTTCCTAAAACACCAAACACTAGAATTCTCAAAGATCACTCAACTGATGATGTGATTGGAAGCATAACTTCTGGTGTTAGAACAAGATCTCAAGTTGGTTTATCTCAAGTCTTATCTTCAGATGAAGAAGGGTTTATCTCCTCTATTTATGAAGAAAAGAATAATGATACTTCCAATATATGCCTGTTTTCATGTTTTCTATCTCAGGCTGAACCCAAAAACATAAACAAAGCTTTAGATGATGCAAGTTGGGTGGAAGCAATGCAAGAAGAGCTTCTCCAATTCAAGATTCAGAAGGTTTGGATATTGGTTGATTTGCCCAGAGGTCATAGGGCAATTGGAACCAAATGGGTGTTCAGAAACAAGAAAGATGAAAGGGGTATAGTGATCAGAAACAAGGCTAGATTGGTAGCACAAGGATATACTCAAGAAGAAGGGGTAGATTATGAAGAAGTGTTTGCTCCAGTTGCAAGAATTGAAGCAATTAGGCTTTTCTTGGCCTATGCTTCATTCATAGGCTTCACTGTCTATCAAATGGATGTTAAGAGTGCATTTTTATATGGTGAAATTGAAGAACCAGTATATGTATCTCAACCTCCAGGCTTCATTGATGCAGAGTATCCAGACAAAGTTTACAAAGTTACCAAGGCTTTGTATGGCCTACACCAAGCTCCTAGGGCATGGTATGAAACATTGGCTTGTTTTCTACTAGAAAGTGGATTCCAAAGAGGCAGGATTGATCCAACTTTGTTCATCAAAAGAACAAAGAAAGACATCTTGCTAGTGCAGATTTATGTTGATGACATAATCTTTGGATCAACAAACCAAGACTTGTGTGTACAATTTGAAAAACTTATGCACAGTAAGTTTGAAATGAGTTCCATGGGGGAACTTACTTTCTTTTTGGGTCTCCAAGTGAAACAATCCAAAGAAGGCATATTTATCAGCCAAGATAAGTATGTAGCAGAGATCCTAAGGAAATTTAATTTTGCTGATTCTAAGGTTGCAAGTACACCAATGGATCCAGACAAAGGGCTACTCAAGGATGCTGAAGGAGAAGATATGGATTTGCACAATTATAGATCAATGATTGGGTCTTTGATGTATCTTACATCATCAAGACCAGACATCATGTTCTCAGTATGTGTGTGTGCAAGGTTTCAAATACATCCCAAAATCTCTCATCTCACAGCAGTCAAAAGAATCTTTAGATATCTTAAGGGTCAACCTAGGTTGGGTCTTTGGTATCCAAGGGAATCATCTTTTGAATTAGTGGCTTATTCGGATAGTGACTATGCTGGTGCAACTCTAGACAGAAAATCCACAACTGGTGGATGTCAATTTCTTGGTTGCAGACTAATCTCTTGGCAATGCAAGAAACAAACAATGGTGGCCAATTCTACAACTGAAGCAGAATATATTGCTGGTGCAAGTTGTTGTGGGCAAGTTCTTTGGATCCAAAATCAAATGCTTGACTATGGGTACAAATCGCGACCAAGTAGATAGCTCTACGCCTCTGTATGGGTACAATTTTCTTAACACCATTATTTATATTGACAATAGCAGTACTATTTGTATCATTAAAAACCCAGTTCAACACTCAAAAACAAAACATATTGAAATCAGACACCATTTCATAAGGGATTGCAATGAGAAGAGGTTAATTCAAGTAGTTAAAATTGATTCTGAAAAGAATTATGCAGACCTTCTCACCATTGCTTTTGATTTAGGTAGATTCAAATATCTTGTAGGAGGTATTGGAATGATAAATCTTTGAAAATCATATGTTTTTGTTCATAAAATTAACTGGTATTGGATTTTAAAACATGGTACTGCTAGTTTGTCAAAAGGTCCTGTTAGTTCATAATTGGTCCTGCTGATATAAAATTGCTATGTTTTGTTCATATCAAGGCTTGAATGTTTAAAATTTTATAGATCAAATGCACTGCACTTTGTTCTTTTGGTTTGCAACTAACACATTTCAGGTTGATAACAAAACAAGAGTTCTTCCAAACAAAAAGGAGCAACAAAAGTTATATTCATTTCAGGAGAGATAACAATCTCAGGGGAGGAATTAATAGCCCAGAATGGAAGAAAAACCAATTTATGAAAGGAAAGACAAGAGCATACAAGATGATGCAAAGTTGAAAAAGAAGAGAGTTAGATCACATATCTAGAAGGGATGAAGCATTTCTCAAGGAGAAAGTTCTATCTAGATCAAACTAAGGAAAGTTTCAACTCAAAGGCATAACATTAGATGATTTCACTTGCTGAACCAATCATCCAAGATACACAGCATCATTGCCTTTTAAATTTCCTCCATCCAAGGAAATTGCACCATCTTTGGGCCATCATGGCTTTTGGTATTCCACTCACCAAGTTTTTACAAACTAAAGAGTTGGCTAGTCCTTAAGCAAACGGCTTTTGGTAAAGACAAATCAAATCCGTTGATGGTTGATAGTTTACCAAAAACTATATGGTTGTTAACTGACCATACTTAATTGTAAAGAGTTGGCTAGTCCTTAAGCAAACGGCTTTTGGTAAAGACAAATCAAATCCTTGATGGTTGATAGTTTACCAAAAACTATATGGTTGTTAACTGACCATACTTAATTGTAAATAGTTAGCTAGTCCTTAAGCAAACGGCTTTTGGTAAAGACAACTCAAATCCGTTGATAGCTGGTAGTTTGCTAAAAACTATAAGGGATTTTTATAAAACTTTCAAAGGTACTGGTAGTTCAAAATTGGTACTGCTAGTATAAAAAGGTACTGCTATATAGCCGTTGAGCCTGTCAAAAAAAGTTTTAGCCATTAGGCCTGGTAGTTAAAATTAGCCGTTGGGGTAGTTATGTAAATTACTGATGATTATATTATATTATATTTCACATATAAAAGATCTTTTTAACCGCCTTTTCATTTACTTATTATAATCTTTCTTATTGTCGGTTAAAAGTAATTCTCTCATATCTTCTTTCATCAGTCATTATCATAATTCACATACACCTTTCATCTTCTACCAGTACTACCAACAAATCCCACCATCATATTCAAAATTTTCATTATGACTTCCACAGTTGTTCTAGATTTTGTCCAACGTCACAATCAGTTAGCATTTTTGGAAAAGTCAGAGGATAATGCCTCATTTCATCAAGTAGTGGACTTTTTAAACAACTCCTACATCAGGTTTGCTTTGCTAGTCAATCCCACTATTTATGAAAATCAAATTTTACAATTTTGGCAATCTGCTAAAATTAAAACTTCTGAAAATGGGGAACAAAGAATTAAGGCCAAAATGGATGGTAAACATTTGACTCTTACTGAGTCATCCATAAGAAGACATCTTCATTTGGATGATTCTGATGGTATTAGTCAGTTACCAGATACTGAAATTTTTGAAAATTTACAAAGAATGGGGTATCATGCTGAGTCTAACAAACTCACTTTTCTGAAAAAGCATCTTACTCCACAATGGAGATTTTTGATTCACACAATCCTTCACTGTTTGAGCCAGAAGAAAACCTCTTGGGAGCAATTTAGTGGAAACATGGCTTCTGCTCTCATTTGCTTAGCCACAAACAGAAAATACAATTTTTCAAAACATATTTTTGAAGGATTGATTAAAAATGTGAAAAGTGAAACAAAGTTTTTGATGTATCCAAGATTTATTGGGTGCATCATTACAAAATTAAAACATTTGTTACTTCCCACAGACTCAATTTATGACACACCAAAACTTTCTCACAAAGTATTTTCAAATATGAGAATTGGTTTTAGAGGGAAGAAATACCACTTTTTGATGAAATGTTACCACAACATCCAGAAGAACCAACACCATCAGCTGATACACCATCATCTAGTTCTTCACATGGTTACATTTCCCCAACACATCAAACATCACCAATACCATCTCCAGTACCATCAGCAACACCACCAACATCATCACATCATGTATCTCAACCCCACTCACCTCAGACAATGCAAGAACTAAAGCAGAAGGTGAAGATCTTAGAAGAAGCTCTTAAAAGTCAAAACAAGAAGTTTTCTGAGATCAACATCAAATTAGTTAAGAGGGTAAAGAAATTGGAGGATAAAGTGAAGAAGTTGAAGGGTAAAAAGTCTGCAAAGGTTGTTTTATCTAGTTCTTTCACAGTCAGATGCTGATAGGATAGGTCACTCTTCCAAAAAGGGGAGGAAGGATAGTTCTGAATATGAGGAAGAGGCTCAATTTGAATTCCATGATGGAACTCAAGTTTATGATGAAGAGCCTGTTGGAGCAGGGCAAGAGCCTGCTAGGCCAGAAGAAGAGCCTGCTAGGAGAGAAAGGCTATTGGCTATGGGGTATAAAGGGTCTGCTGAGAGAGTGTACAAGAGAAATAGGGATTTAGTTGCTGATGAGCAATCTTCTGCTCCATCACAAGCACCAACTCCAAAGGATAAGGGCAAAGGCATTATGATTGAAGATGAGCCAAAGTCCAAGAAGTTGAAAAGAACTCAGCAAATTCAGATGGCTTTAGGAGAAGAAGAAGCCAAAAGGGTTCATGAAGAAGAGCTAAAAGCACTTGAAGCCTCAAGAATGCTTGCAGTAATGAAAGAGCAGAAAGATGCTGAAGATGCTGCTCAGACTCTTCTTGATACTCAAATTGCTCAAGAAACCTTTGATGCACAGATGCTATGGATTATCAATAATGATCCAATTGTGAAAGGTCAAGCAGCAAATATAGTAAATGACAAGACACTCAATTCTGATGAGAAAACAAAAGCACTTGAATCTTTCATCAACAAGTAAGTATAAAGAAGCAGCTTTGGCTGACATTTTTGAGAAGATGAAGGAAAGTCAGAAGAGAGGTTTTAAGGTAGGACAATCTCAGAAAGATCAGGTGATTTTTATGAAAAGGTTTTTGAAAGGTCAGGCAAATTGGACTGACTATCAACTAAAGAAGAAATCTGCTGATGAAATCTTCTTCCTGTATCTACAAGCCTACAAGAGTCTTTACTATAAAGTTCCATCTGATGTACACCCCTCAATGAAGAAGAAGGATGCTCAGAAGAAAGAAGTAGCAAAATTGAACTCAGAGCAAGTAAGTAAAATGTTGATTACTTTGCCTACTATCATACATGCTGATCCAATTAGCTGTAGAAGACCTATTATTGATTGGGAGATCAACCATGATAGATTAGGAAAATCATGGAAAATAACAAGGGTTGGGGGTCAGTTTGCTATCTTCAAGAATTTTGAAAATTTAGTTAGAGCATGTGACAGAGCAGACTTGGAAGAATTGTGGAATCTAGTGCAGATTAGACTAGACACAACTTCTAGTACAGATGCTAAGGAACAAGAACTTTGGGTAGAATTCAATAGGATGTTTGATCCTGATCCCAAAGATGTTCATTGGAAATTTCCCTATTATGATCCTTCAACAACTTGGGAATTTCTAAGCCATAGCAACATTCATCACCTTTTCACACAGAGTGGGATAGAACTCTTTATGTTGGCTGAGAAAGAGTATCCACTTAGTTATGAAGTGCTTAAAACCATGATCTCCAAGAGATTAAGGTGTGACAAAGATGATGAGAACTCAGAAATTGTTCAGAGTTTGCTGAGGAGCATATCTGAGCAATATGAAAGAAAAAGGAAGAACAGAGAGTGAAGGTTTTTGGAAGAGTTCTCTCAAATCCTCAAGGTATGTATTTTATTCATCAGAAACTTGTGTATTTTAATGGAAATAACAAGTTTAGGGGAGGATTGTTGGGAATAAAATGTTCAAGTCAAAGAGCCTGCCAAAGATGTTAAAGAGCCTGCTAGTTGATTTTTGAAGAGTACGAAGATGTTCTACCAGTACCTTCTGGGTAGAAGGTACTGCTGGTTGATGAAGAGCCTGCCAAGCTTATGTCAAGTCGATTAGATATTTTGTAATAGATATTTAGTTGAATTATTAGTCTTTGTACATTGTTATACGTTATGTAGAAGTAGATTAGTCTTCTGTGGTGACAGAAGAATATTATCAGAGTTGTACATGGGTAGTTGTATTTAATTGTAGGCGCCAATATAGTCAAAGTATAGTATAATACTCTTCCACTTGACAACATGTAATAAGATATCCTTATCTTATAAAAGGATATCTTAGTCACTTCTTCATGCATGTATCTTACACAACCAATAACCTAAACCAAACTATCTCTCAAGTAACTTAGTTACTTCAAATCACAAATCCTTTTACAATCTTAAGATTCAAGATTACTTTGTAATCCCGGTGATATTTAGATCATCCGTATTATTTCATCAATAATATTGAATCGTTTTGTGTTAAACCAAAGTTGTGTTCTTTGTTCATTGCATCCTCACGTTTACTTAAACTCGCCACCTTGTGTTCTTTTAAAGTGTGTTGTAGTAGATTCCGCATGCTAAACACATTCAATACATAAATATCTCAATCAAGAACATAAAACCCGTTCCACAAGTAGCATAATGAATAATACATGAGTAAATGAGAATGGAAACATGAATACATGGTAAGAATACAAGGTAAGAATACATGGTAAGAATAAATGGTAAGAATACATGGTATCATAAGGGAAAGGACAAAGGTGCATGGTAAGGAAAGGTCAGTAATCCACTACGAGCCCATAACATGAAATCATAAGCATAATCATAATCATAAACATGTAGAGGGGAGACCTCTTAGTATCCTGTAAATATGAGGGGTGTCCTCATCATGGGTTGGAGTAGCTAGCTCCCGGAGTGTGAAAGACGTGTATCGCACACACCATCAGTCACCATGAATAACATAACATAACATGAACATGAACAAATCTAGGATGCATCCATACGCCCCCGGTGGCCATAATCTGCCTCTACATGAATCATAAACATAAACGTGCAGGGACGGGACAGGTCATCACTCTCCTGCCCTAGAGTCATGCCATCGGTGCATCGACTGACATGGACATGAAACCCTCATGCCTAGTGAGTGGCTCGTAGTATCAAACTGAGGGTAAAGGCCAAGTATCATGAATCATGTTTTTAGTTTACTTGCATAGGTCAATATCATGTTTCATAAGTTCATAATCATAGGTTCATAATCATGGTTCATAAGCAAGGTTCATAAGCAAAGGTTCATAAGCAAAGGTTCATAAGCAAAGGTTCATGGTCAAGGGTTCATAATTAAAGGTTCATGAATGAAAGGTTCATAATCATAAAAGGTTCAATATCATGATGGTTCAAAAGATCGGAGTTCATGAATGAAGGGAACATAGTAATGGTATAGGGAACCCTAATACGAATCATAATCAGAGAATGAAGGCCTCTTATCAAAGAAGCAGAATATCTGTACCTTATTGCTGACAACGGAAAATACTGAATAAGATGATCAAGAGCACAAGACTACTCCCTCTTCACACCTAGAGGAGTAAAGACATGATTACTAAAGATCCCATTTCCATATTAAGTAACTTTCTATTTTTAGCAGGTTTCCATTTTTAGAAAGTTTCCTTATTTAGTAAGTTTCCAAAATTAGCAGATTTCTATAATGAGTAAGATTTAAGTATTATGATTTAGTTAAGTCATTACTTTAGTCTCATTATGGAATTAGGGTTGGTTTTAGCAGGTTATAAAAGTTTAGGGTTAAATATGACAAGTTTACAAAGTTTAGGGTTTTAATTGTAAATATATCAAATTAAAGGTCTAGAATGAAAATATCATAAATTACTTATTTAAATACCCCATTTATTCAGAATTACATCTTTGGCCCATTAAGTTCCATATTTTACATTTTAAACCCTTTATTTACAAAAGTTACCAAATAAACCCTAAAGTTACATAATTTACAATTTAACCCATATAATATCCTTAATTACACCATTAACCCTTAGATTTAATTATTTACAGAATCTACCTTCTAATTTCATGCATGGTACGATTTAACCCTTTAGTTTCCCATAATTACACATTTAGTCCCTATAATTATAAAACATATATATTAATTTGTAAATTCCAAATAATTACATATTAGCCCCCATAATTATCCAAACTTATACCAAACCATCTTAACATTATAATTTACTCAAAATGACCTCAAGTTTCCAGTATTTACATTTTTAGTCCCTTGATTTAATTTAATTTCAAACCGAATTTATAATTATATATATTTACTCATTTAACCTTTTAAATACAAAATTTACATATAGACCCCTCATTTAACATTTTATATGAATTTTACCATGTTCAAATAACTTACAAAAATTATCCCTTGAGTTTTTAGAATTACAAAACACCCCTTATATTTTATTCTTTCAAATCGATATACACTTTTAATTAACAAATCAAAACCCTAACTTCACCAATCATTACATCATCATTACCACATCATTTAAATACATCAATTTTCTAGATTTAATCATAAAATACCTAGGTCGATTTGTTTTTAGAGTTTTCCACAATTTTACTTTTGTTTCTATTTAGCCGATTTACAACAATTTCCACAATAATAATTTTAGGTCTCCACAATTCAAAGGAACATTTTTCTAGTGTTATATGATGATCATAGATGAGATGAAAAATAATAACATGATCCAGAAAAATCGCATGCATACATTTTGCTATTTAATTCGATTCTAGGGTTTATAACACAATATTTTTCATACGATTTATATATGATGCATGGGCTATTTTTATCATTTTTCCCAGGTTGTATTCGACATAAAGATCATAAGAAAAATGGCCAACGAATTTTAGAGGTGTCGCTGAATTAATTTATGAATTACCTTGTTCACTAGCGCACGAAAGGAAAATAATTCCCCAAAAATAGAGATCGACCAAACAAGGATTCACCACTATTTTTCCTAGGTTGTACACGTTAGGAAGAGTGTTAGAAAAATGAGAAACAAGATTTGTGGTGATCGAATGAATTAAAACGAATTATACCTCTTTTGTATGTCGCGATGGGAGAAAATTCACCACAATAGGATCGTGCAAAGAACACCTTCAAAATTATTTTTCCAGGACTCCTTAGAAGTATATTGATCATAGAAAAATGCTTAGAGGATTTGTGGAAGTCGTATGGAGGCTCAAAGGATTTTTGGTGTGTTTTGGTTAAATCGGCATTTTAGGGTTTTTAGGATAGAAATTGTGTTGAATGATTTTTAACCAAGAAGAACCGGTCATAGGGGAGGGTAAATGGCCCAATTTTCGGAATTTTAGTCAAGGGAAATTAATGCATTGATTTACTAGTTTTAATGCCCTTATAATTACCTTTAATTACCATTATTTAAATCATAAATTTGAATTTAAACTATATTAGGCGCCCAAGGGCATTTTGGTAATTTTTTGGCTTGTATAAAAGTTAAATGGAGTTGTTAAAAAATATTTGGGATCATAACTTGTTCATTGCTAGAAGTTTGGAATTTATTTGGTGCTTTACATATGTTTTATTTAGTTTTTTAAATTCCCAGGGGCAATTTGGTCATTTTACATGTTATAGAATTTCAGGTATTACAACTTCTTCCCCACTAACAAAAAAATTTCGTCCTCGAAATTTGCAAGGACATGGAAGAGAAAATAGGACAGGAACGAAACGGAACATACCAGATCAGATAAGCCTTACTCACGGATAGCTTGGAATAATTTAACAGAACGGATCTTAACGCAAGGTAGTGGAAACAAACGGATAGAGTAAAACTTATTAAGGTAGAGCAGAAGTGAAGAACACCATCAGTTTCGCCCATCGTATCATGATCATAAGAATTCTCAGAGTGAATAAATCAAATCAAAATCTCAAAATTCAACATGGGATAAAATTATTAATTTAGACTTCAAAATATCCGTACGAGAAATCAATAAAGCATCGAATGTATCATAATCGTAAAAGAGAAAATAGGTATCAAAATATCCAAACAAACGGAATGAAGAAAATAACAATTCGTGAAAACGATCTCCTCACTGAGCTGGCTTGATGTCCTTGGCACTCTTATAGTTGTCGTTGTTACCTCCAATCTTGGGACAATCCCTCACTTGATGCTCAGAAGATCCACATCCAAAACAGGTCCCATAAGCCCGACGACACTCTCCAGGGTGGCGTTTCCCACATGTAGTACAGATAGCGTAAGAAAATGAACCTTCAGATGAACCTCCCTGAGTACCAGATCTAGAAGCCCTGCTCTGCTGATGTCCCCTAGTAGAATGATCTCTCCCCTGCTCCTGACTGTTGTTGCGTCCCGAGCGATCATCTCCCTGCCTAGTGGTGAATCTGGAATCCTGGCCCCTCGTATCCGACCTCCTCTGGTCATAGTTCCTGCCAGCCTGACCCTGATGGTCGTATCGTCGATCCCCCTGTCCACGAGAATCATAACTCCTGTCATTCCCGCCCCTAAAGTCCCTGTTCTGACCCTGAGTCTGAATCCTATCCCCATCTCTGTTCCTCTTATACCCAGATCCCTGATGAAATATCTCGATATTGCGAGCTGCGTCGCAACATTCTGCCGGGTCCCGAAACTCATCATTAAGCACGCGGTCTAGTACCCACCTCTTGAGTCCCCATTTGAATTGTCTAGCCTGCTGCTTAGCATCCCCAGCAAGCGGACCCACAAAACTAACTAATCTCTGAAATCGCTCCAGGTATTGCCTCGCATTCTCAGAATCTAGCTGAGAGATAGTGTTGTACTCCCTAATGAATCTCTGCTGCTCGGAAATAGGGAAGTACCGATTGTAGAACGTGGTACGAAAATCAGCCCAAGAACAACCAAGAACATATGCATCACCACCCTTAGCTTCCTTGTGCGCTTTCCACCAGTTGAGCGCATCACCCTCTAGCTTAAACATAGCCAGACGAGTCTTGAACTCGTCCTCACAACCTAGCACTTCAAACAGTTTCTCCATGTGGGTGATCCAGTCTTCTGCCGCATGAGGAGTAGCAGCAGAAGTGAAGGACAACGGATTGAGTTTATTGAAACTCTCCAGCCACCCATTAATGGTAGTGGGTCGGCCCCCACCACCAGAAGAACTGCCAGTACCCCCAGATGGACCAGCTCCACCACTGATAAGCCGGTTGATCACCGCCTCAGTGTTAAGGCCCGGTAGCAAACTGGCTACAGCATTAGCCACCATAGCCTCCAGATTGGGGATTTCAGCATCTCCTCCACTGTTATATTCCTGGTGACGAGTGTTAACCATCTATAGAATTACGAAGACGATTAGTAAGGTGAAACAAAATATGACAGAGCAGAATAAGGAAAAGAGTACGCGAAAGGAAAACCTAATGTCTACCCAATCCTCACAGGTCAAAGGCCTAAGCCAACGGGTTTCGGAAACCTGTCTCTGATACCATAAATTGTAACACCCCGACCCCACAAGGGTAGAGATATCACAAATACATGGTTTCATATCAGATAAACGTAGTATCCATGAATAAAATAGCGAAAGTCAAAAACATAATCCAACCATAAGTCAACATGACTTATATCCAAAATGAAAGGAAATAAAGAAAGTACATAAGCTCAATGCCTAAACAATGGCAACATAATGTCTGAGGAAAATCAAATGGTAGAAAAACTATAAAGAACAAACTCCACTCAGGTACACTCAACCCCAAAGCCATGCCCAGCTCCTAGCTTAATTACCTGCCGCGGGAAAAGAAAACGCGGCTGAGCTACTAGAGCTCAGTGAACAGATATAACGTAACAAGCAGTAGCATAATGAATAATACATGAGTAAATGAGAATGGAAACATGAATACATGGTAAGAATACAAGGTAAGAATACATGGTAAGAATACATGGTAAGAATACATGGTATCATAAGGGAAAGGACAAAGGTGCATGGTAAGGAAAGGTCAGTAATCCACTACGAGCCCATAACATGAAATCATAAGCATAATCATAATCATAAACATGTAGAGGGGAGACCTCTTAGTATCCTGTAAATATGAGGGGTGTCCTCATCATGGGTTGGAGTAACTAGCTCTCGGAGTGTGAAAGATGTGTATCGCACACACCATCAGTCACCATGAATAACATAACATAACATGAACAGGAACAAATCTAGGATGCATCCATACGCCCCCGGTGGCCATAATCTGCCTCTACATGAATCATAAACATAAACGTGCAGGGACGGGACAGGTCATCACTCTCCTGCCCTAGAGTCATGCCATCGGTGCATCGACTGACATGGACATGAAACCCTCATGCCTAGTGAGTGGCTCGTAGTATCAAACTGAGGGTAAAGGCCAAGTATCATGAATCATGTTTTTAGTTTACTTGCATAGGTCAATATCATGTTTCATAAGTTCATAATCATAGGTTCATAATCATGGTTCATAAGCAAGGTTCATAAGCAAAGGTTCATAAGCAAAGGTTCATGGTCAAGGGTTCATAATTAAAGGTTCATGAATGAAAGGTTCATAATCATAAAAGGTTCAATATCATGATGGTTCAAAAGATCGGAGTTCATGAATGAAGGGAACATAGTAATGGTATAGGGAACCCTAATACGAATCATAATCAGAGAATGAAGGCCTCTTATCAAAGAAGCAGAATATCTGTACCTTATTGCTGACAACGGAAAATACTGAATAAGATGATCAAGAGCACAAGACTACTCCCTCTTCACACCTAGAGGAGTAAAGACATGATTACTAAAGATCCCATTTCCATATTAAGTAACTTTCTATTTTTAGCAGGTTTCCATTTTTAGAAAGTTTCCTTATTTAGTAAGTTTCCAAAATTAGCAGATTTCTATAATGAGTAAGATTTAAGTATTATGATTTAGTTAAGTCATTACTTTAGTCTCATTATGGAATTAGGGTTGGTTTTAGCAGGTTATAAAAGTTTAGAGTTAAATATGACAAGTTTACAAAGTTTAGGGTTTTAATTGTAAATATATCAAATTAAAGGTCTAGAATGAAAATATCATAAATTACTTATTTAAATACCCCATTTATTCAGAATTACATCTTTGGCCCATTAAGTTCCATATTTTACATTTTAAACCCTTTATTTACAAAAGTTACCAAATAAACCCTAAAGTTACATAATTTACAATTTAACCCATATAATATCCTTAATTACACCATTAACCCTTAGATTTAATTATTTACAGAATCTACCTTCTAATTTCATGCATGGTACGATTTAACCCTTTAGTTTCCCATAATTACACATTTAGTCCCTATAATTATAAAACATATATATTAATTTGTAAATTCCAAATAATTACATATTAGCCCCCATAATTATCCAAACTTATACCAAACCATCTTAACATTATAATTTACTCAAAATGACCTCAAGTTTCCAGTATTTACATTTTTAGTCCCTTGATTTAATTTAATTTCAAACCGAATTTACAATTATATATATTTACTCATTTAACCTTTTAAATACAAAATTTACATATAGACCCCTCATTTAACATTTTATATGAATTTTACCATGTTCAAATAACTTACAAAAATTATCCCTTGAGTTTTTAGAATTACAAAACACCCCTTATATTTTATTCTTTCAAATCGATATACACTTTTAATTAACAAATCAAAACCCTAACTTCACCAATCATTACATCATCATTACCACATCATTTAAATACATCAATTTTCTAGATTTAATCATAAAATACCTAGGTCGATTTGTTTTTAGAGTTTTCCACAATTTTACTTTTGTTTCTATTTAGCCGATTTACAACAATTTCCACAATAATAATTTTAGGTCTCCACAATTCAAAGGAACATTTTTCTAGTGTTATATGATGATCATAGATGAGATGAAAAATAATAACATGATCCAGAAAAATCGCATGCATACATTTTGCTATTTAATTCGATTCTAGGGTTTATAACACAATATTTTTCATACGATTTATATATGATGCATGGGCTATTTTTATCATTTTTCCCAGGTTGTATTCGACATAAAGATCATAAGAAAAATGGCCAACGAATTTTAGAGGTGTCGCTGAATTAATTTATGAATTACCTTGTTCACTAGCGCACGAAAGGAAAATAATTCCCCAAAAATAGAGATCGACCAAACAAGGATTCACCACTATTTTTCCTAGGTTTTACACGTTAGGAAGAGTGTTAGAAAAATGAGAAACAAGATTTGTGGTGATCGAATGAATTAAAACGAATTATACCTCTTTTGTATGTCGCGATGGGAGAAAATTCACCACAATAGGATCGTGCAAAGAACACCTTCAAAATTATTTTTCCAGGACTCCTTAGAAGTATATTGATCATAGAAAAATGCTTAGAGGATTTGTGGAAGTCGTATGGAGGCTCAAAGGATTTTTGGTGTGTTTTGGTTAAATCGGCATTTTAGGGTTTTTAGGATAGAAATTGTGTTGAATGATTTTTAACCAAGAAGAACCGGTCATAGGGGAGGGTAAATGGCCCAATTTTCGGAATTTTAGTCAAGGGAAATTAATGCATTGATTTACTAGTTTTAATGCCCTTATAATTACCTTTAATTACCATTATTTAAATCATAAATTTGAATTTAAACTATATTAGGCGCCCAAGGGCATTTTGGTAATTTTTTGGCTTGTATAAAAGTTAAATGGAGTTGTTAAAAAATATTTGGGATCATAACTTGTTCATTGCTAGAAGTTTGGAATTTATTTGGTGCTTTACATATGTTTTATTTAGTTTTTTAAATTCCCAGGGGCAATTTGGTCATTTTACATGTTATAGAATTTCAGGTATTACAACTTCTTCCCCACTAACAAAAAAATTTCGTCCTCGAAATTTGCAAGGACATGGAAGAGAAAATAGGACAGGAACGAAACGGAACATACCAGATCAGATAAGCCTTACTCACGGATAGCTTGGAATAATTTAACAGAACGGATCTTAACGCAAGGTAGTGGAAACAAACGGATAGAGTAAAACTTATTAAGGTAGAGCAGAAGTGAAGAACACCATCAGTTTCGCCCATCGTATCATGATCATAAGAATTCTCAGAGTGAATAAATCAAATCAAAATCTCAAAATTCAACATGGGATAAAATTATTAATTTAGACTTCAAAATATCCGTACGAGAAATCAATAAAGCATCGAATGTATCATAATCGTAAAAGAGAAAATAGGTATCAAAATATCCAAACAAACGGAATGAAGAAAATAACAATTCGTGAAAACGATCTCCTCACTGAGCTGGCTTGATGTCCTTGGCACTCTTATAGTTGTCGTTGTTACCTCCAATCTTGGGACAATCCCTCACTTGATGCTCAGAAGATCCACATCCAAAACAGGTCCCATAAGCCCGACGACACTCTCCAGGGTGGCGTTTCCCACATGTAGTACAGATAGCGTAAGAAAATGAACCTTCAGATGAACCTCCCTGAGTACCAGATCTAGAAGCCCTGCTCTGCTGATGTCCCCTAGTAGAATGATCTCTCCCCTGCTCCTGACTGTTGTTGCGTCCCGAGCGATCATCTCCCTGCCTAGTGGTGAACCTGGAATCCTGGCCCCTCGTATCCGACCTCCTCTGGTCATAGTTCCTGCCAGCCTGACCCTGATGGTCGTATCGTCGATCCCCCTATCCACGAGAATCATAACTCCTGTCATTCCCGCCCCTAAAGTCCCTGTTCTGACCCTGAGTCTGAATCCTATCCCCATCTCTGTTCCTCTTATACCCAGATCCCTGATGAAATATCTCGATATTGCGAGCTGCGTCGCAACATTCTGCCGGGTCCCGAAACTCATCATTAAGCACGCGGTCTAGTACCCACCTCTTGAGTCCCCATTTGAATTGTCTAGCCTGCTGCTTAGCATCCCCAGCAAGCGGACCCACAAAACTAACTAATCTCTGAAATCGCTCCAGGTATTGCCTCGCATTCTCAGAATCTAGCTGAGAGATAGTGTTGTACTCCCTAATGAATCTCTGCTGCTCGGAAATAGGGAAGTACCGATTGTAGAACGTGGTACGAAAATCAGCCCAAGAACAACCAAGAACATATGCATCACCACCCTTAGCTTCCTTGTGCGCTTTCCACCAGTTGAGCGCATCACCCTCTAGCTTAAACATAGCCAGACGAGTCTTGAACTCGTCCTCACAACCTAGCACTTCAAACAGTTTCTCCATGTGGGTGATCCAGTCTTCTGCCGCATGAGGAGTAGCAGCAGAAGTGAAGGACAACGGATTGAGTTTATTGAAACTCTCCAGCCACCCATTAATGGTAGTGGGTCGGCCCCCACCACCAGAAGAACTGCCAGTACCCCCAGATGGACCAGCTCCACCACTGATAAGCCGGTTGATCACCGCCTCAGTGTTAAGGCCCGGTAGCAAACTGGCTACAGCATTAGCCACCATAGCCTCCAGATTGGGGATTTCAGCATCTCCTCCACTGTTATATTCCTGGTGACGAGTGTTAACCATCTATAGAATTACGAAGACGATTAGTAAGGTGAAACAAAATATGACAGAGCAGAATAAGGAAAAGAGTACGCGAAAGGAAAACCTAATGTCTACCCAATCCTCACAGGTCAAAGGCCTAAGCCAACGGGTTTCGGAAACCTGTCTCTGATACCATAAATTGTAACACCCCGACCCCACAAGGGTAGAGATATCACAAATACATGGTTTCATATCAGATAAACGTAGTATCCATGAATAAAATAGCGAAAGTCAAAAACATAATCCAACCATAAGTCAACATGACTTATATCCAAAATGAAAGGAAATAAAGAAAGTACATAAGCTCAATGCCTAAACAATGGCAACATAATGTCTGAGGAAAATCAAATGGTAGAAAAACTATAAAGAACAAACTCCACTCAGGTACACTCAACCCCAAAGCCATGCCCAGCTCCTAGCTTAATTACCTGCCGCGGGAAAAGAAAACGCGGCTGAGCTACTAGAGCTCAGTGAACAGATATAACGTAACAAGCAGTAGCATAATGAATAATACATGAGTAAATGAGAATGGAAACATGAATACATGGTAAGAATACAAGGTAAGAATACATGGTAAGAATACATGGTAAGAATACATGGTATCATAAGGGAAAGGACAAAGGTGCATGGTAAGGAAAGGTCAGTAATCCACTACGAGCCCATAACATGAAATCATAAGCATAATCATAATCATAAACATGTAGAGGGGAGACCTCTTAGTATCCTGTAAATATGAGGGGTGTCCTCATCATGGGTTGGAGTAGCTAGCTCTCGGAGTGTGAAAGACGTGTATCGCACACACCATCAGTCACCATGAATAACATAACATAACATGAACAGGAACAAATCTAGGATGCATCCATACGCCCCCGGTGGCCATAATCTGCCTCTACATGAATCATAAACATAAACGTGCAGGGACGGGACAGGTCATCACTCTCCTGCCCTAGAGTCATGCCATCGGTGCATCGATTGACATGGACATGAAACCCTCATGCCTAGTGAGTGGCTCGTAGTATCAAACTGAGGGTAAAGGCCAAGTATCATGAATCATGTTTTTAGTTTACTTGCATAGGTCAATATCATGTTTCATAAGTTCATAATCATAGGTTCATAATCATGGTTCATAAGCAAGGTTCATAAGCAAAGGTTCATAAGCAAAGGTTCATGGTCAAGGGTTCATAATTAAAGGTTCATGAATGAAAGGTTCATAATCATAAAAGGTTCAATATCATGATGGTTCAAAAGATCGGAGTTCATGAATGAAGGGAACATAGTAATGGTATAGGGAACCCTAATACGAATCATAATCAGAGAATGAAGGCCTCTTATCAAAGAAGCAGAATATCTGTACCTTATTGCTGACAACGGAAAATACTGAATAAGATGATCAAGAGCACAAGACTACTCCCTCTTCACACCTAGAGGAGTAAAGACATGATTACTAAAGATCCCATTTCCATATTAAGTAACTTTCTATTTTTAGCAGGTTTCCATTTTTAGAAAGTTTCCTTATTTAGTAAGTTTCCAAAATTAGCAGATTTCTATAATGAGTAAGATTTAAGTATTATGATTTAGTTAAGTCATTACTTTAGTCTCATTATGGAATTAGGGTTGGTTTTAGCAGGTTATAAAAGTTTAGAGTTAAATATGACAAGTTTACAAAGTTTAGGGTTTTAATTGTAAATATATCAAATTAAAGGTCTAGAATGAAAATATCATAAATTACTTATTTAAATACCCCATTTATTCAGAATTACATCTTTGGCCCATTAAGTTCCATATTTTACATTTTAAACCCTTTATTTACAAAAGTTACCAAATAAACCCTAAAGTTACATAATTTACAATTTAACCCATATAATATCCTTAATTACACCATTAACCCTTAGATTTAATTATTTACAGAATCTACCTTCTAATTTCATGCATGGTACGATTTAACCCTTTAGTTTCCCATAATTACACATTTAGTCCCTATAATTATAAAACATATATATTAATTTGTAAATTCCAAATAATTACATATTAGCCCCCATAATTATCCAAACTTATACCAAACCATCTTAACATTATAATTTACTCAAAATGACCTCAAGTTTCCAGTATTTACATTTTTAGTCCCTTGATTTAATTTAATTTCAAACCGAATTTACAATTATATATATTTACTCATTTAACCTTTTAAATACAAAATTTACATATAGACCCCTCATTTAACATTTTATACGAATTTTACCATGTTCAAATAACTTACAAAAATTATCCCTTGAGTTTTTAGAATTACAAAACACCCCTTATATTTTATTCTTTCAAATCGATATACACTTTTAATTAACAAATCAAAACCCTAACTTCACCAATCATTACATCATCATTACCACATCATTTAAACACATCAATTTTCCAGATTTAATCATAAAATACCTAGGTCGATTTGTTTTTAGAGTTTTCCACAATTTTACTTTTGTTTCTATTTAGCCGATTTACAACAATTTCCACAATAATAATTTTAGGTCTCCACAATTCAAAGGAACATTTTTCTAGTGTTATATGATGATCATAGATGCCATGAAAAATAATAACATGATCCAGAAAAATCGCATGCATACATTTTGCTATTTAATTCGATTCTAGGGTTTATAAAACAATATTTTTCATACGATTTATATATGATGCATGGGCTGTTTTTATCATTTTTCCCAGGTTGTATTCGACATAAAGATCATAAGAAAAATGACCAACGAATTTTAGAGGTGTCGCAGAATTAATTTATGAATTACCTTGTTCACTAGCGCACGAAAGGAAAATAATTCCTCAAAAATAGAGATCGACCAAACAAGGATTCACCACTATTTTTCCTAGGTTGTACACGTTAGGAAGAGTGTTAGAAAAATGAGAAACAAGATTTGTGGTGATCGAATGAATTAAAACGAATTATACCTCTTTTGTATGTCGCGATGGGAGAAAATTCACCACAATAGGATCGTGCAAAGAACACCTTCAAAATTATTTTTCCAGGACTCCTTAGAAGTATATTGATCACAGAAAAATGCTTAGAGGATTTGTGGAAGTCGTATGGAGGCTCAAAGGATTTTTGGTGTGTTTTGGTTAAATCGGCATTTTAGGGTTTTTAGGATAGAAATTGTGTTGAATGATTTTTAACCAAGAAGAACCGGTCATAGGGGAGGGTAAATGGCCCAATTTTCGTAATTTTAGTCAAGGGAAATTAATGCATTGATTTACTAGTTTTAATGCCCTTATAATTACTTTTAATTACCATTATTTAAATCATAAATTTGAATTTAAACTATATTAGGCGCCCAAGGGCATTTTGGTAATTTTGTGGCTTGTATAAAAGTTAAATGGAGTTGTTAAAAAATATTTGGGATCATAACTTGTTCATTGCTAGAAGTTTGGAATTTATTTGGTGCTTTACATATGTTTTATTTAGTTTTTTAAATTCCCAGGGGCAATTTGGTCATTTTACATGTTATAGAATTTCAGGTATTACTTTGAATAGACAAGGTATGGTGGTGTCTCCTATCTAAACTCAAGTTTTGCTTGAGTGGTAACAATGCGACCTCACTGAGCTATCTCAGGGATGCGTTACTCTTTGTAGGAGAGAAGTTGTTTTGTAAAAGTCTAAGCTTTAATTGTACAAAAACACACATGACTTCTCTCCTTCTCAATCTATTTATACACAAGTAAACTGAGTAAAAGTAATTAAAATATTACAAGTTGTTGAGCAAGCGTGTCTGACAATTACAACAGTAATTGTCATTTCCAAGAACCAATAGAAATGGCCTATTAAGTCTTTAGGAGTGGTTGGTCTGACACTCCAAGACTTTAAGCCGTCTTAGGAAGGATTTCTTCCTGACAAGATAAGATTTGATCTTATCTTAAATCCTTCCTAGATATTTCTGCCTTTCTTCTCAGGCACTTAGTTCTTCAGGACACGCTTCTCAGTTATCATTCATAACTACTTAATTGTTGTTGAGGAGACTGGGGTTCAATGAGTTCTTGTCCAACACTCACTGAACCATCATCTTCTTCTTTGGCTTAAGTGCTACTTCAGGGAGTACCGCCTTCCTGCGTAGTGAATCCTTCTACTTGAATTCGCCTTAAGCATCCTGAAGATGACTTACTGAGAGGCTGTTCTCTCAGTGACTTGAATTGTTCTCGGTTTAAGTTAACACTTAGTTAATTTGTGTCCAAATCATGTTTTAAGTATTCTTGGGTTTTTCATGACCCAACAATCTCCCCCTATTTGGATATAAATTATTCCTAAGTGTTTTGATCAGTTATGAGTGAGCTAATGACTTCTACTCATACTGAATGTACTATAATGTAAATAAGGACACTGAAATAATAAAAACATCATCTTATTGATATCATTACAAGTCCTAACAAGCTAAGTACAAAAAGGGATAGTGGGGGTATTCAGGCAGATCTATCAGTTCAACTTAATACCAAGGGCTTCAAGCTTGGGCTTCTTTGACTGCAGCTCTTGTTGGTCAGGATGCTCATTGATTTTCATTTTCATATCTTGACAAAACTTCACATTTTTAGGACTCTTGAGTGGAGAGGCCATCATTAGAAAGCCAAGCATAGCTTTGATCCCTGACAAATCGATATCACTCCACCTTTGGAATGCTTTGTCTCCGAACTCATCAATGAAGAACAAACCTCTTTCAGGTTGTTCAATGACCATATTGTTCCTGAAAGGAACACCTTCAGGGAGAGCCCTATTGCAGTCAAGACCAGGAATCTTGATCTCAGGCTCAGCTTCAATCTTCTTTCTTTTTCTTGAAGAAGACTGAGAGGGAGCTGGTTGTGCTGAATCAGGAAGAAGAGATGGAGTGCCAAGTTCCTGAGGTGCAGCTGCCATTCTTTCGTACCTCAGACTCAAGGACTTCAACAGGCTAGGGACCACAACATTTGATTTCTTTGCTATTAATGGACCCAACTCATCCAATTCTGTGATCCCAAAGTCAGCGAATCTGAAGGGGGTATGAACATCAAAGTTTCTCATGTCAGCCCCTCTGTAGATAGTTACACTGGCAGGATTGGTGTTTCGATGAATATGAACATCAGTGATTGGTTCTGGCTTCAACCTATTTGTCATATACCACTGATATTTCTTAATCCTGTTCTGCCTGATCTCTTCAGCCCTTTTATTCCTTTCCTCCCTTTTCTTCCTGAGATTGATCATCTCCTCAGTCTGAGCTTTTACAAAGGTCATACCACCCTCTCTTCCTGAGAGATCCTTAGCCTCAAGACCAATCTTCTCAGCCTCTTCATGAACAACCTTAATAATAGCAGGCTTGCTCACCTTTTCTTCCTCCTTTAACTTCTTCTTTGCTTCCTCTTCCTCTAGGTAAGCACTGAGTTCATCAGCTGAGAAGTGGTGAAGAACTCCATCAATGTCATACGGGATCCTGGGTGGTGATTCAGGATCCTTTGCTACCATGATTGGTGCAGGTTGAGGCTCAGGTTCAGTGAGGATGCCTTTGCCTTTATCTTGATGGGTGGTAGAAGCTTCAGGAATCTCCCCTTCAGTGTGAGAAGGAGGAGAAGGAGGTTGCTGACTTGTGGAACCTTCAGGGACTCCAGTGTCTTTCTCCCCCTCAACTGTTGCTTGAGCCATGGTGATAGCAATAGTTGGAGCCACTGGAGCAGCAACACACTTGAAAGCCTGATAGATCTCAGTCATCATTGATTTGATGTCCGAGGTGTCTTTCTGAAGAGTTGAGATCTGATCCGCCAGAGATGCCTGAGAAGCTTCGATGCCTGACATCCTTGACCCAAGAGACCATGCCAAAGATGTTGAAGATTGTGCCCAAGTACCCAGATGTTTTTCCTGAAGACCCAAGGAAGTCCTGATTGAGTCCAATGAAGAGGTAAGACCCTCAATCTTAGAATCCTTCAGTAAGCTGAGAAGATCATTGAATTCAGCTGATTGCTTCTGGTAGGTCTCAGCAGCCTGAAGGACCTTCTTGTTGAGTTCGGGGTCATCCTTGACAGTTGTTTGAATAGTTCCAAGGCTTTTGGTGATGCCTTCAAGAGTAAGATTGAACTTCTGGAAATGAAGATCAATAGCTGTCAGGGAGTTATTGGTGTCAGAATGTATCTCGATCACATCATCATGAAAACTTTCAACATCTACCTTCAGGTTGGCATAGTGAACAGCAGCTTCAGTGTGATGATCGAACATCTCTTCAGTGAGACCAGTGTAAAGAGCTCTATTGGTCTTGAGTAGGAATTTGACCAATTTTCTTTCAGTGAGGGGAAGAGAGTCATCATACTTTTGGAGGATGTCCCCAGTATCAGAAGAATCAGAAGATTGAGAACCTGACTCTTCACTTTGGCGTAGAGATGACTGATGTGATTGTTCAGGTTGTTCAGATTGTACATCAGTTTCCATATCCTCACCTGCCTCAAACATTTCCTCTTCACTCTTTTCCCTGAGCTCTTCATCAGACTCGATAAGAGCCTGAAAGTCCCCCATGGACTGAATACCTAAAAATTCAACCAGCTCCTCTTTATAAAAAGACTCGCCTTTGGTTTGGCCAGGTCCTGACCCCGTTGTCATAATAACTGAGTGGGTTTGCTCAGCTTGACTAGCCATAATAACTGGGGTAATACCAGCCTGGCTTTTGGGGGCAGTTCCTGAGAGAATCGGACTGCCTGAGGGGTTTATGGGTTCCGTATCAGCGGGTTGTTTCTTTCCCTCTGAGTCTTTGTCCCCCTTAGCACCTTCAACCACTGATGGGTGTTTTTCAGTGATATCACTAGGTACTGATTGTGAAAGTTGGTGGACCCCCTTCCCATCAGGATTGTGCTATCCTTTTGGGGATTTAGGGTCCTTTTCTCCCTGAGATCCTGAGGGTGATTGCTCAGGAACGTTAGCGGGATGTGAATGTTTGTGGGTCCCCTTCTCAGTAAGGTAGTGCTGCCTTACCGAGGATTTAGAACCCTTTCCTCCCTTGGGAACTGATTGTTTTTTGACAGTTCCTTCATCGGGATATGAGGGAGGAATGCTTCCTGATCCTTCTGACTTGTTTATGTCAGTTGGACCATGTGGAATGGGTGTGCCCGAGGTCACTGAGGATGATTGCTCAGTGACTTCCGTTGGCCTTTGTTTTGAGGTCAAGAGGGTCTCAGAAATGGGTGTCTCAGAGGTCTCGGCCTTTTTCAACCTCTTTTTAAGGTTTAGTTGGTTTTGAGGATCAGTCTCAGTGGCGAGTGGCTTGGGTCTAACCACCTGGCTGGACTGACCCTTCTTTGTCTTCTTCACCTTTTTGGTCGGTGAAGGAACTGGTGAGACAGCGTCTTTACCCTGAATGACTGATTGCATGTATTCATTCAGGGCAATATGTGTAACCTCACTGATGCTACTAGTGAAGTTTGACTTGTGCAGGACGTCAGGCTTCGTACCTTCTGCATCAGGCCTCACGTAGTTAGAACCAAGTAGGTCCTGAAGCACACAGGAAACAAATCTAGGGTAGGACATATGCCTTTGCCTATGTTTTCCTGAGAGCTTAGCAACAAGGTCTCGGAAGATTATTCCTCCGATGTCAATTTTTGTACCCTCAAGGAGACTGAACAACATCAATTGTTGTGATGAGTTTAATTGTTCCGTTGAGGATTTATTTCCACCCAGGACCTGAATGACAAATGTCACCAGTATCCTCCAAATAGGATGGAACCATGTTTTGACTACTGGAGCTTTCTCCAATAAGCCCCCAGCAGACGTTGTAGGACGTCTGGGGTCGTGGGGTGCTAGAAAGATCAGTTCATTCTTTATGTCCGGATCAGTAGGGTTGGGTGCAAACGCTTCAGCAAAGTCAAGGCCTGTTGCTTTGATGAAGGTTGTGTAGTCAAAGGAGAGGGTTCTGCTCCCATTCATCACCGCGAAGGTGATGATTGACTCTTTGGTGTCTTTGGGGCTGGTAGCCACAACCGTGCACCAGAATTCCCTCAAATAGTCATGGTAGATGACTGAGGGGGTGTGGGTGAAAGCCTTTGCAAGAAAACAATTACGAAGAAATTTCATAATGTTCTTGTAGGCTGGGTAGTTTTGTGGATAAGAGAAATTTCCAACCACATTGTTCTTTGTTAGGTCAACGTCCCCAGTGAGGAATTCCACATTGGGGGCGTATGCGATAGCTTGAGAAGAAGCCATTGGTGGGTAAGTCTGGGTTTGACTAATGGTTACTGGGTTTCTAAAGCTTAAGAATGCACACACAATTTGTTTTTGAGAATTCAAAATGGCAGAGTTTTGCTTAAGATTCTATAAAAACGTGTGTGTGTTTCTTTTGGTGGGGTTATTTATAGGGAAGTGGAGATGGGGGTGTTTTAGGCATTTGAGCGGTTTTAATTTATTCAAAAAGAATTATTTGGAAACTGTTTTGAATAATATGTTTTGGGATCCGCATTTAATGCCAACACTCCACTTTCCTATTTTGGCGCAACAGTCAAGGTGAACAGTTGAGCAGTTCTGCAAAAGTGTAATTTGCAGAGATGAGTCATCACATATCTGGAATGTGAATGGAGAGGCATTTAATGACAAGTGGGAATGTGGTGGCCCATAGGTGGAAGCCAGAAAGGCAAAGAACAAATATTCTTGAATTAAATATGAGTTCAGTTACCAACCTCGGACATTTACTAACTAGATACTTAGAGCATTTAAGTCAGTATTTAATGTCTCTTTTCAGGGCCCTGAATGACTTTTCATTCAGTGATGGTTTTTCAGGGACTTGGGATTAGTCACTGATGATTCAGGAATATGGAATGATTCCTGAGCTGCAAGGATTCAGGAACTTGGGTTTAGTTCCTGAACCCTAAAGATTTCAGGAACTTGGGTTTAGTTCCTGATGTTGAGGATTCAGTGATTTGTTTTCACTGATGTACACATTGAGTCAGGAACCTGAGGATATAAGAATTTATACTTCAGTTGGAAAGATTCAATCAGTGGACTGATTCTCTATATCCAACATTCCTAATTCAGCTTTCAGTCTTGTGAAAGTTGGTTCATCCAAAGGTTTGGTGAAGATATCAGCCAACTGATATTCAGTAGGGATGAAGTGTAATTCAATGTCACCATTCATGACATGGTCCCTGATGAAATGATATCTGATATCAATGTGTTTTGTTCTTTGATGAAGAACGGGGTTGTTGGATATTGCAATTGCACTTATGTTATCACAAAAGATGGGTACCATCTTATACTGAATTCCATAGTCACTGAGTTGACTTTTCATCCAGAGTACATTTGCACAACAACTAGCTGCGGCAACATATTCAGCCTCAGCTGAGGATAAAGCAACTGATTGTTGCTTCTTAGCACTCCAACAGACTAGTTTCCCACCAAGAATTTGGCAAGAGCCTGAGGTGCTTTTTCTGTCCATGTTGCATCCAGCATAGTCAGAATCTGGGTATCCTTTAAGATCAAGGCCTGAGCATTTTGGATAATATAATCCAAGGTTTGGAGTACCCTTCAGGTACCTGAATATCCTTTTCACAGCAGTGATGTGTGATTCTCTTGGGTCAGATTGATATCTGGCACACAGACATACTGAGAATTGGATATCAGGCCTTGATGCAAGTAGATACATCAGTGATCCTATCATTCCTCTAAATAGAGTTTGATTTACTGGTTTACCAGTGAGATCAGGACCTAGGTTGTTTGGGGGAACCATGGGAGTCTTGACTGAGGCACAGTCACTGAGTTCATACTTTTTCAGTAGGTTCTTAACATACTTTTCTTGACTGATAGTGGTTCCTCTATCAGTCTGCTTGATCTGTAGACCAAGGAAGTATGTCAGTTCTCCCATCATGCTCATTTCAAACTTCTTTGCCATTAGTTTTTCAAATTGTTTGCAAAGTTTGAAACTTGTTGAGCCAAAGATGATGTCATCAACATACACTTGTACTAGTATGACATCATTATTTGTCTTATAGATAAACAATGTGTTATCTATCTTGCCTCTGACAAATTTGTTTTGGATTAAGAAGGCTGAGAGAGTCTCATACCATGCCCTGGGAGCTTGCTTCAGTCCATAAAGGGCTTTGTTAAGCTTACAGACATGATCAGGAGACTCATGGCTTTCAAATCCAGGAGGTTGCTGAACATAAACTTCTTCTTTCAGTGAACCATTTAAGAATGCACTTTTAACATCCATTTGGTACACTTTGAAGTTCATGTATGTGGCAAAAGCAAGGAAGATCTTGATGGCTTCCATCCTTGCTACTGGTGCAAATGTTTCTTCATAGTCAATGCCTTCTTGCTGATTATAGCCTTTGGCTACAAGTCTGGCTTTGTTTTTAATGACTATGCCATTTTCATCAGTTTTGTTTTTGAATACCCATTTCATGCCAATGACTGAGACATTCTCAGGACATCTGACCAAGGTCATTACCTTGTTTCTGTCAAATTGTTCCAGTTCATCATGCATGGCCTGAACCCAACTTGGATGTGTAAATGCTTCTTTAACACTTTTGGGTTCAATTGTGGAAATGAAGTCCACAAATAGGCATTCATTGACTGAGGCTGCTCTTAGACTAGCAGCCATGCTCCTGGTGAGCATGCCTTCAGTAGGCTCTCCAATAATATTGACAAGTTCAATGTCCTGAGACCTAGTCCAACTTTCCTGAGGTCCTGGATACTGATTTGAACTTGTGGAGGCCTGATTGGGTAGAGGGGTTGGTTCTGGAGTAGACACATGATCATTGATTGGATCTTGAGTATCTATATGATCACTGAGATTGTTTGGTTCTTGAGCATTTTGAACAGACTGATCAATTTCATCAGTGTTTGCATGTGCCTCAACAAACTCAGTGATGGTTGGGTTAGGTAGGTTGTGAGGGATTATGTAATGGGAGAGGTTAGCATCATCTTGATACTGAGTAGAAGGATTTTTTTCAAGAAGATATTCATCAGGAGGATATCTTGAAGAATTATCAATTCCTATCTCTTCTACTGAGGCAGTTGAGAACCTGATTGCATCTGTAACACCCCAACCCGACAAGGGTAAAGATATCACAAAAATGGTTTCATATCAGATCAAAACAAAGCATACATTTATAGTAATACAAGAATCTCAAAGGTTACAAATGAAATACTGAAATTACAAGGTTACAAATGCGAATACAAATTCTAAAAATATAATATCTTCTAATCAACTCTAATCCAGAATAACTATCAAGTCTTCTAAGTCCAAGGTACTCTCCACTCATTACCAGCTCCCTACTAAACCTGCCGCAGGAAAAGAAATGCGGCTGAGCTTAAAAAGCCCAGTGAACAGATATATAACAAACGGAAACAAAAGCAAAAGAAAACGAACATATATGGTATAGTGCAATGGAATAACATAAGATATAGACAAAGGTACAAAGTAAGAAAGTGAAAAGGGGAGGTCAGTAATCCACCACGAGCCCGAACATAAATCAAATATAGTAACCAAACCTTCATAATCATATAGAGGGGAGACCTCTCAGATAATCAGATAATATGAGGGGTGTCCTCATTCTTCAAATGGAGTAGCTAGCTCCCGAACTTGTGAAAGACGTGGATTGCACCCAGCATCAGTCACCGAACAATATATAATATCAAATCATGTTAAGTCCACGAAAACGGACACGAACCTAGGATTGCAATCCATACGCCCCCCGAACAATAATATAGGCCATAATAAATATAATGTGCACGTTACGAACAATATGGGGACGGTGTGAGAAATCACTCACCCACACGTGAGTCATGTCAGCGGTGCATCACAGACACGGCCATGTTACCTTCATGGCTAGGAAACGAACTTGGCTCGGGTATCAAACTGAAGGGTCAAAGGTCCAAATCACAGCAAAGATCCAAATCATAGCAAAGGTTCGAACAGTCTAAGTCATCGAATCATGGTCAAAGTCCCAATATCAAAGCAAAGGTTCAAAATCAAATGGTTCATTTAAAATAATCTTTATCAAATGATTTTCATGAAAATAATCTTTAAACGTAGTTTTCATAAAAGCTTAGCCAAATTCCAATTAAAAGTGGTATCGCATATTTCATAAACATCAATTTAAAAATAAGTTTTCCTCAAAAAATTTCCATGATATAATCGAAAAGGTTTTCACATTTATTTACCAAAATCAAATGAACCTTCGAATCATCAAGTGATACGAATACTAATATCCCAAGGTAACGAACGAATATCAAACGGATCATTATAGAGGATCAAAGCAAAAAGGGTCATATCGAACATCAAGGTCTAAATGAATCAAACAAACGAACCAAATTGTAGGGGAACATGGCAATGGCTTAGGGAATCTTAAAAACGAATCAAGATCAATGAGTCATGAGAGGAGAAAACACCCTTACTGAAAAAGGGTAGAATATCTGTACCTTAAAAGCAATTCAACGCGTACCCAAAAACACAACTTACTCCTTCGGTTTATCTACATAAATTATGAGACACTTATTATTTAATTATACACAACTGATCATTACTCTTCGTACTCATTGTTATTTGTTATTATATTTTATTATTACATATTCTTGTCCATCGAAATTAATACACAAAAACAATAAGTTTTAATACTGTTTCGAAATCCATTACTATTTAAATATCAAAAATGTATTAAGGACTAATGACTACAACAAACTAATAACTGGTGCTTAATTTTGTAGTGTTATATTAGGCATTAAGATATTCATGATTAGGTCTATATAACCATATTTGAGATTTCATGCAAGTATTACTGCTTATGTGTTATACTCAAAACATCGTATTACCAAACCCATTTCGAATTCTTCATTACATGTTTTAAAGGTGCACTTGATTCTCTTATAACTATATAACCAAAGATTACTTAAATTGATACTTGTGCATAGCGTTAGTTCATTGTATTCAAATTAGAACTAAGATTTGCCTGAGGTCAAACAAACACGTACATATCAGAAATTGAACCCAACTCGAAGTCGAACACGAGGACAATATTCAACAAGACATGATCGAACAAATTCTTATTCGAATGGGCAAAACCCTCCGTGAACCTACTCTACCCATTTTAGTTTTCTTGCATAATAGCATGTGTTAATTATCAGGTTTAAGTCACGATTTAAAAGAACATATCAGAACTCATATAACCAGATTGAAGACGTGGCAAATTCGAAAAGAAAAACAGACAAGTCGATATATAGGGGCTGTATGTTAATTTGCATTACAAAGTATTATAGGTTTCAGTTCATATGCTTTAAAACAAAACACACGTTATACATATTCCCATGCATGTCTTCATCTTCATATACCATTATATTTACAATCTGTTTCAAGTACATATATAAAAGACCTTGAACTTGCGTTGTATACTGGTTTTTAAAACGTAGAAAAGAGGTCGTATGAATGTCTTTATACTCGGTTCCATGGCGTATATATTAAACCTTTTTCGAACAGTAAAACAAAACCGAGATTGACATATACGTAGGTTATAGGTTCTATGATTTCATGTGACTAAGAAACGAAGCAAACGACGTGCATATCTATATGATTTTAATGGTTATTAGTCTCGTTTTACACCATATTCGACCCATATAATAAATTAAGCGACTAGTGTTCATATAGGAATATATATACGTATCAAATCATTTTGTATCACTTCTTTTAAGTCATTTGTTTTACTAATATATTAGATATGTATAGGTTTATCGTTATTCGAATGAGAAACACAAAGGTGAATGCAAAAGATACCTCTAGGATGATAGATCGACACCGATGATACGAACACGAGCACAAGATTCAATGAGACGCAACCGAAACCGATCTCGCCCTCAACCACGTGAAACTCGAACACAAGGATAAGCATGAACGAAACTCCCAACTAACTGAGGTTTTAATTGCTTTCCAACCTTAAATGTTTGCTGAGAAGATTGGATCTTGGAACAGTTTAAATTTTCTTTAGTTTTCATTCAAGATAGGAAGAGGTATATAAGGCTATACGGTTCATTATAGAGGAATGAGATTTGTCAACATGTGAGTAAATTTAGAAACGAAATATTGTCGTGGTAAATTTGGAGGACAAAGAATTGGGTCGGTTTGTTGCTTGTTGGTGTTTATTTCTCTAGGTATAATCAAAGTGGTGAGAAGTGAGGAGATATACACGTACAAAAGAAAAGAGGGTGGGATGGGTTTATCAAAATAGGAATGCCGTATGATTTGAGACAATTTAGGAGTGATTTGGGCCGAGATTTTTGGAAGATAATTGAGTGATATGAATGCCAAACGAATTTACCATATAACAAGGATAAGATGTATTACAAATTAAAATAAAAGATTTGGTCTCAGTACTTGTATATGTTGATTGTTTCCTAGGATAATTAGGTTGTGTAGGTAACATTAGTTAATTGATTATAATGTAAGGCTTTGTTACTTAAATCTTATTAGTTAACTTAAGACATTAATTATCTTAGGTTAAGTACAAATGACACTCACTTGTACGATTTTATAAGTTCTCAAAATTTCAAAATTAGATGGTATTTTTGTCATTTCGTATTACGTTAAATTTTTGGGTTTTACAATTTCTTCTCCTCTAAAAGAAAAAATTTCGTCCTCGAAATATGAAGTCGCAAGGTTAAACGAAGTCGTGGCAAACCGCAAAAGGTCGTCACAAACATTCTCACTCCCGAGGAGGTTCATCCAAAAAGATCTTCAGACCAAATAGTTTCTCATGACTCGAATCAAAATGAGGTGGGTTCAAATTTCTCAGAAGGAGACTAAATAAGTTGATTGTGATCAAAATGTCCATGCAACATAATATGGACGATAGGCGAATCTTCTAGAAAGCTCATATGGAATACGAACAAGATTTCAAATCAAATTAACTGTTTCAACGGCAGAGAGCTCTACGAAGAGTTCACGATTTACAACTGAGGTCAACGGAATGCAAAACGAGAGTCCAAAGTCATCCCGATACCTAACGAACGAAAACAGAGTATACGCATAGGTAGAATGAACCTAAAGTCTCACTAATCACGGTTAATCCAACGGAGATCAAATTCTAAACTTCTTAGGTACTCCCCAAGATATCCTATGTCCACAACAAGTGCACGTTATATGATGTAAGTATTATCACGTTGGCCAGACGTCATAATACTGGCATCATGTAAATATGCCCTCATGATGGTCATATTTTATCTCAAGTCGTAATCAAAACCACCTATCTTAATCCACCTAGTATTTCTACAGCCTCGGAGGTCAACCAAAATCGAATGCCAAAGTCTCATGAGGGGGGCTAGACTCTATTTTTTGAATAATAGTGTACTCATTTAGGAGGTCCTTTGGGGACTCTTGTTAACCGATCAAATAAGCACCCAAATGGGTGGGTTTTACCAAAACACTACACAAGTTTGTGACCTCTAGCCGCGACTACAATACTCTTTTGAGGTGACAACAACCCAAGGAACAACCTAATTCGAATACAAGCAAAATGCCGACAGGTTTTTGAGCTTAAATCAACAACTTTGACTACAACTTAATACGCAAAACAAACACGGCCTCTTTATACACAACAATGACACAACTCAAAGATTATTTTGCAAAACCAACAAGTCATAAGTTTAACATATAGATTGTTAACGTGTCGAAGCTAGTTCTTGGTGACTCAACTCAATTTGAACACCAACAAGATGCTAACGAAGTTTGAGTACTACTCAATACTTCGACAATAACTCGATAAGCAAAACCATTTAGCCTCAATATACTCTATCAAAACTTGATCAAAACAACATTCTTGCGACAAAAAAATTATCCTTAGCTACATCCTAACTTTATACCACAATGATTTAAGCTGGGAATCAAAGCAACGAAATGATAATGAAAATCAAGAACAAGTAAAAAGAACCAATTGCTTCCAAACCGAGCCATGATTTAGTACCATTATTAGTTTTTCAATTAGATTTGAGCCACACCAACACAATACACAACTAAGATTCATGATTCCACAAGATTTATATGTCGACAGAACATGTTATAAATTAACGAAATTCACAACAATTCATAAGTTTAAGATTTCAATCGAATGATACAAACAACAACACAATAAAAACATGACTACATTTGAAGTAGGAAGATTAAGATTTTTGAGGATTCTTACAATCAAATTGATTTGACTGAGGATGATGAGGATAAAATCCAAGAAAGATTAAACCCAATCCAAGAAATCCACTTCCTTTCTTCACCACTATTTTACCCTTTGTATTTGATGATGATTTGGTGGTGAGATGGGTTCCTGGAAATCGAATGGGTCTTAAAGAAATCAAACAAGGCTTGTTTACCCTCCCTTTTGCTAACCAAAGACGCTCCATGGCCATTTTGAGAAAAATATGTCAACATCCCTTTTGTCTTGGCTCGTTGACTTATGGGAAACGACAAGAAACAAGAGAAACAAGAGGAAGATGTTAAAATTGTTTTGTCTCGTTTTGTAGCCTAAATCCATAGAATGGATTTGGATCTGAAATGGATCTTGATGAAGATGGTGATGGTTGCATTAATAATTGAGATGAGGGAGAAGGGAAGGGGATGAGAAACCCTCTCTCTCTCTTCCTTCTTTTCATTTTTTTTTTTTAATTATTATTACTAGTGGACGAATTTTGTAGTTTATTTGGGATAAGATTTGTTTTTAGTGTGTACTGCGTGTACCTCGTGTCCTGTTGAATCCCGGTGTCACTCGAGATTTCTGGGTTGTCGTGAGCACGAAAAATATAATTCAGGAGACGTTCTTATCAAACTGATATAGAGTAAAATTTTATTTAATCCGAATATGAATTAAAAATTTGAACCATTACTAATGTGGTGTCGGTGTGGCGTGTGATATCGTTGTTTCAATTCGTGTAGTTTAGTTACCAGTCATACACAAGGGGAATATGTAACTTCTAAAATAAATCATTTTCAGTTTTAAATGTTGAGTAATGACCTGGAAAATTCGCGATTGCTATAGTCTACCCCTGTTAATTAGAATTTTGTCCTCAAAATTCAGTTGAATAAGGGTCTGAGCTTGCTCGAACAGTATTCACCCTTCGATTTGGTTGCACACAGGAAGGTAAGGGTGTGGGTGTCAATCCAAATAGTACCAGGTGCTACTTCCCAAATGGTACTATCAATACTTCCTAACCTCTAGAAATCACACAAATGAAACCACATAATAATCACACAGTAAGGCAAGCTTTCCCGTCCTTGAGTAAAGCCGTCAAAAACCTTAGGTATCCTTTTGGTAGTTTAAGTTGAGCCTCAACTGAAATCTAGCTTAACCCCACAACTCATCAAACAAGAACTGTCATGAGATTAAACTAAACCACAGTTTAAGCCCAGTAACAACTTGATTTCAGCTTAATCTCACAACTCATCAAACAAGAACTGTCATGAGATTAAACCTAATTTTAAACTATGTAACAACTTGAATCTAACTTAACTTCACAACTCATCAAACAAGAACTGTCATGAAATTAAGTTAGGTATCAAGTTGTAAGAAAGGAAACTCAACATTTTTGAAGGATTGACTCAATTTTGGGATCGCTTTCAAATAAACAACTAGTAGATAACCAAGGAGAAGGTTCAACTAAGGGGGATGTAAATTCCTGTTTCTTCCAGAATCAATAGTGTGTGCTCTAAGTATATCTCCTAATTTCGGATAGTATGCTCACCCTGACCATCGGTCTAGCAATGGTAGGTCATACTCTACTCCAACTGTGTTCCTAATGCGTCCTATAGTGTCTACCAAAATCGCAATGTGTATCGTCTGTCACGATTCGATATAATAAGTAAGGCGCTCCTCATGTATGTCGCTCTAATCGGATTTCTTATCTTTAAATGCTACGGAGGCATTGATCAACCAAATGACTTATCCTGAAAACTCGAAATGCCTGTATATCGTTCTTAACGCGGTTTTAGGGTTGTCAATCTTGTGCACTCTCAACTAATGATATTCGGGTTCAGAATCTTTCTTCGAGAAGTATCGCGTATCATGAAATTTGTGTCGCTCCGGGAGTTAAGTTGATGTGTATCTCAATTCTTCAAGGAGGGGTAAATCTTGTTAGGTCTTTACGAAGTATTCCAGGGACTTCTTAAGCACGCGAGGTATCTTTGGGTTTCTACTCGTCCTACTAGGCGTACTGAAATAGGCGGTTTGTAGTAACTATCGAGTGATTAGGCTTCATGAAATGCCTCGTCCATTCTTGAGCAAAATCATTTAAAAATTTTAAGCTAAGTAGCAACTTTAAACTTAATCTCACATCTCATCAAACAAGAACTGACATGAAATTAAGTTAAAAGTTGTTAAAAAGCTTACCTTTTTTTTTTTTTTTTTGACGAAAAGGAAAAAAAATTAGTTAAAGTTTGGGGTTGCTTAAAAATGAACGGGTGGCATTTCAGCACCCAAAGGTCTTGCTACCAAGTGGAGTTTTGAACCATCTTATCGGTTTCTATCTTCTTAGTCATACACTATATCAATCTCATAACTAAGAGCTAGGACATTAAGCTTACCTTTAACAGTGGCATGAACTAAGTGGAAACAAATTTATAATCGACGTTGGAATCAAACAGCATGATAGTCTAATATACGTTTAAGGAGAACATACCTGTCACGAGGTTCGGGTCCTGACGTCCTTCTTCAGCGTTCATCAGGAATACCCGCCCACGAGCTGGGTTGCCATTGTTTCCAGTGTTTCCATTAGTCACTAAGGCCTGATTTTGGTTATTCTGCACTTGCCCCTATGCCCTATTCAGCTTAGGACACGTGTTTCGGAAATAATCCAGGCTCCCGCACTCATAACATGTCTTTGGCTAAATGACATTAATCAGAGTCGCCTGCATGGCTACTGCTCGACAATCCCTTGCGATGTGACCAGTCTGATTGCAGTTGAAACACACCAGGCAGGGTTTAGTCTTCGGGTGATGGTAGTTACATTTGGCACACTTAGGGTGAGGGCCTTCATATCCCTTACGGCCCGAGCTCGTTGCCACAAATCCTTTTCCCCATTTCGCCTTCTTATTTTCATCATTTGCACCTCCTTGTTTACTTGTCTCACTCACGATCTTCCTCTTATCATCATTCTTGGACAATGTCCCATTCCTAACCATTTCATCCGTTAAGGTTGCATATTTCAGTACCGCGCTCTGAAGGGTAGGGGGCTCAGTCGCTTTCACCATCCCGCGAATCTCAGGGACCAAACCATAGATGTATCTCTCAATTCTCTTGGATTCAGGAGTGACCATGTGAGGTACCAGTCTAGCAAGCTCATGGAATCGATCTGTATAAGCCGCGTGACCAGCACCTACCATAGCATGGTTGTAGAACTCATGCTCTAGCTTCTGCATCTCGTTGTTTAGGCAATACTCCACCTTTAGTAATGCCTTAAGGTCATCCCAACTCATTCCCATGGCGGCTTCTCTTCCTCTAGCCTGGATTTGCGTGTTCCACCAGGTCAGAGCCTTTCTCGTGAACGAGCTTGCAGCGTACTTCACCCTCTGGTGAGCTGCACACTCGCTTATGTCCATTACTGCCTCCATTTTCTCAATCCATCTTGTGTACACCAACGCTCCTCCATTGCCATCAAAGTCTACTGGTTTTCATGCTGTAAACTCCTTGTATGAACATCCCTTGCCACTATTGTTGTTTTTGCCATTATTGTTGTGGTCACTATCAATGCTATTGTCTGCATGGTCATTCCCGCATTCGTTTTTTCCTAGATTACTGATGTGGTCGCCAACTTGGGTGACGATAGTGGGTAGCAATGCTTGTAGTTGCTCGACGATCATGGCGGAAAGGTTAGGATTCACATTGTCGTTGCCGTTGTTCTCGGTGCCGCGACCACCTGCTCTACCTCCTCGCCCACCAGTCCTTTCACCCCTCGATGGTGGTGTAATACCCAAAAATCTGAAAGCAAGTAAAAGACAAAAATGCCCCTATGAATTTAAAAATTTAATAAAAGGTTTATAAAGTACCGAATCAATCCCGAACTTCTGGAAATGGACAAGTTATGTCACCAAATATTTTTGACAACTCCAATTAATATTTTTGCAAGCTATAAAATTACCAAATTGCCCTTCATGTGCCGAATAGAATTTATATCAATATTATTATAGTTTTAATGATAATTAAAATACATTAAATGACAAATTAAAGCCCAATAATTATTCCCAAACCAAAAATCCGAAATTATAGCCCATTCCCTCCCCTAAAACCGGTATCTCCCATTATTCATAATTATCCCATTTATCCTTTCCCTAAAATACAATCCGATCAAAACCAAACCACACAAATAATTCGTATATCAAAATCCGGCCACCAAGAAATTCAAGGATCATTTTTCTGGGTTGGATCTTAATCTAAAGAAGCTACGAAAAATAAGAATAGGGGCTGTGGTTCGCCGGTTTGATCTTGGTCGAGTTTCTTGTCATTTTTCCATATGTGAAGGTATAATTCGCCCATCTTGTTTCTACACGATCTAAAATTCATATTATAATTTTCTTACATTCCTTACATCATATTAGACTCAGTAAAAATAAGTACTTTGAAGCATGCAAGGGTTTTGGGTCGTTTTTGAATTTATGGGTTAAAACACACCTATTTTCCAAAATAATGTGTAACGATTTTTCTGAGGGTCATATTTATTTTATTTGGACCTTATATGATGTGTATGTTCTGGGAAAAATGTTGGAATAATTATAAAGGCCTAGATGAGTCGTTGTAATTATTGTGGTTAAAAATATGCCTAAAATCAAATAAATACCATACGATTTTTCTGTGTTGGTTTTATAATTTTTCTGAGTTCTTTATACATCTAATAACATGGGAAAAATATTGGTTTGATTTTTGGAGGCTTATACGAATTATAGTAGAATTAATTATAAACTGGGTTTTTGAAAATCAAAGGAAGAAAAAGAAAATAAAAGTAATCGATCTGGTTTTTCTGATTAGAGTTTGAATCTGGAAGTTTAATGATGGTTTAAGGTTGATATAATGATGACCTAATTATTGGGTAATGATTGATTAAATTAGGGCTTGTAATTTTCATTTAAAAAGTATATCCGATTTGGAATTAATTAAGAAGGGGGTGTTTTGTAATTTTCCAAACTTGTGGGTTATTTTTGTAAGTCATATTAGATCTGGGAGAATGTGAAAAATTATAATATGGGGTCCTTATGTGTAAATATTGCAAGAAATGAATTTATGATAATTAAAAGGTATGTTTTGTAAATTATTAAAAGAGAGGGACTAAAAGTGTAATTTCTGGAAATTTGAAGTCAATCTGAGTAAATGATGATATTAAGGGTGTTTTGTGCAAATTTGAGTATTTATGGGCTTAATGTGTAATTAATATGGAATTATGATTTAAATTATAAGTTTTGTAAACTTAAGGGACTAAATGTGTAATTTCTGAAACTTGAGGGGCTGGATTCGTACAATAAGTAATTCTAAAGTTATATTCTGTATTTTGATAAAATATGAGGTTTGTTTGGTAATTATGGATAAGATAAGGATTTAAAGTGTAAAATTATGAATTAAGGGGTTTAAATGGAAATTTTGTAAACTAAGGGGTATAAAATGTAATTTGGCAAACTTGAAGTATTGAAGACGTACATTCCGAATAAATGAAGGATTAAAAAGAATGAATGTGATAATTACATATTTGACCTTTAACTTTGGAGGAATTACATTTGAAACCCTAAAGTATGGAAACTTGCCAAATAAGGAAACCTGCCTAAAATAGAAAGTTATTAAAAAGTAAAGGAAAAACCAAAATGGTAATCTGACTTAGAATCTTCTGTAATTCCGTCTTCTATTCCTCTAGGTGTGAAGAAGGAGAGATCCTGATCTGTTTGTGCTTCTATTTCTGTTTTTGCATTCCTAATAAGGTACAGATATTCTGCCCTTTTTCAGTAAGGGTGTCCTCTTGCTTATTTCATTCAGTATCTATGATTCATCTTAGTATTTCTCTGAGCCGTTGTTGTACTCTGATTGGGTCTTCATTATGCATATCAGTAGGTTATGATCTGAGCCTTTTATATGGGGCTTTCCTATTTGAATCTATGTCTTTGTTATGTTTTCCCTAATTCATGAGCCTTGCTTTATTTGTTTTGATACATGATATGATCTGTCCATCACCCTGTAATGTGAATATTTATGACCCTGGAATACTTTGAAGGTTCATAGGATTTTATAACTAAATGTAAAAACTCTTCTTAATTACATGTGAAAATGTTTTGAAAACTTTCTTGAAAGGACCTACTTTATGAAGACTGTTTAAGGTTTACTTTCACGAAAGCTATTTTAAAAGATTACTTTTTGAACTATGACAGGAACTTTTATATAAATATTTAAATTGAACCTTGTTATGAACCTTGAAACAAAATGATATGAACCTTCTGATTTTGGACTCCCTGATACTTGACCCTTCTGACATTGGACCTTTTGATATTGAACCTATTTTCTGATTCCTGATTTATTGCTATGCTTCCTTGTTCTGTGAACCTTGTTTGTTTCTTTCATGATATTATGAGCGTTTGATATGATCTTTCTGATATATGATCTTTCTGATTTATGATCCTTCTGATTGATGATCTTTCTGATATATGATCTTTCTGATATTAAAACTTTCTGATATTGAACCTTTATGATATTGACCTACTGTTATGACCTTCCTGATATGAGCCTCTGATATGAACTTCTGATATTCTGAAATGGGAATTGACTTATGCAACTAAACTAAATACTTAATGCCTTGCCATAAACCTGAATACTTGAACCTGACACCTGAATACCTGACACCTGACACCTGATACATGATACTGATTTCTGATACATGATTCTCGATACATGATACTGATTTCTGAGACATGACACCTGACACATGATACATGATACCTGACCCTAACCCACAGTTTGATACTACGAGCCATAACTAGTCATGAGGGTTTCATGACCATGTCATTGATGCACCGATGGCATGACTCTAGGGCAGGAGAGTGATGACCTGTTCCGTCCCTTTTCTGTATTTTATTTGGTGTGTTGGGAGGTTTATGGCCACCAGGGGCGTATGGATGCATCCTAGAACTGTTCTGATTACTGATTACTGATTTCTGTATTACTGGTGACTGATGGTGTGTGCGATACACGTCTTTCACACTCTGGGAGCTGATCACTCCATATTTTCTGATTTCTGGGATTAGTGAGAGGAACATCTCTCTGCATGGCGGTATGATTATGATTTCATGTTCATGTTTCTGGGCTCGTATAGGATTTCTGTTACCCTACACCTTGTAACCTTATAACCTGATTACCTTTGCTTTCCATTACTATTACTGTCACCCGGCAATCTGGTATGTGATTTAACACTTTACTTGATTTGATCTGACCTGGTATGTGGTAGGATCTTGGATTACGTGTTTATACTTATTTTTCTGTAACAAGTGTTAATCATGTTATATCTGTATAATTTTTATATACCTGTTCCTGACTCTTGTGGTATTCATTCTTCTACTTCGCTATTTTTACCGTTACTGCTTGTTACCGTTATATCTGTTCACTGGGCTTTTTAAGCTCAGCCGCACGTTTTCTTTTCGTGTGCGGCAGGTTTAGTTGGAAGCTGGGTTATTTATAGAGAGGACCTTGGACTTAGAAGAATTTTACTAGCAGTTTGGAATTAGCTATTTATGATGGTTAGAAGAACTCATGTTAGACTTAGAAATCGTTGTATTGAAATCCTGTAATTTCATATTTTCTTTGTAACCATTGAATTCTATTGTATTATTAATGTCATGTGCTTATATTTGTTCTGATAAGGATCCGTATTTGTGACATCTCTACCCTTGCCGGGTCGGGGTGTTACAATTTATGGTGTCAGAGAACAGGCTGACGACTTGTAATACATTTACCCTGTCCTGTGCATTTAGGACCATTAGGTTTCCACTGTAAGAACATAGGAGAACACCTTGAGGACTTTCTTTAGGATTCCCTGATATGAACTTAGGTTTTAACCGGTGAGGAATGGGTAGACTATAAGGTATTCAAGTATCATCGTTTTCGCATCACTCTGATTCATGCCTTGCTATGACATTGCTTTGGTTAACCTCTGAGATTTTAGAAGTACTAGGTGGATTAAGATAAGATGTTTAGTTCCTAACTTGAGATAAAGTATGATCATCATGATGGTATACTCATATGAGGCTGGTATTATGACGGTTCGCGAACGTGATAATACCTACGTCATATGACGTACCCTCATTGTGATCATAGGATATTTCGAGGAGTGCCTTTGAAACCTTAGAAATTCTGACATTTGGCTGAGATCATTTGTGTTTAGTAAGGTGTTAAGTTCGATCTACCTATGCGTTTAATCTGCTTTCACCGTTATGAGTATACTCTGCCTGAATAAGTTGGAATTCTCGATTTGCATTCTGTTGACCTCAGTTATCAATCGTTAACCCTTTGAAGAACTCCCTACTGTTGATACAGTTGAATTAATTTGAAATCTTGTTCGCATTCCGTATGAGTATTCCGTTCTCATTTCTCTCCGCTTCCTGCAAATTTCGAGGACGAAATTTTTTTTTGTTAGTGGGGAAGAAGTTGTAATACCCAAAAATCTGAAAGCAAGTAAAAGACAAAAATGCCCCTATGAATTTAAAATTTTAATAAAAGGTATAAAGTACCGAATCAATCCCGAACTTCTGGAAATGGACAAGTTATGTCACCAAATATTTTTGACAACTCCAATTAATATTTTTGCAAGCTATAAAATTACCAAATTGCCCTTCATGTGCCGAATAGAATTTATATCAATGTTATTATAGTTTTAATGATAATTAAAATACATTAAATGACAAATTAAAGCCCAATAATTATTCCCAAACCAAAAATCCGAAATTATAGCCCATTCCCTCCCCTAAAACCGGTATCTTCCATTATTCATAATTATCCCATTTATCCTTTCCCTAAAATACAATCTGATCAAAACCAAACCACACAAATAATTCGTATATCAAAATCCGGCCACCAAGAAATTCAAGGATCATTTTTTTGGGTTGGATCTTAATCTAAAGAAGCTACGAAAAATAAGAATAGGGGCTGTGGTTCGCCGGTTTGATCTTGGTCGAGTTTCTTGTCATTTTTCCATATGTGAAGGTATAATTCGCCCATCTTGTTTCTACATGATCTAAAATTCATCTTATAATTTTCTTACATTACTTACATCATATTAGACTCAGGAAAAATAAGTACTTCGAAGCATGCAAGGGTTTTGGGTCGTTTTTGAATTTATGGGTTAAAACACACCTATTTTCCAAAATAATGTGTAACGATTTTTCTGAGGGTCATATTTATTTTATTTGGACCTTATATGATGTGTATGTTCTGGGAAAAATGTTGGAATAATTTATAAAGGCCTAGATGAGTCGTTGTAATTATTGTGGTTAAAAATATGCCTAAAATCAAATAAATACCATACGATTTTTCTGTGTTGGTTTTATAATTTTTCTGAGTTCTTTATACATCTAATAACATGGGAAAAATATTGGTTTGATTTTTGGAGGCTTATACGAATTATAGTAGAATTAATTATAAACTGGGTTTTTGAAAATCAAAGGAAGAAAAAGAAAATAAAAGTAATCGATCTGGTTTTTCTGATTAGGGTTTGAATCTGGAAGTTTAATGATGGTTTAAGGTTGATATAATGATGACCTAATTATTGGGTAATGATTGATTAAATTAGGGCTTGTAATTTTCATTTAAAAAGTATATCCGATTTGGAATTAATTAAGAAGGGGGTGTTTTGTAATTTTCCAAACTTGTGGGTTATTTTTGTAAGTCATATTTGATCTGGGAGAATGTGAAAAATTATAATATGGGGTCCTTATGTGTAAATATTGCAAGAAATGAATTTACGATAATTAAAGGGTATGTTTTGTAAATTATTAAAAGAGAGGGACTAAAAGTGTAATTTCTGGAAATTTGAAGTCAATCTGAGTAAATGATGATATTAAGGGTGTTTTGTGCAAATTTGAGTATTTATGGGCTTAATGTGTAGTTAATATGGAATTATGATTTAAATTATAAGTTTTGTAAACTTAAGGGACTAAATGTGTAATTTTTGAAACTTGAGGGGCTGGATTCATACAATAAGTAATTCTAAAGTTATATTCTGTATTTTGATAAAATATGAGGTTTGTTTGGTAATTATGGATAAGATAAGGATTTAAAGTGTAAAATTATGAATTAAGGGGTTTAAATGGAAATTTTGTAAACTAAGGGGTATAAAATGTAATTTGGCAAACTTGAAGTATTGAAGACGTACATTCCGAATAAATGAAGGATTAAAAAGAATGAATGTGATAATTACATATTTGACCTTTAACTTTGGAGGAATTACATTTGAAACCCTAAAGTATGGAAACTTGCCAAATAAGGAAACCTGCCTAAAATAGAAAGTTATTAAAAAGTAAAGGAAAAACCAAAATGGTAATCTGACTTAGAATCTTCTGTAATTCCGTCTTCTATTCCTCTAGGTGTGAAGAAGGAGAGATCCTGATCTGTTTGTGCTTCTATTTCTGTTTTTGCATTCCTAATAAGGTACAGATATTCTGCCCTTTTTCAGTAAGGGTGTCCTCTTGCTTATTTCATTCAGTATCTATGATTCATCTTAGTATTTCTCTGAGCCGTTGTTGTACTCTGATTGGGTCTTCATTATGCATATCAGTAGGTTATGATCTGAGCCTTTTATATGGGGCTTTCCTATTTGAATCTATGTCTTTGTTATGTTTTCCCTAATTCATGAGCCTTGCTTTATTTGTTTTGATACATGATATGATCTGTCCATCACCCTGTAATGTGAATATTTATGACCCTGGAATACTTTGAAGGTTCATAGGATTTTATAACTAAATGTAAAAACTCTTCTTAATTACATGTGAAAATGTTTTGAAAACTTTCTTGAAAGGACCTACTTTATGAAGACTGTTTAAGGTTTACTTTCACGAAAGCTATTTTAAAAGATTACTTTTTGAACTATGACAGGAACTTTTATATAAATCTTTAAATTGAACCTTGTTATGAACCTTGAAACAAAATGATATGAACCTTCTGATTTTGGACTCCCTGATACTTGACCCTTCTGACATTGGACCTTTTGATATTGAACCTATTTTCTGATTCCTGATTTATTGCTATGCTTCCTTGTTCTGTGAACCTTGTTTGTTTCTTTCATGATATTATGAGCGTTTGATATGATCTTTCTGATATATGATCTTTCTGATTTATGATCCTTCTGATTGATGATCTTTCTGATATATGATCTTTCTGATATTAAAACTTTCTGATATTGAACCTTTATGATATTGACCTACTGTTATGACCTTCCTGATATGAGCCTCTGATATGAACTTCTGATATTCTGAAATGGGAATTGACTTATGCAACTAAACTAAATACTTAATGCCTTGCCATAAACCTGAATACTTGAACCTGACACCTGAATACCTGACACCTGATACATGATACTGATTTCTGATACATGATACTGATTTCTGATACATGATTCTCGATACATGATACTGATTTCTGAGACATGACACCTGACACATGATACATGATACCTGACCCTAACCCACAGTTTGATACTACGAGCCATAACTAGTCATGAGGGTTTCATGACCATGTCATTGATGCACCGATGGCATGACTCTAGGGCAGGAGAGTGATGACCTGTTCCGTCCCTTTTCTGTATTTTATTTGGTGTGTTGGGAGGTTTATGGCCACCAGGGGCGTATGGATGCATCCTAGAACTGTTCTGATTACTGATTACTGATTTCTGTATTACTGGTGACTGATGGTGTGTGCGATACACGTCTTTCACACTCTGGGAGCTGATCACTCCATATTTTCTGATTTCTGGGATTAGTGAGAGGAACATCTCTCTGCATGGCGGTATGATTATGATTTCATGTTCATGTTTCTGGGCTCGTAGAGGATTTCTGTTACCCTACACCTTGTAACCTTATAACCTGATTACCTTTGCTTTCCATTACTATTACTGTCACCCGGCAATCTGGTATGTGATTTAACACTTTACTTGATTTGATCTGACCTGGTATGTGGTAGGATCTTGGATTACGTGTTTATACTTATTTTTCTGTAACAAGTGTTAATCATGTTATATCTGTATAATTTTTATATACCTGTTCCTGACTCTTGTGGTATTCATTCTTCTACTTCGCTATTTTTACCGTTACTGCTTGTTACCGTTATATCTGTTCACTGGGCTTTTTAAGCTCAGCCGCACGTTTTCTTTTCGTGTGCGGCAGGTTTAGTTGGAAGCTGGGTTATTTATAGAGAGGACCTTGGACTTAGAAGAATTTTACTAGCAGTTTGGAATTAGCTATTTATGATGGTTAGAAGAACTCATGTTAGACTTAGAAATCGTTGTATTGAAATCCTGTAATTTCATATTTTCTTTGTAACCACTGAATTCTATTGTATTATTAATGTCATGTGCTTGTATTTGTTCTGATAAGGATCCGTATTTGTGACATCTCTACCTTTGCCGGGTCGGGGTGTTACAGGTGGAATGCCTCGGTTAACTCGAGCTGACCTTCTTGGAGGCATGATTCTACAAAGTAGGACATTGGTAGACGTTAGATAAGAGGTAGGTAGGATGGGTCGGTGTACGTGTTGTACTACTACACTCAACTTCCTATCTGATAGTCCATGAATTTGATAAGTCCGTGCCGCATCATATTATCGCAAAAACGTTGGCCAGACGTTTTTAGGATAGCATCATGCTGCATTTACTTATCATCATCACTTCGTGTCATACTATACGCATAATCGCACACGTAGTTCCTATAATGCAAACTATATGAGGATTCTTAGGTTATAGTCTCGGTTAAACCACCTAATTCTCTATAACCTTGGCTCTGATGCCAATCTGTCACACCCCAAAAACGGCGCAGCGGAATGGCATTTACGGGGTATGACCTCATTGTCAAGAACACAAGGTGTCACAATAGAGAAATACTAAATGTGATACATAGAACAGATAATAGTCACAACTCCCACAGCAGGGATGAGTACAAATATCCAAATCATCATGAGTCTCAGAGCTAAACAACATCACTAGGCAATAACCAAATGCAGCTTCACGAGTTATAACCCGGAAGGGTCTTGACTAAGTCTTGCTAAGTCAGGCCAATACTCAACCTTCTATAGTACCTTCATTCTTAACACCTGAAAATGGATACTCAAAAACGTCAACATAATGTTGGTGAGCTCGTAGGTTTGAAATGTTAAACCACGAAGCTGTGAATAATGGTGTAGGACAATAGTGCAAATGAATGCAAATTATGAACACGTTATCCAAACAAAATAGTGTCGCGCCAACTGAACCTATCACAATGTCACAACCATAAACAGTGACATAGAGGGGAGCTACCCCGATAGATCTATCATATTATTTCGGCTCTTAAGAGAGTTAACAGTTGCGCATTCATGTACACACAGTCAAAACATTTTGTAGCACATCATCACACATATATGTCCAAAACATGAAAACGATGTATCACAACATGAAAACAGTCAAAAATATCATTTGAGTACCATTTTCCCCCAAGGAAAACATAATGAAAAAGGGGCTACGAGAACTCACCATGTCAAGTAGCAGTCAGATAACACAACAATTCATATAGTGTTCGGCACCAACACGCGACCTAGATTAGTAAGGTTCGTTTTAGTTCACGTATCGAGTTTGAATTAAATCTAAAAGTTTTGAAGGGTTTGTGTTATTGTTGCTGGTGCGGCAGCATTTAAGTTTAAAAATCATTTTCTAAATCATTTGGAAATATTGGCTCTTGGAAGTGCTTACTTGATACTAAGACGAATAATCTTCAGTTTGGCAATAACTGAAAGACTATGTACGGGACGATTAATAATTGTAAGACGTAGATGGTTTGATGGAAATTGTTATAGTCAAGAATATATATATATATATATATATATATATATATATATATATATATATATATATATATATATATATATATACACTAGACTTCTAAGCCCGCCCAATGGGCGGGCATGACTTGTAATTTTATACTGGATGGTTGTAATCAATTTTAAATCATGCCTTAATTTCGTTACATTTAACATAATAAAATATAACTACTTTTATACAAAAGCAATAGAACGCGCACTGCCGTTAGATTGTTTTTTATTGTCAATATTTTTGTCTTTCATATTCGCACACAATAGTCATTAGAACATGCAAGTTGTGTAGGATAGTCATTAATAGGCTATTCATATAGGCTTGCTATCTTGCAAGATATTAGAACTACATATTCTTGATCTAATAGTTTTGTTCATGTTTTGCTAACCTTTGTTACCTGATTTTCGTATTGAAAGGATGAAATCTTGAATATTTTGATTGACTAATTGTATTATATTTATCTGTATATTTAAGCTAATATCTTGCAATCGCATGTTTCGTTTTTTGGGTTTAATTGTATGTTATAATTAACTTAAGTAATTATTTTATGTGTAATTTTAGGGATGAAATCTCGTTTATTAAAGCACCTTGAACACTGGCAGTATGATGTTCCGTTACATCAGTAACAATGGCAGTACCATGTTCTGTCCCATCAAAGTTTAAATGAATCTGATTTTTAACCTTCAACACTGGCAGTATCATGTTCTATTACATCATTGACACTGACAGTACCATGTTCTGTCCTACCAGAGTTTAAATGGATATGATTTTTTATTAGTTTGGTTTGTATTTGTTTGTTGATTAGTTGGAGTGTTTTGCTGATATTTGATTTTATTTCATACTCTGACGGTATGGTTTCACGCAAACAAAGTTAGTAACATATTTTTGTTATGAGATGGATTACGCATATAAATTATAAACATCTAATGTTTAAGTAGCAAAGTCTCATGTGAAAAGTAATGAGGTTAATTTATTAAAAAATTAGAACATAAGTCTTTATTGTAAATAATCTAAAATGATAATGATGCGTGGTTTTGCAACCTTACAACAGGTTTTACCTCTCGAGGGATCTCAAGAGGCTTACAACCCCACCAGGCAGTGTACCTGACCGATGTAGTATAGTGTAGTGGTAAGTACGGGGGATTGATCGTTCTCCACAGGGAATAGTGTTCGTTAGGTATGAAAAATTACTCTAATAGGTCTAAGGGTGAGAGAAGATTCTTTTTATGTTTTTATATTTTTATGAAAGCAAGTAAAATCTCGGGTTTGAAAGAGTGGGCGGAATTAGTTGCTAGTCAACTAACCCAAATTACTACGAATGCAAATTAAATAAAATAACGAAAATGAAAAGTTGGTGAAAACTTATGTGGAGGGAAATGTGTTTACTTAGATTTCCTTACTCCCTAACTATCTTTTACCGGTTGATTAGTGTGTATTAGTTGCGTGGATGACGGGTGTATTCCTTAATACCATTCGTGGGGTGGCGTACGTACTTCCCCAACTCTACAAGCTCCTACTTCACTCCTATGTCGAGCCAGCTAGGAAGCTCCTAACATGGGATCACTAGAATTCGCTTGTGCATTAAATACAACCATAAAAACCTTTAGTACGCATTGGTTCATGTTTCTTAAGAAGTTCAAGCAAGTTACCGAATAGGAAGTTAGCCAGTTTTCTTAAGCCTAACATAGATGAACAATCATCCAATACAACTAACAACACGCTAATAACCAACAATCAATAGCTAGGTTTCATTAGATCTAAGCAAACACAAGATAAATCTAGCCTAACATGTTAAACAAAAGACAAGAATAAGATAGAATCAAACAACACATCGACATATTGAATGATTAATTGATAACTTATCTTCAATGTAACATGGAAGATCTCAAGGCAAAAAGCCTTGAAAGAGCTGCCAAATTCGTCCTAGGGTTTTCACACACAAAGTTCCCCAATAAGTTCCACCCTAATGACAAAGAATTGCAAAACTATATATAGATTTTTAGATCTGACGGCGTCACGTTATGGAGTGTGACGCCGTCACCTCGCCGCTTTTAGGGTTCTCGGATGACCTTCTTGACGCCGTCCCTCTTTAGCTCTCCAAAATCCGTTCTGGCTTATCAAGGCTTGACGCCCTCAGACTATGAACGTGACGTCGTCCCTCTTTGAATTATAACGTGACGACCTTGATTAAATTAAAGGGTGACGCCGTCAGAATTTCCATGCAATTTCTCTGGCTTATCATGAGTAAATTTCACATCCACCACTTTTGCCAAGCCATGACGCCGTCCAGGGTTAATCCTGACGCCGTCAAAGGTAACTTCCAGCAAGATTTTGAGACTTTGTCGTTTTCTTCACTTTTATGCTCCAAAAACGTCCAAAATGCTTCCTTTTCCAGATTTCTTCTCAAAAGTACCTAAAATGACAAAAGGAACGATTTAGGGCAATATTTGATCAAATAAATACGATTTAGGGCTTAAATGACCCCTTAAAAGCGGTACACTTTTCGCTTCATCAAATACCCTTACACTTGAGATTTGCTTGTCCTCAAGCAAATGCGCTTTTATTCTAATCAAAATACAAGTTAGGGGTCATTTAATGCTAACATAAAAGTAATTACAACAAATATTCGTTCCACTTTAATCATAATAAGCACGGAGATTACAAACTAGCACCTCACAAGTAGTGTTTAGATACTCACATCTCTCAAGTGTCATCAAAATAAATCTCATAAATGGAAACGGATAATATCTCTCACTACCTGTCATAGCAAATAGATTACCATAGGCTTGGGAAAGGATCAAAAACCTCCTCCACTAGGCGTAAGCACCTAAGATAAACTATCAAAGAGGGCTTTTAAATGGGTTATAATGTTAGGTGTAGGGAAAAGGAAAACACGGTTTTGTTGGATAAAGGATATTTTACTGGTGGCGAGTTAAAGATTTTGATCAATTACATGTACTATACAATGTTGCTAAGCCAAGACTCGACTCAATCTTAAGCTAATGAAAGAAAATAACAAAAACATAAAACAAACATAAAATAAAACGGGATGGTAGTCCGTATGTTTTTTCTACTTTTCTTTTTCTCATTTTTTTTTGTATTTTTCTTGATTTTTTCGATTTTTTTTTTTTTTTTTTTTTGCATACACTTTTGCCCTACCATCCAAAATAATACATCATAGGGGCATTGCATTCCCCTTACACTTGAACTTTTACATAACTTTACAAATAACTATTCTAATGACTCGAATTAAGATAATTGAAAAACTTGGAGTACTTTTAAAATATTTAGCACATATGGGGGTAATAAATGATGTTCTTCCCCATTACTCCATTACACTAGTACTTTACCCATGAGTCCCAATCGTCCCAAAACAATATGTACAAGGATATGACTCAACTTAGCAACCATGTAATCAACTAGATAATTAACTTGGGTTTAAACAAATGTTGTCACAATAATGCACTAAAAATGAGTGCATACAAGGTAGGCTAAGGCGATTTGGGTGTACATTTTAGTGGCGTGTAACAAATTCTTCCTTTAAGTAAAATGCTTAAAGGTCGAAACGAAAAGATAGGCTCTGAGGGGTGTACTAGGGGTATCGTGTACTAAAAATGAGTACAACGCAAAGGGTGTGGGAGAATTACTTGACCAATGTAGCCAATGTAATTATAACAAAAACACAGGTGTAAAACAATGGGTTAATCCTAATGCCTCTTATCATGTAGTAAATCTAACTACACGAATGTAGTCTCACTTGTGGCCTCGGAATGGTCCTAACGCAAGTTCTAGAATCTAAGTGCTACCGGTACACACATCATAGCAAAATGCTTTTCCTACCAATTCTAGGGGCGAACCTCACATATTTGGGGTGGAAAATTTTTTAGTGGTACGGTTTTTGTGCTAGCCATATAACTCCTATCCGTGAGACGCTCATTAAGATCAAAGTTTCATTCCTATATGTTGTAAAAAAATTTAAATTTGGCACTAAAATTACCATAACATGTATTTATCTCAGTTTTATTACACATCTACCATCAAACAAACAAAAATCAAGCGCAATTGTATTCTCTAAAAATCGTATTTTTACCCCCCCTTACACTTAAGATGAACATTGTCCCCAATGTTCAAATAACAAGATGTAAAAGTATAAAGTAAAAGAATGAAATCAAATACTCCCCTGATTCGCTCGGTGGATAATGAAGTAACACGGTTAGATCTTCTTCCAAGATAATGTTGAAGCTCCATGACTAATGCATCGCCATAAGCTTGATCCAAAAACATTTCCTTGTCCAAAATAACCTGTTAAACCTGAGAAAACAAACACGAAAACCTGCATAACATCGGCGGGATAAATCTATATATAAGGATATAATGCTTGTGGAATGATAATTTTGCAGATTCCTGGAGATTATAAGTTATAGATTTAATAAAAACTTTTTATGAAAACAAAACTTTCAAAAATTTTCAGAAAATTAAACCTGACGCCGTCAGGTTGTAAAGCCTGACGCCGTCAGAAATAATCTGACAGAATTCTCATGTTACGTTTCCGGAAAAAATTTGGAAAAACCTATACCTTACTTCCTGGAAATCCTGCAAAACATCATTATGACTCGATACAAGCATTTGACTCAAACAAACACTAATATGTATGTTCATTTATTACTATTATGATTCATGTTCATTTGTGTTCTAATAAACCGATTTAGATTTCCCTTACACTTAACTTTTGCAAAATACCTTTATATGTAGTTAAGACGAAGTTAAAAACAAAATAAAGCATTTTCACAAATTACTTTTGAACATGAACCAATAAGAATAAAAATTAAACACACATACGGAAGCAAATAAAATCAAACAAACAAATAAATAAACACACAAAGCAAATAAAGCTTGGGTTGCCTCCCAAGAAGCGCTTTTCTTTATTAACGAGTCTTGTAGCTAGACTCAAAGTCACGTACATTACGTGATTCCATCATTGGTCACGGTTCCTAGGCCATTTTCATTCCCGGTTTTATATTCCGGTCCCAATTTCAAACAATCCTTGTAGAAACCGAATATCCTTTCCATAACATAGTCTACTCCTTTATTTCTATCCTCATCATTCCTATAGTAAACCGCTTGCTTGAGCTCCTTCTCAACATTTGACAAGTATTGGAATTGTTCTATCTTATATGGCATTTGGTAGTTTACCTCATCGGTCTCATCCTTAAATCTAACTATCCCTAAGGAAGGTTCATAAGTCATTCTAGAGACCTCAACAAATGGTTTTCCAAAAACCACTTGAGTTAAGGATGCATCGACTATTGGGCGGATATCTTCTACAATTACAAAGTCGGTGACATAGGTGAAGTTTCCTACATAAACCGGTAATCCCTTAACTCTTCCCGTGAAGTTACTCATCCATCCCTTGTCAGGGAACATCCTATACCCAAGTTGATTTTTCATTATCAAGTTGTAGTGGGCTCTAGTCATGATGTTTATGGGTGATCTAAGGTCAATGTAGGCTTTCCACACATGCAAATGTCCGATGTTGCATGGTATGTTGAGATTAGAAGGGTCGCCTATTTCTATAATTGGTCTACCTAGGAGGTATGGTGTCTCGGGGTCATCGAATAAGTTTGTATGATATGCGCGCTCTTCCTTAGTGGGTAGCCTATTAAAGTAGTCCTTATCATCATCTACTTCTTCAATCTCACTTGTCCTAACTTCCTTATCAACCTCGACTTTCTTATCCTCATCCTTAGGTTCACTATTATCCTCATTCCTTTCAATTGGTTTAATAGTGACAATGTTGACAAAGTGGACGTGTTTGGATGAAGAGGGGTCTTTTACTTGGGGTCCGCTATTTGTGTTCCTAGCGTCCTTATGTGGAGGTGATAACACTTGGTTATTGAGAGCTTTCAACAAGTTGTCAATTTTATTGGTCATCTCCGTTTGTTGTTGATTGAATTCGGATTCGAATCTAGCTATCCGAGCTTCTTGAGATGCCATAAATTGGGACATCAATCCTTCAAAGTTATTGGTACTACCATTGCCGGAAGGATTGTTGTTGAAAGTACGGTTCGAGTTGGAACCGCTTGATTGGAAACGATTAGGTGGGTTGGAAGAATTGGTTTGTTGTGCGTTTTGGTTTTGTTTCCACCTAAGGTTCGGGTGATTTTTCCATGAGGGGTTTTATGGATCACCGTAATGGTTTGGCTCGGGTTTGAAAGTGTACCACTTGTCTCCCGCTCCGTCGGTACGCGAGGATGCGTAGTCCACAAAAGCTTGTTCGGGGAGTTCCATGCAATCACGAGTGTCGTGGGGACCACTACATAATTCACATGAAGAAGTGATTTTGTTCACTTGGCTTGAAGGTTTAGGAGCCTCGTAGGATTTCATGAGAAACTTGACTTGGTCTTCAAGTTCCATGATCCTACGGTCGGAAGTGCTTGAATTGTTCGAAGGCAAAGATATTGCCTTGACCGTTTTATTCAAATCACGGGGATCACTCCAACTTTCGTTGTCATAAAGAGCAAGATCCTCTAGGAGAGCCCATGATTGTTCCGCACTTAGATCACGTAGCTTGCCACCGGCCGATTGGTCAATGGTTTGCCTCGTGGAGAGATTGATATGGTCATAGAAGATTTGGACTTGGAGCCAAAGTTCTATGCCATGGTGAGGGACTTTTTGGAGTAAGTCCTTGAATCAAGTCCATGCCTCGTAGAGGGTTTCGCCTTGACGTTGTTGGAACATCAAGATATCATTCCTTAGCTTGGTAGTTCTCCCCGGTGGGAAAAATTGAGCAAGGAAACGAGTAGTGAGATCATCCCAAGAGGTGATGGATCCTGCGGGTTGACGCTCTAGCCATTGACTAGCTTGGTCCCGCAGAGAGAATTGAAAGAAACGCAATCGGGTCGTCTCTCGAGTGGCAACATCAAGGTCTATAGAATCAACAATTTTGAGAAAGTCCTTGAGATGTTGATTAGGATCTTCGGAACGAAGTCCATGGAATGCGCATCCGCTTTGCACCAACCGGATGGTGTCGGATCGCAAGGGTGTGATATTGGCTCCTTGAGTGAGCTCAATGGTGTTTCGATAGCCATGGTGGCTAGGACGGGAGTACTCTCCTAAAGTACGGGCTCTAGGAGGTGGTGGTTGTTGTTGTGGTGGTGGGTTGTTGGGATTAAGGATATTACCATCTTCCATGATGTCGAATGGTAATGGTTACGAACAAAGAAACGAAGAAAATAGATAGACTAAAGAAAACCTAGAAAAATAAAATAAAAATCTCAATAGAAAGGAATCTAGTGAGTAGACCTATAAAATAAAAATTCAACCTAAACAATAACTATTCCCCGGCAGCGGCGCCAAAAACTTGATGCGTGGTTTTGCAACCTTACAACAGGTTTTACCTCTCGAGGGATCTCAAGAGGCTTACAACCCCACCAGGCAGTGTACCTGACCGATGTAGTATAGTGTAGTGGTAAGTACGGGGGATTGATCGTTCTCCACAGGGAATAGTGTTCGTTAGGTATGAAAAATTACTCTAATAGGTCTAAGGGTGAGAGAAGATTCTTTTTATGTTTTTATATTTTTATGAAAGCAAGTAAAATCTCGGGTTTGAAAGAGTGGGCGGAATTAGTTGCTAGTCAACTAACCCAAATTACTACGAATGCAAATTAAATAAAATAACGAAAATGAAATGTTGGTGAAAACTTATGTGGAGGGAAATGTGTTTACTTAGATTTCCTTACTCCCTAACTATCTTTTACCGGTTGATTAGTGTGTATTAGTTGCGTGGATGATGGGTGTATTCCTTAATACCATTCGTGGGGTGGCGTACGTACTTCCCCAACTCTACAAGCTCCTACTTCACTCCTATGTCGAGCCAGCTAGGAAGCTCCTAACATGGGATCACTAGAATTCGCTTGTGCATTAAATACAACCATAAAAACCTTTAGTACGCATTGGTTCATGTTTCTTAAGACGTTCAAGCAAGTTACCGAATAGGAAGTTAGCCAGTTTTCTTAAGCCTAACATAGATGAACAATCATCCAATACAACTAACAACACGCTAATAACCAACAATCAATAGCTAGGTTTCATTAGATCTAAGCAAACACAAGATAAATCTAGCCTAACATGTTAAACAAAAGACAAGAATAAGATAGAATCAAACAACACATCGACATATTGAATGATTAATTGATAACTTATCTTCAATGTAACATGGAAGATCTCAAGGCAAAAAGCCTTGAAAGAGCTGCCAAATTCGTCCTAGGGTTTTCACACACAAAGTTCCCCAATAAGTTCCACCCTAATGACAAAGAATTGCAAAACTATATATAGATTTTTAGATCTGACGGCGTCACGTTATGGAGTGTGACGCCGTCACCTCGCCGCTTTTAGGGTTCTCGGATGACCTTCTTGACGCCGTCCCTCTTTAGCTCTCCAAAATCCGTTCTGGCTTATCAAGGCTTGACGCCCTCAGACTATGAACGTGACGCCGTCCCTCTTTGAATTATAACGTGACGACCTTGATTAAATTAAAGGGTGACGCCGTCAGAATTTCCATGCAATTTCTCTGGCTTATCATGAGTAAATTTCACATCCACCACTTTTGCCAAGCCATGACGCCGTCCAGTGTTAATCCTGACGCCGTCAAAGGTAACTTCCAGCAAGATTTTGAGACTTTGTCGTTTTTTTCACTTTTATGCTCCAAAAACGTCCAAAATGCTTCCTTTTCCAGATTTCTTCTCAAAAGTACCTAAAATGACAAAAGGAACGATTTAGGGCAATATTTGATCAAATAAATACGATTTAGGGCTTAAATGACCCCTTAAAAGCGGTACACTTTTCGCTTCATCATCTAAAATGATAACATGAAACTTAAGTATTTATTGTAAATAATCTAAGATGATAACACGGGAAATCGTGTTCCATTTGTTCATAATTCATCTTTGCTGTCATCATCACTGGTTGTTTCATAATCAGTAGATCTGTCATTGATAAAGTTGCTGACATCATCGTCGTTAGAGTCATAACTGACACTATACGCGGCTGAATTTATTTCCCACGTTTCTTCGTCAACATCGCTGATGTGGATGATTCTACCATGTACTTTTCCATCGATATCAGGCATGTCGTCCCACACGTCATTGTCAACCATGTTAGATTGGTAATCTTCGTCATAATCGTCATCAATAGATGTATATCTTGAGTCGCCTATGAAATTATCGACTATAAAATTATATAAACAAACTATTATTTTAAAACATGTTTAACAATTTACAAACACAAATAATAATAAATTTTTTTTAACAAACAACCTGTGGAAGAGTCTTCAACAACAAATTCATCAGGGATAGTATATTTAGGTTTACAATCTCGCGTGGGGTAAGAGGGTTCTTTGAGAGCATTGATATTGACACACATGCCTGTTTCAGATACGTTGTTGTTGTTATCATGTTCATCATCCGTATCTTCATCATATAGCATATAGTTCCGTGAGAAAATGGGTTTCTACATACCAAAAATATAGTTAGTACTTAGCAACAGAGTATCTATTATGTGGACTGTTTGGTTTACCTTATTGTATATGTTAGCTTAATAATGTGGGATTAGCAAGGATGTTTCGTTTAACATATATGTTTTATAGAAATATAATGTACAAACATAAATTATTATTACCAATGGGGTTTTTCCCCCAGGATGATTAGCAGTCATAGTCTCCACACGCTTTGATCGCGTTTTTTTATCATCAATCGAAGTTAGATCTACAACTTTGCTTGCTTGTGGCTTTCCATCATTTGATGAATCCAGGTCAACAATTATGTTGTTGACTATTTTGCCGTTTTTAGCAAGCCTACGGTGTTTGTGTATAGGTGGGAGAGGCTGCAAGTAATGCAAAAGTTGTTAGTTCCCCTGATTAATAAGTATCACATAATATGGATTACAACCATTTTTTATACCTCTTTGTTGTCACGTGTTTTTTGTATTTTTTCATCATCTGATGAAACAACATAAAAAATATCGTTGCTAACTAACTTGTTGTCTTTAGTTGGTCTAAATCGTTTATGTGTTGTTTGATCAGCCTGCAACTATTAGATTGATATTTAGATTTTATAATAGATGAGCTCGACGTAATGAAAATTTTATGAGAATACCTCGTTATCAGTTTGATTTTTGTAATAATCAAACTTGCATCCGTTCTTACGGGTCCCGGGTTTCGCCTTTGACAATCTTCGATTGTTATGTGTTAAACAAACAACCTAAACAGAGCATCCAAAAATAAAAACCATTAAGTATTTTATGTTTACTACAATGCAAATTACTACGCAGTAAAATTTTTATATAATACCTCGTTATTGGTATCATGTAAATCAGCATCTTCATTGAATATTTTGCATACATACGGATCATGTGGTTTTCGCTTATTACAAATTGGAGTAGTTCGATATCCGTTAACACCAACAGCATAAATCTATAAATTTAACATTTATATTTAATTCGTTAAACATAACAAAAACTATTATTAATAATAATAACCTTAGTTATGTTATAATACCTCGTCATCTGATAGGCCAACCTACAAGTATTATAAAGATAATTAGATCCTGTGATATATTAATGGATATATGCTACATAATTTTAAGTTATAGATATAATCAATTGCTTATCCAAACATGGAAATGTCTCGACCAATAGAATCAACCAACCCTATTGTTTTAAACATGTACCATTGTTCAAGCATTTATTTTAGCTAAAGATTATTGGTAAATAAGTATTCGTATATGTAAAACAATTCATGATAATCTTATAAGGTAGTGCCTGTGGGTAGTTTAGAAAAAAAGTACTTAGACATGTTATGAAGGATACCTCTTCATCGTCCAATATATGAACACTGGATATATCTTTTTTTGAACAAATCAAATTGTCCATCCTGCATTCATGCTAAACATAATCAGATAATGTGTTTCATATATAATTTAAATAAACAGTTAATTTAGTTATTGTACATCCTCATCATCTGATATGATGATTTTTGGTATATTCTTATCGAGCGAGCCATCGGCTGATGATGGAGGATGGTGGTGATCTGTTTTCGGATTACCCTGACAAAATTGTAGTAATTAGTATCTAATTCATCTGATAATTAACAAAACACATTCAACTTAAGATTATGTACCTTGTGTGATCTTCAGTGTGACATTGTTTGTATTTTATGTTCGCAATTTTTGAAGATATATATTCAATATGTGTTAATATATGGCTTTATTTATAGAGTTTGAAGGTGACCATATAATGGAAACCGAAAATTTGTTTCTCATATATTTGTTATAGATAAAGATTACGTTTACAATTTAAACGTTTTCTAGAGTTTACATGATTTATATCATGCTCTAAATATAGATTTGGAAATTCTACAAAATATTTGATTATCATAGCTTTATTGTATATAAAGATTACGTTCGTTTGTGTATGAGCATTTAAAAACGTTGTTAGAATTAATGGGGTATAAAAACAATGGACTACGTATATTTAAAGTGACATTGCGTTTTAATATAACTCTTATGAACTGGTTATAATATCAGTACCAAGTCGGGGACGTAGTAGTACAAAATTAAAATACATAATGGAGATAACTCAGCAGTACTACATAGCACATACGTATTGTTTATACCAGTACAAAGTACTCTTAAATATATATTTGACCCCCATATAGTGTCAAAGTAGGTATATGATCTTAAATATATGCACAGAATATTTATACAAAATACATTCTAAACTTATCTTTCAAATCATATTTTCTATAAATTTATCATATTCTTGAAAAAATGATTATAATATGTATATATCATTTTAAAAATTCTTATTATCATGTGTATATAAATAATACGTTCGTTTGTGTATAAACATCTAAAAATGATGTTAGAATTGATGATGTATAAAAACAATTGACTACATATTTAAAGTGATAATGCGTTTTAATGTAACTCTCCGTAGCAGTACAAAAATAAAATACATCCCTATGAAGTAAAGTTTGTTAAGCTTACCTGGTATTGTTTTGCTGAGGTTGAACATTTGTAGGAAGTTATATACACGAAAATAGGGCAATGAATCGACTTCACTTGACCCAAGGAATTGATAAGGTTGTTGTTTTAATTTTAAAAATTAAATGTGTACATATTCATCCTTCCAAATAGTAATTTTTTTTTTAATTTTATAGGTAAGTATCGTGTATACATCCTTATCCCGGTTAATATTATTTTTAAACATCACCAATGTTAATACTGCTGGTTACGTTAGTACTGTTGTATTTGAGATAATATAGTGTTATACATGTGGTTATCAATGCAATATTATATTAGTACCGCTTCATATACTTGGTACTGCTATATCATTTTTTCACGTAATGATCAACATTTGCACTGGTAGATAAATTAATGAAACTTAATATGAATAAAGCTTAATACGAATATCCACACACATGCAAGTTTGCAATTTGTAATTAAATTGTTCAAAAATATTAAAAAACGCTTATGTAAATTAATTGTCTTCTTGCTCCTCTTGATTATTAAGATCATTAGCTGGTGTTTCGTCATCCAGTGTCGCTGGTACACTATTAACGTTGTCTGTCGTACGCTTGCCTACATCATCAATTTGAATTAAAGTGGCGTTCGTGGCACCAACGCACACTGCCGGAATATCATCCGTTGCGTCTATCGTTTCAACAACATCTTCGTTTGTTGGTTCCTGCTACATGTTGCGAGAAGATGTAAAAGATTAATTTGTATTGTTTGTTACAATTTAACGGTGTTTTTAGAAATTAAAAAATACAATGCACAATACCTCACTAATATCATCAGAATGTGTTTCCGATCCATCATCTGAACACACGGAATTGTACTCTAAACCTTCGTCTTCCTCGTGTCATCCTATTTTGATTCATTCATAAGGATTAGCATATACTTGTTTATAAACACAAACCATTGTTAGGTACATTAAAGGAAAAATGAATCAGACCTCTTCTTCTATAAAGCCATTATTGAAATAGTTGATTATATCAACATCGTCCGTCACTTTCTCCGCTCTATATATATAACTATTGTTGTTGTGATTGAACTCAGAAAATAAAATTTTGAAAAGATACTTCCTTCCAATAATTTGATTAAGTACATCCGGAAAGTATTCTTCTGTGTTCATGCCTTCGCTCTCCATTATCTCCCACGCTGTTAAATTTGTCATTTTGTGCACACTCTTGTCAAAAATCACGACTTGTGCAGTACCACTATGGTCAAATATGCGCACAATGATTTTGAACCTACATATATAAAATATTTATCATCGAACGCGAAGTATCCAAATATCCACATTATGTATTATATGTTTAAGGACAAATCCAAATAATTATATTATATATATATATATATATATATATATATATATATATATATATATATATATATAGGTTGTTTTACATACCTGGAAGCAACGGCATATGTTTCTCCATGGTTTTTACAATACCACAACTGTTTCTTATTCCTTGTGCCCGAGTTGCGTTTTGAAACAATTGGTGTCACTCTTGTACTGCATGATTTGCAACCCGTATAAACCCACCCATTTTCCTCTTGTATGCTATGTACTTCTGCATAAACTACACAGTGTGACTCCTGTATTTAGATACAAAAACACGTATAAACATTACTAACGTGGGTTTAATTAGTGATAAAATAATATTTATATTATACCCATAACAATAAATTTTATTTTACCGGTTCAATGCTTCGAATTGTTCGAACTATTTGCTTCACACAACCGTGCATGAACTCCGCAGACGTAACAACACGGCTGCCAACTAAATGATCCTCAATTCTGAATTCACCTGCATCATACCCCTCCTGCTCTTCGTATCTGTGAAACGTATAAATAGGTTCCTAATAAATTTAACATGTTTTTAGTTTAAAACTAAAACACACATGTGCCGGTATCAATGTATATACCTTTTCCGGAAATCCAACAATTGTGGCACATCCCTGTTTATGAATATTCTTGTGCCAAACAAAGCATTATGTATTGATGGCTTATCTGTGTTGCACAACAAATATAGACACTTTTAAAATCTATTAATATGAATTAAAAATCTTAATTACGTAACCAAAAATTTAAAAGTCATCTATAAAACTTACTGTCCCAATATTTCACTTTCCCCAGCATCAAGAGGATGTCTATATGACAAAGCTCATCACGTTTGTTGTCGTAGTCATTCCACATTAATGCCCAATTGTCCCAAAAAGTATAATCAATTCTCAGAGATCTGCATAAAATAGGGTACACTCAATATATGATTACAAATGAATATTATTCTATACACGTTATTTTATTTTAAACAAATAATAATTTATAAAATATAGTTACTCGGCATCTTCAACGACAATTGTCCTCCGTAGCTTAGGACCGCCAGAATTGTTCAACGTCACTATTTTCCCAATAGCTACGACTGTACGAACAATATCTGGAAAAACATTTGTTATAAAAATATGCACATAAACATTCAAGTAACACCAACTGTTGTATATAATTTTTAAAAAAACACATACCAACACAATCATGTTCGTGGTATTCATTATCTGTATCGAGAATACTTTAGAATGGCTCATTAACGAACCCAACAAAGTTGTCGTCGATGTGATCAATACGGGTAACCTTGGTTCCTTTATAAAAAGATATTTTCCACTGGTTTGGTAACAAAGGTAACCTTCCGGCATTCTCTGCTACTCCAAAATTAGAGATTATGTAACATTGACCTTCTCGTAAAAGAGGTTCAAATTTAAACATAAACTCTTTTTTGACATAGATTTGGATACGGTTCGACTGTACATATAGTTCAAATATCAATTTAACATATATAATAAATATACACAAATATAGGTATTTACTAATTTCATCTGATATACCTCTTCATCCTGGAAAACACAGTCAAGACTGTAAGGATCGTGTTCTTCGTTAAATTTGTGTGAATGCCATACGGAGATGCATCTTCCTTTAATGGCCATGTTCACATTCATCGGACTGACATCTTTAATGAGAGTCATTGTTCTCTCTCTCACCACTAATATATATATATATATATATATATATATATATATATATATATATATATATATATATATATATATATATATAGAAAACGCTGTATTTTTTTTATATCACATTAAAATGAAATATGTATAATGAATCAACCATTTTAAATAAACCTGGCTTAGGACTTTTAATTGTGGACATACTCTTTCCATTGTTTTTACTTGGATGAGAATTAGATCCTACGAATACACAAAGAAATTATGACAATGTTATTTATATAAAATAAGCAATCTGGAACAGACATTATCCAGAATGTTTGTACAAAACCTGAAGGAAATTTTCCATAAGACGATGTATGCATAACGGTTTTTTTGTTCCGGTGTGAAGGTGCGTCCGAAGATGTTGTTTGGTACCTCAAATCTTTTTGTTGATTTCTAATATAAGAAAATCTTTTAGAATCACCTTTTGAGTTTGTCGCCCCTAGCAACAATAACAAAACAAATTGTTGTATAACATATAACAATAAAGGTGCGGGTTTTTATAAACAAATATTCATACCTGATTGAGATTGAAAGTTGGAAGAATCAATCCTAGAGTTTTCATACGTGGAGTGTGTTTCAAAACAGCTTGATTGACTGGTAGATTTCCTTTTTAATGATCGAACAGATCCTATTATTTAATGGATATAGATTTACCGCAATTTAGAATGTACAAACATACTTAATGTGTATACTATAATCACAATTTATAATATGAACACGATCAGTTTAGAAACATGTTACCTTCATGAGATGGTTGTGACTCAAAAGATGATGAGACGTGGCCAAATCTGCCCTTTGCAGGTGGTTTAGATGCTGGAACAATTACGATTGTATAAATACAATGTATTACTGTATTAAATAAAAAAATTAATGTTCAATGTACTACCTCTAGCTTTAGCAACGACATCAGAAACAACTGTTCCAGATATACTACCGGGCGTATCACTTTCAAATATGGAATTATCCAATTCAGACGAAGAAGATGGCTGAACCAAACCTATATTTCCTACTAATTTAGCAGTTATAAATTAAGTAACATAGTATAAACATCATGTAAAATGTACATAAATAAAATATCAACAAAGTTACTGCAATAAAACATTGATGAAGATAATACATGTTGATCGTGTAACAACATCGGAAACATGGTTGGTTGATCTTGTACCTGTTGTATCAAAATTATAATGTGGATGATTACCAAATACAAAATCAACAACTTTCAGGGTAAAACAATACAAACTAATATACGATACATGAAAAACATATACAACAACAAAATACCTTGTGAAGGGGTTTTAGGATGAACGTGACTGCCAGAGCCTCTGCTTGTTGTATCTGAAGGTGGATACAAATCATAAACTTATATGGTAAATTAAAACAAATTAATGTAGGATTCACGAAAACCTATATAAGAATAGAATACCTTGTGAAGAGGCTTTAGTATGTTTCTTCTGTATGGTATTGCTTGTATTTGCATCAGGAACTATAATCAATATATAAAGACGTTCATATAATAAAGCATTAGATTGATCCAACAACAACATAAATAAGATTATAACAACTTTACGAATAAATTATTCGTTAAAAAACATTCATGTGTTAAAACATCAAATTATTTACATAACATATGCTATCCTCATTAATGTATTACTTATATGCATTGTGTATTAATTTTAATATTGTTAATTTATATTAATAGTTTTTAATATTATAATTTTTATGTTGTTGTTGTATAATCAAGCTAATATTTACATGCACCATCGTTTATTAACAAACAATACAAACACACATAAGCAGTATCAAATATATCGAGCAATACAAACACACATAAGCAGTATCAAGTATCTCCAGCAGTACAAACACACATAAGCAGTATCATGTACATCGAGCAGTACTACCAATAGAGTCTGGCAGTGCTAGCAAACTAATGATTAAATTACATTCTAATGATTAAATTACATGTAAAAAACATACCTCCCAAAGAAGCACTCATGTTCTTCTTGTCAGTTCCTTTTGCAAGCCTTGCAGAGTGTCTTTGGCCGTGCATAATGGCTATATTATTATCAATAGAGCTTATTGTTTTTTTGAGTTTATAAAAAATGTTATAATATGAGGTATATATATGATGTATATATGATGTATATATAGTGATAGGGTAGAACTCTCATCTTAAATATAGGAACAAAAAGTTTATACAAAATACGCGTTAAAGTATAATTATGATGTTAAATATGGGAACAAAAGATTTATACAAAATACATTCCAAACTTATCTTTCAAACTATATCTTCTACAAATTAAAATTAAACATATCTTTTAAAAAAATCCGGGATACATGTTTAGAAAATACATATACCATTCCAAAAATTCCGCCTGGTAATCAAAGAAGAAGATTATAGTTATTTTTTGTGCGAGTTATATCACAAAATAAAACTTGGTCTAATGGTAACATTGACGTATACTTAAGCTATGTAAACAACCCAAGTTCGAATATTTAGAATCCTTTTTAAAATTTCGGAATTAAAAGTCAACATACGAATTTTGTTCAGTCAAATGTTGCTTAGGTGGCATGCTTAGGTGGAATAAGAGCATGATTACTCATCAATCCAGCGCTTATTCATCAATCATGCATTTGATGATGTCATACGCATCCTGTTATATATAATATGTATATATATATATATATATATATATATATATATATATATATATATATATATATATATATATATATATATATATATATATATATATAACAGGATGTGTATGACATCATCAATGACATGGAATACCACCTCATCATGTTTTTATTCCACATCATCATAATGAGTCCACGTAAGCAGTGTTATGCATTGTGAATTCCGAAATTTGTTTGTTAAAAAATTCATTATCATGGATTCGAACATGGGTTTGTGAATAAGTGCTAATCACATCTTAACCACTGCACTAACACAATGTTTTGTATTTGTTTTGCAAACTAAAATCTATAAACGCAGGGAAGGATATACACTTATTTGGGAAGCTTAATCTGAATACAATACCTATTGCAGTTTGATTCGTATGAGGATAAGTTTAGAATTGATTCTGTGATATCTTTTATCTCCAAAAATAGCTATTGCAGTTTGATTCATATGAGGATACGTTTAGAATGGATTCTATGATATCTTTTATCTCCAAAAATAGTTTGCATATATCTAAAATTCTCACAATTGCAGCCCTAATTTTTCACTATATATACATCATTAAGTGTGTATCTACAAACATATACGTATTTTATTGCAACTCAATTAAATATGCAGCGGCAAAGACATTCTGAAAGGCTTTCAAAGGCTAAGCAAAACAAAAATTCTGAAACTTCTCTTCCAGGTATTGTGTTCTTGAATAATTTGGTTGCATATAATTTGTGTTTAATTCATGATACAATGAACTTTCATGTAGATGTCCAAGGAGGGAAAAGTACACCACACCATATAACAAATGGAAAAGGTCCTGAATCAGGTACTTTAATGATAAACAGTTTTGTATATGTTCTTTGCTGAAATTATGTTACTACATTTGTTCGATGATTTGAGACAAATGTATATTTAAAATTGCAGTGGCAAAAGCTTCGAAAAAGAAAACTGCTACAGTGGATTCAACCATGCATCAAGAAGGTATCGTGCATTTAAATTATGTTTATCATACCTTTGATATTGACATATTTTAGTTGATTAAATTGCTTATGTGTGTCAAACAAACAAACTAATATTCTTTGTTTAACAGTTTATATCATAGTGTTAACTTTCTTATCAATATTTACATAATTGTTTCAGATTCAAGGGTTGTTAGGAAGAAAACCACTACCATGAATGACATCATGTTTGAAAGTGATACACCATCAAGTCATTCAAGAGGTATTATGTTTTAAAAGTATTATGTCGATATTTGTGTTATGAAATTATGTTGTTTTGAATTTAATATTGATTTTTAATACATTGATATTGTGTGATTGATAGTTTACGTGACTATTAACATATTTTTAATACAATGATATTGTGTCATTCATAGATCATGTGATTTTGTTATTTACAAAACATGTTGTGCATAATTTGTATTTGTTGCTATAACAATTGGGTGACAACAGTACTAATTTTCATATTAGTATTGTTTCTTTAAACGCATCTTAACAGTTCTAAGTTTCAAATTAGAATTGCACCTTTAAATATCATACCAGTACTAACTTTCAATTTAGTATTAATTAGCATGTTAGTACTGTTTCATCAAATACATTATATCAGTACTAAGTTTCAATTTAATAACCTTCTTTTCAACTTGGTACTGCTAAACCTTTTTTGTAATACACGCTTGAAAAACATATAAAGTAATCCATAATAGTTGTATTATATTTTTTTCTGTTAGAATTTACATGTTTTTATATTTTTATTTACAACTTATATATTAATGCCTTATGTTAACCATTTTTCACTCACAGACTTTATATTTACAATGAGGAATTTTGTTTAAATTTGTAGATGGGGACGGTATAAAGAATAGATCTGTCACAGTTAATGGGAACATGGCTGGAAGTGACACACCAATTATGCGTCCAGAATGTATGATGTTTTTACTTTAGAATGATTATAAAATTGATTTAATGTTTAATTTTACTCATATATAATGTTGTGTTTTTTTCATCAGTTAGATATTCAACACCTAAAAGTAGAACAACAGATACGAGAATGTTTGAGAGCGATACACCAACAAATCATAAACAAGGTATTTGGTTTAAAATTATGTTGTTAATGGACCATACGTGTAAAACTTCAAGGACAGTGAGTAACCACAGATATACTTTAATATTTGCATCAGTTAAACGTAATACAAAGAACTCTACTAAAGTTGTTGCAACCATGATTGAGGGTGGTACATCAAAAAAACGTCAGCAAGGTATTATGGTGTAAAAGTATTAAATGACAGTATGATTAATTATATAATTTATTTACGTATATGTTTATTGAATACTCAGGCAATGAACTTTCAAAAAATAGGACAACTAAAGCAGCCACAACCATGTTTAGAGATGACACACTAGGTAGGAATCCACAGTGTATTATAGTTTGACATAAATCCAAATAATTTGTGTACACTGTGTATGCTGTGTAATTAATTTTCTTACTATACGTTATTTCAAACTTTGATATGGTAATGTTTGAATGACACCACTTTAATGATAAGGTCAAATGTTTTGTAAATGTTATTAGTGAAATCAACCTCAATGACAGAATCAAATAAGATGGCATACATCAAGAACCAACAAAAGGATTCGAGAAGTGCAGCATCAGGTATTATTGTTAAGAATTAATTTAGATTCCGGCTGTTATAAAATCTTGCATATAATAGTTTGAGAATAATGTATTGATTAACATACAGGAGCCGTTAATCCACGTGCAAAAGGAAATTTTAGATACTAGTCAACGTCTTTGGATACGCATTCCGACCGAGATAATGCCAAAATTGGTGATTCAAACTTTGTTTCTCTACATCAATTAATTTCATTATTATTAAGTGCTTGTAACGTATTTTTAAATTTTATCTAATAATAATTTAAAAAAATTATATAGGGTTAAGGACACGGGGTGGCAGGACTTCAAAAGTTCATTCATCCAATTTTAGTAGCTCCTCAACAGGTAATTTGGATATAAATTATTGTGCCTATGTTTTTGTTAAATTTCATTATATCACAACAATAGATTCATCATTTTACAGGTGTTAGTGGATATAGAAAGAAATCCACAATGATCCATACATCTACTGGTGGATCTTCTTCATCAGGTAGTTTGTTAACAAATAATAAACATATGTTTTTTAGTTTACATGGTTTGATAAATTGCTAATTGATATTATCTTTCAATATATGTAGGAATAACATCTCGACAAAGGAAGGGCATTGGAAGCAATATGTCCAATTTTAGGAATCATTCACAAGGTTTGGTTTGAATTTATTATTCAATATATAAAAATGGTTTTAGTTCATTTCATATGAAGACTATATGTACAATTTGACAGGGCTAAACATAAATGAGCGCACAATAACACCAATTAGAGATATTAGTCCTATGGTTGTTAATATTACGATAAAAGGAAGGTACATCTCTGTTTGGCATTCCCACAAACTAAATGAAGAGCACGATCCATACAGTCTTGATTGTGTTTTTCAAGATGAAGAGGTATATTTAATTTTCTTACTAATAATATATGGTTGTACATATTTAACAAAGACACTCACACTAACAATTGTTGCAACAGTCAAATCGTATTCAAGTTTACATCAAAAAAGAGTTGATGTTTAAATTTGAGCCACTGTTGCAAGAGGGTCAATGTTATGTAATTTCCAACTTTGGAGTAGCAGAAAACGGTGGAAGGTTGCCGCTGTTACCTCACACGTATAAAATTTCATTTTATAAAGGGACCGATGTTACGAGAGTTGAACACATCGATGACAACTTTATTGGCTTCGTTAATGAACCATTCAGCCGCATATTGGACACAGACTATGAGTACCATGAACATGACTGTGTTGGTATGTATATCTAATAAACATATGTATATTGTAAATGTAAAAATGTAATTTATTTTAGTTCGAATATCCATTTTTTATTTGCAGATGTTATCGGAACTGTTGTAGCTATTGGAAATATTGTATTCGTCAATAGTGTTGGTGGTCGAAAGAATCGGAGGACAGTTGTCATAGATGATGCCGAGTGAGTTAGCTATCTTAAATTTAATTATAATTAACATAAAAAAATGCATAATTGTAATCATATGTTGATAACACAATATGCAGATCTTTGAGGCTTGATGTTACCTTTTGGGACAAATGGGCGTTGCTGTGGAATGAATATGAAGACATACTTGATAAAGTTGGACACATAGACTTTCTGTTGATGATGGGGAAAGTAAAGTACTGGGATAGTAAGTTCTGTAACACTTTAATTCAATTTGTTGTACATTTACCTCAAAACTTCATTTTATTTTGTATAACGAAATATATTTGCTCTTGCTCATGGTGCAGATAAACCCTCGATTCATAATGCTTTATTCGGTTCAAGGATATTTATAAACAGAGATATACCTCAGTTATTGGCTTTTCGGAAAAGGTAATAACTAATATAAGTGCAATTAACCAATAAAAAATTTTGGCCCACTTTTTTTTCCCCAAATCTAATGTCTGCGTGACACAGTTATGAAGAACAAGAGGGATATGATGCAAGTGGGTTCAAAATTGAAGCGTACAATCAGGCAACGCATGTTGTTAGCCCTGCAGAGTTTATGCACGGCTGTGTTAAAAAATTGGTTGGAATGATTCGTACCATTGAACCGGTCAGAAAACGTTATCGATGTTTTCATACACTATATATTAAATAATTTTATACAATAAATTAATGCATTTGCGCAACTTACTTTAATATTAAATTACAGGATACATGTTGTGTTGTGTATGCAACCGTGCATAGCATACAATATGATGGTGGTTGGGCTTATACAGGGTGCAGAACATGCAGTACTAGAGTCAAACCAATTACATCGAAAGGGATGACAGGTTTGAAAAACAAGAATCAAATGTGGTCATGCAAGAAACATGGAGAAACATATGCAGTTGCATCTAGGTATCAAAAAAACTATATTAACATAAATAATTCAATTTGTTGTAACAAAAAGTATTACCCAATATTAATTTTCATTTATTTAACATTGTAGGTTCAAAATCATAGTTCGTATATTCGATGATAGTGGTTCTGCTCAGATTATTCTATTTGATAACAATGTGCATAGGATGACAAACTTGTCAGCATGGGAGATCATGCAGGAACAAGGCATGGATACAGATGAATACTTTCCAGATGAGCTTAATCAGATAATCGGAAAACAATACCTATTCAAAGTGAAATATACTGAGTTCAACCATAACAATAACAGTCATATTTATCGAGCTGAAAAAGTCACTGAAGATATTGATACAATCAATTACTTCAAGAATGGTTTCCTAGACGAAGAGGTTCGATACATTACATTATTAAATAATTAAAAAATAAGTATGGTATAATATAATTCCTCATTTGCTGATGAAAATTTGCACATAAACAAATGTTTTTTATCTTATTTTTCCGTTTAAACCATATTCAAGCTCAAACTGTTCGTCTAAATTCATATTAGCAGTATTAAATATCAATTTAGTACTGCTAATATAAACTTAGTACTGTTGATTCTTTTTATTAACACAAGATTTAAAAATATGTATGCAGTTCATATTACGGTTTGTGTGATTTTATATGCATTTTTTTAAAAATGAATATGGAATACACAATTAAAAAACAGGGTAACGAAGATGGACTGGAAGAGGATGCAGATGAACTACATGAATCTGAAGATGAAGATCAAGATGATGAGAAAGGCGTGTATGATTCTGAAAATGAACTACATGAAATGCGGGAAGACCTTGATGATTCTGACGCTGATGATGAAGTACTTGGAGTAGATATGGACGGTTCCGAAACAGGAAAAGAAGAAATTGTAGAAGACCTGGACAATTCTGAAGCTGATGAACAAGAACATGGAGAAGACCTGGGTTTTCCCGAAGCTGGTAAAGAAATAATTGATGGAGACCTACGTGGTACTGAAGGTGAACAACATGTTATTGGTGATCAACTGCATGATTCCGAAGACATTTTACATGATGATGAACATGAGTTACAGAATTCAATATGTGTGAATAAGGTATTATTTACTATACGTTGATATACGTCTAACCACTATTCGTGTTTGAAAATAAATAAACTAATAAAAGTTATTTAAATTTATTAAACATCGTAGGTTTCGTCAAATGACACGGAAATTCCATCTATTGTTGCAAATGAGGTAAATTTGGGCAAGATGGTTTTGACTCCACATCTTGGAACACTAATGCACTAATCATTAGTCTATTGAAAACATATACCAAACAACAAAGTAAATTATTGTAATTACTTTAAACCTTTTTTATAGGATGAAGCATCTAACATTTTTGGAAGAGATAGGAAGAGACAACGTGAAATGATTTGTGGAGAAGATAATGAAGCACAAGAAAACTCCCCAACAAAGAGACTGGTGACAAAAAATTTGTAGAACAATGAATGAAAAAACTCGAAATTCGATGTGTTTGATGTTATTTGAAAAAATAGTTTTTTTGAACACCATATTTGGATTGAACAATGTTTTTGATTATGAATTTTGTTAGACAGTTTATACCATATGTTTGTTTAATTTTTGGATAGTTTGTTACACAATTTATACCACATGTTTGTTTAATTATTGAATAGGTTGTTAATTTTTACACACATTAAATATGTTTATTATTGTTGTCATTTACTTGTGCTATATTTACAAAAATAATTATAAACATAAAATATACAGATTTATGCTGCTGGTGTCAATGGTTATCAAACTATTCCAATTTGGAATAAGCAAAAACAAAACAATTCATATATATACAACACATCTGATGATGATGTTGATTTACATGATACTGATGATGAGGTATTATATAAAATTTTAATTACGTGCTATTTTGCATTGTAGTGCAGGTAAAAAATTATTGGTTTTTAATTTTTTATGCATTGCTTAGTTTGTTTGTTTGAAACACAACAGCCTGAGATTGTCAAAGGCGAAATCAGAAATTGGTAAAAATACATGCAATCTTGATTATTCTGGATATAAATCTGCTAATCGGGTATTTTTATTAAATTTCGATAATATTTTATTATGTGAAAGCCATGAATCAAAAAGTCTAAATATGTGCATCGAGAAGGTATCGTGCATTTAAATTGTGTTTATCATACCTTTGATATTGACATATTTTAGTTAATTAAATTGCTTGTGTGTGTCAAACAAACAAACTAATATTCTTTGTTTAATAGCTATGCTAATACAACGTCCGATATTTGATAACAAACAAAAATATGTTTGTCGCAAGTAATCATATATAACACAAGTAGCACAAAAGCACAAGCAACATTACCCATTCTACTTGGCAACACTAACTAATAACATCGAACAGTAATAACTTCTATACCCAACAATACTAAATATCTAAGTATCCGCGATAATCGTAACATGTCAGTATTAAAACCAAACAACCAGTATTAATCAACTATATATCCAAACAAGTGGATCATTGATTCACGATATATCATAAAATTTTAAACAAGTTAGAAAGATATCGTCATATTTTTTAAAATAAAAAAATTATTATTTTTTAAATATATCCTAATTTATTGCATAAAGGATGTCAATGTATAAGCTGTGTAGACAGATACGTACCGGGTCAACGTAACTTACTGAATTAACCTTTGAGATGCAGTTAATACATATGTTACCCTTTATCATACAGTAAAAAAATAAATGTAAATTATAGACGTGATAAAAACTTGATTAAAATTAAAGAGACTGATCATTGATTAGTTATTTCCATTACGTAGCATCATAGTATTTGCAACAAAAAAATAAAAATAAAATAAAATAAAATAAAAACCATAAATACATCTTAAACATCTTCCGAGTATGTTTCAATCTCCATCTGTTCCACATGAGCTTCCTTCTCATCGATTCCTTCGCGAGCCAACACCAGTAGTTGAGACATTAAATCAAGTTTTCGATGGTCTCTCATGTGAGTTTCAAGCAGGCAATCATATCCAGTTGTAGCAACCCCATGAAAAGGGCCAAACGAATCAGCCTCATTGATGGTTTGTTCACGTTTTTCGATCTTAGCCCTCAGCTGCGTACATTCGTCCCCCATCCGGATGAGAAATCCCTCCTCTTCTGTTATGTCTTGGAAGAACAAAAACTTAAATGCATCCGATAGGTTGTCTGAACCACATGCTGCTTTCAACTCATTAATGTTTGGGGTAGCTGCCATTGATCAAATATTTAGTTGTTTTACGTTGCTCTTTTAGCTAACAATGAATGTATCACAATTTAGCATAAATTATGAATGGATAACTTATAGAAAAAGTTAAAATATTGATATATTCGGTTTCTATAAATTAAATATGTACAAAATAAAGTCTACAATTATGTTCAAAAGATATATATAATCTAAAATATATATGTAATCTATATCTATATTAAAAATATAATGTATAACAAATCGAATCCTAAAATATATCCACCTACGTGTTATATAAATAACGGCATTCGGTATGTATTGTTCAATCCTAAAATACGATTACTGTTATCAAAAAACAATAACAATGGTGAAAGCAAAGGCATCGAAGGTATTCATGTTTTAATCAAAATTAGTATATTGATTATGTGCTAAGTTAAACTAACTGTTTAGAATATCAAATAGTAAGACTCTTCTATGTTAATTATATGCAGGAAAACAAAAAAAACATCAGCCAAAACCAACTCTAACCACTCAAACCACGATGATGGTTTCACAAAATATAATCAACCTATTGTTATATTTGACGATGAAGAGGTATCACTAATATGGTAAATTAGTATTATGTCAACCTCATCAATAAGAAAGTCTAAATATCTTTCTAATTTTTGCAGGTTGTTCCATCAGATGATGAGGTATTATAACATAAATATGTTTATTATTGTTGTCACTTACTTTGTGTTAGATTTACAAAATTAATTATAAACATAAAATATACAGATTTATGCTGCTGGTGTCAATGGTTATCAAACTATTCCAATTTGGAATAAGCAAAAACAAAACAATGTATATATATACAACACATCTGATGATGATGTTGATTTACATGATACTGATAATGAGGTATTATATAAAATTTTAATTACGTGCTATTTTGCGTTGTAGTGCAAGTTAAAAATTATTGGTTTTTAATTTTTTATGCATTGCTTAGGTTGTTTGTTTGACACACAACAGCCGGAGATTGTCAAAGGCGAAATCAGAAACTGGTAAAAATACATGCAATATTGATTATTCTGAATATAAATATGCTAATGAGGTATTTTTATTAAATTTTGATAATATTTTATTATGTGAAAGTCATGAATCAAAAAATCTAAATATCTTTCTAATATCTGCAGTCTGTTCCAGTTACACCTAAACGATGTAGGCTGACTAAAGACAACAAGTTAGTCGGCAACAAAATTTTTGATGTTAGTTCATCAGACGATGAAAAGGTGAAAAAAATATGACAATGGAGAGCTATAAAAAATAATTGTAATTCATATTATGTAATACTTATCAATAAAAAAAACTAACTAAGTTTGTGATAATTGCAGCCTATCCCAGTTATACGTAAACGCCGTAGGTTGACTAAAAACGGCAATTCAGTCAACAAGATAGTTGTTGATCTGATTTCATCAGACGATGAAAATACACGATCAGACAAAGTTGTAGATCTAACTTCATCTGATGATGAAAAGGCACAATCAACGGTTGTGAAAACTCTGGCTGCTAATCATCTTGGGGGAAAAAACACGATGGTAATAATTTACAATTGCACATTATATTTTTATAAAACATGTATATTGTACGCAAATCAATGTTCATACTAATTTGTTAGTAAGTACTAACTATGTTTTGGTTTGTAGAACCCCGCTTTCCCACGGGTTCTTGCAGATTATGCGTCACAACAATTGGGTCCATTCTCTTACCTAGATCTATCAAATATATCTGGTGATGAAGAACCAAATGCGTTAACGTGTTCAAAAACAACACAAGACTCTGTAGTATCAAATCGACCAAAGTATATGCTCTATGATGAAAATACAGATGACGAACATGAGAACAACAACAGCGTATCTGAAGAAGGTGTGTGGGTTAATATCAATGATCTGGACTACCCTTTGTATGATTTAGTCGTCTATAAACCCAAGTATACTAATCTTGATGAAGTTATCATTGATGAATCTTCAACAGGTTATTTGTTAAAAAGTAGTTCCATGTACAATTTTGTGTCTGAGTGGTGTTTAGAAAATTCAAATTTGAACTTATATATATTTTTTAAATTATTTGTTTTTTTTTAAACGTTTATAGGTGAGGAATATCATAATAATGTTGGACAAGACAAAGATGCACCCATGGACGAGAAATATGAAAGCGAGCTTTTGATGTGGGATGATATGGTTGATATTGATGGTAGAGTGCGCGGAACACATGTTTCTAACAGCTACATCGAAGACGAAGTATGGGAAGTCGATTCGGACGCATATAGTGTTAGATCTGTATCTTCTGGCGATGATATAGCAAGTTTTATTAATGACGGCTCCACTGATTATGAAACTACCGACGAGGAGAATAGTGATGACGATATTTGATCAAGCATGCGATGAATCTCAAAAAATTATGTTTCTTGAATATTTTTATCTAGAAGAGTTGCAACTGTTATTATTTTACTTCTAAGATGTTCATATGATTTATGTTTTACTAATAATGAAATTTACACATTTAATTAGTATCAAAAGAAAAAATTGATACGTTTTTAATTTTTTTAAAATTACGTATTTATATAAAATTGCCTTATAATTTGTGTTGGAACATGCATACATAATAACATGTACCTACACAGTTTATAATAGAACACTATAGTAAACTGAAAGTAAGACAAACATACCATGCCCACAATCCTTTATGAAATATAATCAATTTAACTGATTCTTCTATTTATCATGGTATTTATAAATTAATTTCAAGAGAGCGTATTCAGCTGTTAAAAAACTTTAGCCGTGCTAAGTTTAAATGATCATAGTCAGAAGTAATAACGTCCAGATTAGTACTGTTCCTACCATATCCAGCAGTACTAACCTTCAAATTGGTACTGATCCTAATCGGTTATTAAAATAAAATACTCATCAAAAGCTTTTTTAATTATTAGCTAATTACAAAAGGAATATATCCAATACATATTTAAAAACAAATATACGGATATTTTAAGAAAAATTACAGCCATATAAAATTGTGTTTATAAGTATAAATTATTTATACATGATTTCGTAGAGATATTTACCAAACATATATAAAGTAATCATAGCATGCGTAAAACACTCAAAAAAAAAGTGTATCGTTTTTTGAATTAGAATTTCGACCAAAACCTTTATTTATTATTAGATAACTACAAATATAAAATATCGGTAAGATATATATATATTTTTTTTTAAATTATACATATATTTTAAGAAATTATACATCCCTATAAAATAGTTTTTATAAGTATGAATTATTTATATATGATTTCGTTTAGATACTTACCAAACATATATAAAGTTCATATGTACCAAACTTGGGTAACAGTATAATTTTAAAGTTCATCTTTTTGCATGGGATATCACAAAGCAAATCATTGATTCAACAATGGAAAACAGTGCAAACAACTAACTTATCCGGCGTAGGGGCAGACCTAAAAAAAAGATATACAACAAGGTTAGACAAATAATCCATTTTTTTGTTTCGTATTAATAATTATTAAACAATGAACTGTTTATACAAATTATTTTGTTTTGAAGATCAAGTAACAGCAGTACCTGAAGCGGTAGCTGATGCGCACAAAGGAACACCTGTTTGCAAAAATATAACACCTGCGACAACTCCAGAAAAGGGAAGTCATAGCGTGCAACAAAGCGAAACACGTTAGTCAATTGAATAAACATACATATCTTTATTGACACAAACATGTGATAATAGTTTAGCTGTTTAAAATCATATCAGTTATTAACAATTTAATTGTTGGTCCTAAATAGCATAGCCGAATTTACAGTATTCTGGCATTAGCGCTTTTATGATATTAACAATTTTGTTTTGTTATATTTTTTCACAGGGTTAAACGATTTTCGACTCCGCAAAAGTGGGAGACCTCCAACAACAATACTTCCACAATGGATGAATGTGGGTACAAGTGTTGAATACGTCAATAAAGAACCTAGGCCAAGGGGACGTCCTATCAATAACGCAACCCACCCACGTAAGAAAATTAATGCGGCATAAACACGCGCAAGTTAATTTGTTTTTATAATACTTTCCATATTGAGCTTAATAACATCAATAACAGAAACACCTGTGAATATTGATCACAACCAATCCGGTGCACATTCTTCTAAACGCAAATCAGAAAGGCTTAAGCAAAAAACAAAAGTAGTTAGACAAAAGACATTCCATCAATCACAATTTAGTGCTACACGCTTGGCAGCCGAGGATGTTATAGAAAAGGATAACTTCGTTGGAATATCAAATGGTACACAAACTATATCTTTCATTAACACAATTGTTCAGCACAAGTTTTTGTCATGTATTTATAAATTATGTATGCTTTAATACTATATAGCTGTACAGATTACATTGACCATGGAGATTCAATTCACAAATGCGGTTCTTGTGACGCACTATTATGGCAGGCTGAAAGTATGGAAGGATATACAAATTCTAATTCAGAGTCGTATTCACTCTGTTGTGGGAGAGGAAAGGTGAAATTGGGAAATGAAATACTTAATCCACCAAAGACGTTGATGGAACTTATCAATGGAAACCATCCAAAAAGCGATACATTCATTGAAAATATCAGACGCTACAATTCAATGTTTGCATTCACATCAATGGGTGCTAGGCAAGACACGTCGGTTAATCAAGGATATGGTGCATATTGTTACAGAATACAGGGTGAAAATTACCACTTAATGGGTTCATTATTGCCAAACGAAGGTGAACCTCCAATGTTTGCACAGCTATATATTTACGATGCTGACAATGAAATCCAAAATAGGATAAATTGTTTCAGGTATGGTGCCAAATCTTATGATGTAATATTAAAAATATTTTGTGTTTTGATTATATCTTAGTAAATCTTGCGATTGTCATTACATACATTATGTTACAAATTCGTATTTAACTTGCTATATTTATAACTGTGTCAGCGGCACAGCAACCCCAATAGAGAACCACGACATAGACCACCAACTAACAGTTGAGTTATGTCACACCTCGCCAATGGCGGAAACGCGAGTGCAACATCATGGATATCATCACAACACTTGGTGTCTAAATAGAGAAAATACTACATGCAAACAAATAGAGCAAAGTACAAACACAAAGTGTCATAACGATACCCCAATATAAATAATCCAAATAAAATCTCCAAGGAATCTCCATTAAAACAAAGAGTTAAAATGAAAGAAAATTGATGAGTGTCTAAATACTCATCATTTTTGTCTTATCTGGACTGCCAAAACATCCAAAAACACTCAGAAATGCATCAAAATACTGAAAATATCCCAGGGATTGTGTTTTATATGTTTTAAATGCAAAATGTTTAAAAACAGTTGAAAAACGAACAAAGTTTGCAAAATTGGCAGTTTCAGTCCCTCAAGTTTCAAAACTTGTCAAAATTAGTCCCTAAGCATTTGTTTTGTCAGAAAAATCACCAAAGGTCCTTTTTAAATCATAAATTATCATATTTAGTCCTTTGGTGAAAAGTTTGGATAAATTACATCTTTGGTCCCTCAAGTTTGAAATCTGTCAAAAATAGTCCCTGGGAATTTTAAATAAATAGAAAAGTGCAATTTTGATTCTTGGATTATGGAAACATGGCAGGATTTACCCTTGGTGTATTTTGGAAGATAAGCAAGATTGGTCCTCAAAATTTCAGGAATTACAAAAATGGTCCTTGTGATTTAACTATAACCAACCGGACCAAAATAAATAAACAAACCAAACCCAAGTTTTTAACCCAAGCCCAACCCAATCCTTATCCAACCCGACCCAACCCCCTTTCTTAGCTAAGCCGGGTCAAACCTTCGGTCAAACAAACCCCTTCCCTCCCACAATTAAATAAAAAAACTCTCACCCTCTCCCACTCACCTCTGCAAACTCAGACCACCCCCCTCACCTCCAGCTCACCAACCTTGTCCTTGTTATCCAATCCCTCCACCAAACTCCAAAATGCATTAAATGCATCTTCTAGGTTTTCAAGCTATCAGAAAAAGTGGATTATCAGTTTTTGGCGCCAAAATCCAATCAACGGCTAAAAAGAATCCAATGGCCAAGATTTCAAGTGGGATTTGCTCAGAAGGTGTCCCTAAACCCTAATCCTCAGCTATAAAAGAAAGAGAAGCAAGGAAGCCAAGTGTGTAATTTTTAGCTTACTGATGTGTGCCTAAACACACATCATTTTTATACCGGAAAAACATACTAAAATAGACTAATAACAATAAAACATGTGAAATTATATTGCAAATTTGTTTGTTTTTTGTTATTATGTCTTGCAGGTACAAGGGTTTGAAAACAAAGCGAAAACGGTAATTACTCGAGCACTCCATTGGAAAAAGCACAAAATTACCAGGTCAAGCCAAAGTACCGTTTGAGAATTTTTCAAGCAAATGCGAAGCTAAAATGAAGATTAATTTGAAGATCTAGTGGACTCCAAGTTTTATTAAAGATTGAAGCCTAAAGCCCAAGTTGAAGAAAATGCTCCAAGGCCCAATATAAAAAATATTGAAAACAAAGCCCATGCTTTAAAAATACATAGCAAAGAAAAAAAAAATAGCTTGTTGGCTATGCGTCAAAGAATATTGAAAAAAAAGTAGCAAAAAGAGATTAAATAATGAGATGCTAGCCTTCCACATGCGTCAAAGAAGAAATGAGAATTTGCAATAAAAAAGGGCACGTGTTGGCTATGAAGAAGTAATATCTTTAAATTGGCGAGCATGCGACAGAAAAAAAAAGAAGGAACAGATATTTTTGTTGAATGGCACATGATCTTCAAATAATTCATCACAAGGGCACGTGACTCCTTGCTGCCTCAAAATCTCACACGCACCAAGTTTTCTTTTTCAACCAATTCGATCGCGCCACGTGGCATAAATGGGTTGTCATCTTAGGAAGGGTCGAGAATAATTGAGGCTATAAAATGCACATGATCCGAGGGCTCTAGGATATTAACTCCGCTCATTTATTTTCAATCACAACACACAGTTGTATTTTTTTTTTAGAGTAGCAATTCGCTTTTTTTTTATGTTTCTTTCTTCTTATTAAGATTTAATATCTTCTAGCTTATTTGTAGTGCTTATTTTGTAAAACTTTTTTTTAGCTTATTAATGAAAAAGATGTTTATTACTTAGTGCTTATTTCTCTTCTACTCATCCCTTTCTTTATTTTTCTTTTTCTTTTTCTCATCTAATAAGTTATATTAGCTTATTAGCTTATTACATCTTTCTATTTCTCTTCTTCACCCTCTAGCTCGATTCAAACACAAAAAGAGATGCGTGAGCTTATTATGCTCGGCTTATTTTCCAAATAAGCCTTGACACCTCTTAGTTTGAGAGCACTTTTCTTTATTTTTAGCTTTTTATATAGCTTATTTATTAGATCTATTAGTTTTATCAAGTTTTTTTTTATAAAAAGTTTGCAACTTTTTGAGTATTTCTTGAACAATAAGCTATTTAATAGCTTGTTCATTTAGATCTAGTCCTTAAATATACCCGATTCGCGTCTATTCTTCGTAGTAGGCAACTTAGCTTCGGGTGGACTTAGATCTAATAGTTTTTAGCTAAAAAGTTTTAATCTTTTTACTTTTTAGATTATTTTTAGCTTATTCCATCTAGTAGTAGTGCTTATTATTGCTTATTATTCACTAACCCTTGATAAAGTTTTGATCTTTCTTTGTTTCTCGCCATCCTACATCTAAGGCGTGGAGCTTACGGGTCTTATAACCTTTAAAATCATTAAAGCTTACAACTTTATTAACTTTTATTAAGTTGTTTAGTTAATAAAGCTTTAAACTTTATTAACTATATAGCAAAATTAAAGTTAACAAAGACATAAACTTTAATCATTTATTTGGTTTATAAGATCGGGTGGTTTTTTCTCTCGTATAAATCACCGGGTCATAATCTCCTTCCTTTTTATCATTTTTAGTTTAAATATCTAGTTGTAGATCATGTTTATTATTGTGAAATTATTTGCTTTTGTTAGTTCGATTAATATGAGTAGTGAGTAGATCTTGTTATATGCTTGTTAAGTGTTAGTGAATTGTGAAATAAAGTGTGAAACCTTAGAAATTATTAGTTAATAACCTTTGGTCTACTTGTTTTGATTTTTAGTAGCTTTTACGGGCAAAAGCCGTAAATGTAACTAATTATCTAAACCAAATAGATTTTACCTAGTTAAAAAGAAGTGTTTTCAATATAAACCAACGTTGTGAGAAAACATTCCTTTTTAAACGGGTATTCAAAGGTTGTTGATTAATAATTTCCGGATTATTCGTGGATCTTTTTAGTTGGTTGTTTTTAACGGGCAAAAGCCGTTAAGAAAATTGATTATTTAGATATAATAATTATTACCAAGAAAAATTGATTGTTTTCAATATAAGCCAACGTTGTGAGAAAATGATTTATTTTGATAGGTATTAATTAAAAAGGGGCTTAAAATGATAATTCACACTTAATGATCTTTTCACCACACTTGACAAGCATATCTTTTTATATCATATTCTTAGCTAAATTTTATTGTCATTTAGTTGCTATTTGATTAGTTTAAATTTTGATTAGTTAAAATAGATCTTAAATCTCAAAAATCCAAACCAAAAATATCCGACAATCAAGCATTAAAACTAAAAAACACAAACGTAAATCTCAATTCAAATCTCGTTGGGAAAACGACCTCGGAAGATCAATTTATCACTTGTCCTCAAGTGAATCTTGGTTCTAACGGGAAAACTTACAAATATTAAAACTGCTCTATCTATAACGAATCAAGTTTTTGGCGCCGTTGCCGGGGAGATTTGTTAAGAAATTTGCGTTTTGTTTGTCGTTGGTGCCTTGAAGATCCTTTCTTTTGAAAGTTTATTTTGTTAAAAATTTGAAAAAAAAATCCAAAAAAAAAATTAAAATATACAAAAAGCCAAAAATATTTTTCTTTTTCTATAACTTTTAAAAAATCCAAAAATATTTTTCTTTTCAAAATATTTTTCGAAAAAATCCAAAAATATTTTTTCTCTTATTTCTTTTTAGTGCATGAGCACACGATCTTCTTCCAACGAACTAAATTCTCCCCTTTCAAATCCCGAAAGATTAATTCGACAAAGAAATCGTTGTGATCCGTCACTTATTAATATGAATAATCAAAACCAAAATCAGGGACCGCCTCCTGCGGGACCTATTCCTCAAAATCCGGCTCTCGATCTCCGAACGATGGAGGAGCTGTGCCAGCCGACAATGAATGGACGGGGCGGACCTATCGCTCCCATTAACATTCAGGCTACGGATTTCGGACTTAAGAATCATATGATTCAACAAGTCCAACAGAGTTGTCAATACCACGGTTTACCGGGTGACGATGCTAATAAGCATATTGACAAATTCTTGACCGTTACTCAGAGTATGAAGCAAAATGGCGTCCCGCATGACGTCCTTCGCTTGAATCTCTTTCCCTACTCTTTGACACATCATGCCACCGCTTGGTTTGATCGTCTTCCAAAGAATTCTATCCATAGCTGGGAGGAGATGGTTTCTAAATTTCTATCTAAATACTTCCCTCCTTCTATGGTCACAAAATTGAGAACGATATCAGTAACTTCCGACAGCTTCCCGACGAATCTTTATTCGAAGCTTGGGAACGTTACAAAGTTTCGATTGACCGGTGTCCTAATCATAATATGTTACCCGTTACAATCATAGATACATTCTATAACGGGTTGACTTTGAGACATCGGGATACAATCAATGCGGCTGCTGGAGGCACCTTTATGAAAAGGCGGCCCGAAGAGTGTTATGATCTTATCGAAAATATGACCGCTCACCACAATGGCTGGGATACCTCAGCTCAAAGGGGCGAGTCATCTGGATCTATCACTTCTTCTCCTGAATTAGCGGCCATGGCTAAGCAAATCGAAGAAATGAACAAAAATTTTCTAAGAATGAGCCAAATTAATCAGCAAGCTAATGTTATCAATCCTGGTTGTGAGACTTGTGGTGGTCCACATCATTATTCCGAGTGTCAAGCCGCCGGTGGCTTCACTCAAGGAGACGTATATGCTGCTACGGGATCTTTTAATATGGGAGGTAATTCTTACCAACCACAAGGAAACCGTAATCTCTTAAGCTATCGTTCCAACAATTATCTTGGACCACCCGGTTTCAATCAAACAAATAACCCTAATCTGAACAATCAAAACTTTCAAATCAGAAATAACCAAAATCAGTTTCAAAATCGTTCAAATCAAGGGTTTAATCAAAACAACCGAGGACAAAATTTTAACCAAGGTTATAATTTCAATCAGAATCAAGGATTTAATCAAAACCAAGGTCAAAATTTTAACCAAAATCAAGCTCAGACGCATTTTAACCAAGCTCCAAATACTCCATCTACGGATGAGTTATTAAGACAACATATGATTGCGTCTGAGGCTAAGTTTCAATTATTGGCTAATCAATTAACAAAAATGGAAAAGGCTTTAAATGAAAGACCTCAAGGTGGGCTTCCTAGCAACACCGTCGCAAATCCTAGGGAAGACCTTAAAGTAATTACCACACGGAGTGGTCTTACTTTGGCTGAACCCTCAATTCCACCACCTAATCCTTATTCTTCTAAGGAGGTGGAACGAGACCCGGAGACTACCATGGACCAGGTGCACATTTCAAGTCCAGAAAGTACCGCACGAGTCCCACCTCCGGTGATCCAGCCGACTCCCGTTTCTAAACAAAAAGAAATCCCTGAGCAAAATCCTCATCAACCTCCCATTCCTTATCCTTCAAGGTTGAACAAGGAAAAGCTACAAGACAAATCTGATATTCAAATTCACAAGTTCTTGCAAATGTTCAAGAAACTTCACATCAATATCAGTTTTGCCGAAGCTTTAGCTCAAATGCCAAAATATGCTAAAATGTTGAAAGATATCCTTACGAATAAGGAGAAACTTCTTGAATTGGCTAATACTCCTCTTAATGAGAATTGCTCAGCGGTCCTCCTTAAAAAGTTACCTGAGAAACTAGGAGACCCTTGGAAATTCCTCATTCCTTGTGATTTCGGCGAGCTTGAGGGATGCATGGCCTTAGCCGATTTAGGTGCCAGCATCAATTTGATGCCTCTTTCTGTATGGGAAAAGCTAAAGCTTTGTGAACTGAAAACCACTCGAATGACCCTCGAACTAGCTAATCGAACGGTTGCTTACCCAGTTGGTATAGCTAAGGACGTCTTCGTACAAGTGGGAAAGTTCACATTCCCTGCTGACTTCGTTGTCGTAGACTATGAAGTCGATCCTCGTGTTCCCCTTATCTTAGGGAGACCTTTCTTGAGGACGGCTCGTGCTTTGATTGATGTCTACGAAGAAGAGATAACTATAAGAGTCGGTGATGAAAAATTGGTCTTAAATATTGGGAATACTTCGAAGTATCCTAATGAGCATGAGTCAATCCATCGGATTGATACCATTGACACGACATGCGAGGATCATTTCCATGAAGTGTTAAATGTTCAAAAATCAATTAATCCATTGAGTGGCAGTCCCACTCCATCTTCTGATTCTGTTGTCGCGGCTCTCTCCCCGTCTCTTACCCCTTTCGGGGATAGTGATTTTCTCTTGGAGGAGACCGACGCTTTTCTTGCTCTTGATGATTCAATTTCACCAGAAATTGATAATGGAATTTATGATTCAGAGGGAGATATTCTTTTTCTTGAACAATTGTTAAATGATGATTTGACAAAAGATCTCCCTCCGAAAAAGCTTGAAAATGATGAGTCCAAAAAGGCTAAATCTTCCGTTGAAGAGCCTCCTGAAGTAGAACTTAAAGACTTACCTTCCCACCTCGAGTACGCGTTTTTAGAGGGAACTTCAAAGTTACCCGTAATTATCGCTAAAGACTTGAAGAGTGAGGAAAAGGACGAGCTTATTAAGGTTTTAAAGTCACACAAACGAGCGATTGCTTGGAAAATATCTGACATCAGGGGCATTGATCCTAATTTTTGCACCCACAAAATATTGATGGAAGATGACTTTAAACCTGCTGTCCAGCACCAGAGAAGGGTAAATCCAAAAATTCATGAAGTCATTAAAGAAGAAGTTATCAAACTTCTCGATGCTGGATTGATTTACCCTATCTCGGATAGCTCTTGGGTTAGTCCTGTGCACGTCGTACCCAAGAAGGGTGGTATGACGGTGGTTACTAATGATAATAATGAGTTAATTCCGACCAGATTGGTCACGGGTTGGCGTGTTTGTATTGATTATCGAAAATTAAATGATGCCACCCGTAAAGACCATTTTCCTCTTCCTTTCATGGACCAGATGCTAGAACGTTTAGCCGGGAATGAATTCTATTGTTTTCTTGATGGTTTTTCTGGTTACTTTCAAATTCCTATCGATCCCCAAGACCAAGAAAAGACCACATTCACCTGCCCTTATGGGACATTTGCATACCGTAGGATGCCTTTCGGTCTTTGCAATGCCCCGGGAACTTTTCAAAGGTGTATGGTCGCAATCTTTCATGATATGATTGAGAAAACCATGGAAGTTTTCATGGATGATTTTTCGGTCTTCGGGGATTCGTTCTCTTCTTGCCTCTCCCATTTAGACAAGATGCTCAAAAGGTGCGAAGACACCAATCTTGTCTTAAATTGGGAGAAGTGCCACTTTATGGTCAAAGAGGGCATTGTCCTCGGCCATAAGATTTCTAAAAATGGTATCGAGGTGGATCGTGCTAAAGTTGATGTTATTGCTAAATTACCTCCTCCCACCTCGGTTAAAGGAATTAGGAGTTTCTTGGGTCATGCCGGCTTTTATCGTAGATTTATTAAAGACTTCTCCAAAATAGCCCGGCCCATGACCCATCTTTTAGAGAAAGAAACTCCGTTTGTGTTTTCGAAAGAATGTTTCGAATCATTTGAGCATCTTAAAAAGAAATTAACTGAAGCTCCTATTCTCATTGCCCCTGATTGGGACCTACCGTTTGAACTTATGTGTGATGCTAGTGACTTTGCGGTAGGTGCAGTCTTGGGGCAACGAAAGAACAAATATTTTCAGCCTATACATTATGCAAGTAAGACCTTATCTGGTGCTCAGACACATTACACCACCACAGAAAAAGAACTATTGGCGGTGGTGTATGCGTTTGAGAAATTCCGATCTTACCTTGTCTTATCTAAGACAATAGTGTATACGGATCACTCGGCTTTAAAGTATCTATTTGCTAAACAAGATGCTAAGCCGAGATTGCTCCGATGGATTCTCCTCCTTCAAGAATTTAATATCGAAATTCGAGACAAAAAAGGGGCGGAGAATCTAGCGGCTGATCACTTGAGTCGTCTTGAAAATCCTCATCAAGGGGATCTCGTTGAAATGGAAATGAATGATAACTTTCCACACGAGTCCCTAAAGATGATTTCTATAAAAAGTGATGATGAACCCCCGTGGTTTGCCGATATTGCAAACTACCTAGTGGGTAATGTGCTTGTGAAAGGGATGTCATCCCAACAGAAGAAGAAATTCTTTAAAGATATTCGACATTACTTCTGGGATGACCCCTATTTGTTTAGAATCTGTGCTGACCAAATAATTAGGCAGTGTGTGGACGGGAAAGAAGCTGCAGATATTCTTGCAGCTTGTCACCATGGTCCCACCGGAGGACATCATGGCCCGAACTACACCGCCAAGAAAGTCTTCAATTCTGGTTTCTATTGGCCCACGATTTATCGTGATGCCCATGACATGGTCAAAAATTGTGACTCATGTCAGCGTCAAGGGAAAATCTCACAGCGGGATGAAATGCCCCAAAATTCTATTCAGATTTGTGAGATCTTTAACGTATGGGGCATCGACTTTATGGGGCCATTCCCGTCTTCACGAGGGAACAAATATATACTCGTGGCTGTCGATTATGTGTCTAAATGGGTGGAAGCCAAGGCTTTACCCACGAATGACGCCCGAGTAGTTGTGAAATTTCTGAAACAATTGTTTTCCCGATTTGGAACCCCACGGGCCATCATTAGTGATCGTGGTACTCATTTTTGCAACGATCAATTTGCTAGGGTGATGGAAAAATATGGTGTCAAACATAAACTTTCTACATCATATCACCCTCAGACTAGCGGCCAGGTGGAGGTGTCCAATCGCGGTTTGAAAAGAATTTTGGAAAGGACAGTGGGTGAGCATCGTGCCAAATGGGCTGACAAATTAGATGACGCTTTATGGGCTTTCCGTACTGCTTTCAAGACACCCATCGGGTGTACTCCTTATAAGCTCGTGTACGGAAAAGCTTGTCATCTCCCTATTGAGCTCGAGCATAAAGCCTATTGGGCCTTGAAATGGACTAATTTTGATCTTAAGACTGCGGGTGATCACAGAAAGATCCAATTAAATGAATTAAATGAACTTCGTGATCAAGCCTATGAGAATTCTTTGATCTATAAGGAAAAGACGAAGAAGATTCACGACTCAAAAATCAAAAACCGAGAATTCCATGTCGGTGATCGTGTTCTTCTTTTTAATTCTAGATTGAAGATTTTCTCGGGCAAATTGAAATCCCGTTGGTCTGGCCCGTTTACGATTACTGAAGTGTTTCCTTATGGTACCGTCGAGTTATCCCAACCCGACGGTCCCAACTTTAAGGTAAACGGGCATCGGATCAAACACAACTATGGAGGGGACATTCCTGATTTGGATGTCCCAGATCTCCAACCTTCCCCCATGGACAACTAAATTCGGGGGCGAGTCAAGCTAGTGACTCATTAAAAAAAAACAAGCGCTTCTCGGGAGGCAACCCGTGTTATCTATCTATCTATCTTTTATTTTCTAATAAGTGTGTTGTGTAGAATAGTGTGGGGGCGTGTTTCTTTCCATGTGGTTTTGCAGGGTACCGTTTTGCTTTTAGGACTCCCTATGATCGAGAAGACCTCCGTGCTTGTTTTCAAACCCTCCAATCACTCGGCCTCCGATCATTACTTATCTTGGGATATCCTTTAGTCATACATATAAAGAAAAAATGTTTTTCCCCTTTCACACTTGGAATTTTTAAACAAAAGCCATTTTCAATCCTAAGTGTGGGGGTAACACCCGTCATTTTTAAACATTGAGGCCAATGTTCAGTTTTAAGTGTGGGGGGGATTTCCATCGGAAATGACTATACCTTGTACTTGCTTTTACCTCACGCAACCCCGTTTTTCCTCCTAAAAAAAAAAAAAAAAAAAAAAAAAAAAAAAAAAAAAAAAAAATTGAAAAATTCAAAAAAAAAATGAGAAATTTTGCAAAAATATAATAAGTGTTTTGACACTTTGTTGACTTTCCGCTGGAGAGAGTAGGAATAAAATTCTGACTTGACCGGGCGTGTTGAGCCCTAGCTTGTTCCCTTAACCATTCATAATCTATAAGCTTGTGCTAGTCTTTTACACAAGGAGCTATAAAACGCGAATTCTTTTTAAGAGTTTGCAAGTTCCCGTATTCGACTTTATATATGCATGGCTTGATTATTGGCTAAGCATTCGCGGATCTTATTATTTAAGATTTTAAATTTGCGAAGAACGAGAAATGATAGAGTTGTTTATAAGTTAGATTGCTAAACGTAGAGTAGTTGGATCTCTTTAGAGCTCATCGAAGTTACTTGTGGCTTTTTGTTCCCATAAGCTTGTTTCACTCAAAAATAGTAATCTAGGAATAATTAAAGCTATTTTAGTTTTGGCGATAATTAGTTTTTATTTCTTCCTTAGAGAATTCTTGCTTATGAAAGTTGGGTACACATCAAGGTACTGTCAGTGTTACGGTGTAATAGACTATTCCATCTTGCCGGCTCGCAACCGATGTTGGGATTGTTATAAAAGCCGTAGGACTTGGGGTTTGGCAACACAAATAATTAATTAATATGATAATGTATAATAATAATCCAAAGCCATAAAAAGTTTTCTACATCTTTCCGGTTCGCAGCCGATGTTGTAGACTTCTAATAAAGGCAGAGGAAAAATTCCAAGGTCATAATAGACTATCACATCTTGCCGGTTCGCAGCCGATGTTGTGATTGTTATAAAGGGCCAAGGATTAAATACGTTAATGTGCTTAATAATGTTTAAAAATGCCAAACTTCGACTCCGGGGGTATCCTAATAAAAGCTTCTGTCTCTGGACTCGTAGATGAGTTGTTTCGGTCGTATATAAAAGGGATATCCTCAAAATCGTGTTAAATCAGAGACCTTGATGTGGACCTCATTTTTGTATGCAACGGTTTTCGAGGGAAGGTTTGGAAACTACTTAGCGTCTAAACTAGGTATCTTTATCGGACTAAAACTTATCGAAACGAGAATTTGAAGAAATTCATTTCTCACCAAAAATAAAATAAATAGAGGAAAATAGGAATTTGGGAACAAAGAGTCCACAATTAGCTTTCTGAGTAGTATTGGCAATCTAACTTGTAAATGACAATGATTTCGTTTTTAAGCTTAGTTTGGGAACTTGTGAAAAATCAGGGACGACGAATTTTATCCGTATGGTCACTTCTTTATGAGTCGTGTTTCCTGCTCGAAGACCCTAAAAGTTATCATGAGATAACGATTGTCAACAAAACCGTCACATGAAAATGAGAAAAATACAAAAATATAATAAAAAGGAAAATCGGGGAGTTTTTTAAAACTTAAGATTTCTTAATCTCTTTTGAAAATTTTGCTACTTCTTAAAGTTAGTAAAAAGAGATTGGGAATTTTTGGTTTCAAAAACGTGTTTATATAACATTGCGTGAGGGGCCAGCAATGGATTAGTGTGGGGGATTTTGATGTGTGCCTAAACACACATCATTTTTATACCGGAAAAACATACTAAAATAGACTAATAACAATAAAACATGTGAAATTATATTGCAAATTTGTTTGTTTTTTGTTATTATGTCTTGCAGGTACAAGGGTTTGAAAACAAAGCGAAAACGGTAATTACTCGAGCACTCCATTGGAAAAAGCACAAAATTACCAGGTCAAGCCAAAGTACCGTTTGAGAATTTTTCAAGCAAATGCGAAGCTAAAATGAAGATTAATTTGAAGATCTAGTGGACTCCAAGTTTTATTAAAGATTGAAGTCTAAAGCCCAAGTTGAAGAAAATGCTCCAAGGCCCAATATAAAAAATATTGAAAACAAAGCCCATGCTTTAAAAATACATAGCAAAGAAAAAAAAATAGCTTTTTGGCTATGCGTCAAAGAATATTGAAAAAAAGTAGCAAAAAGAGATTAAATAATGAGATGCTAGCCTTCCACATGCGTCAAAGAAGAAATGAGAATTTGCAATAAAAAAAGGGCACGTGTTGGCTATGAAGAAGTAATATCTTTAAATTGGCGAGCATGCGACAGAAAAAAAAAGAAGGAACAGATATTTTTGTTGAATGGCACATGATCTTCAAATAATGCATCACAAGGGCACGTGACTCCTTGCTGCCTCAAAATCTCACACGCACCAAGTTTTCTTTTTCAACCAATTCGATCGCGCCACGTGGCATAAATGGGTTGTCATCTTAGGAAGGGTCGAGAATAATTGAGGCTATAAAATGCACATGATCCGAGGGCTCTAGGATATTAACTCCGCTCATTTATTTTCAATAACAACACACAGTTGTATTTATTTTTTAGAGTAGCAGTTCGCTTTTTTTTTTATGTTTCTTTCTTCTTATTAAGATTTAATATCTTCTAGCTTATTTGTAGTGCTTATTTTGTAAAACTTTTTTTTAGCTTATTAATGAAAAAGATGTTTATTACTTAGTGCTTATTTCTCTTCTACTCATCCCTTTCTTTATTTTTCTTTTTCTTTTTCTCATATAATAAGTTATATTAGCTTATTAGCTTATTACATCTTTCTATTTCTCTTCTTCACCCTCTAGCTCGATTCAAACACAAAAAGAGATGCGTGAGCTTATTATGCTCGGCTTATTTTCCAAATAAGCCTTGACACCTCTTAGTTTGAGAGCACTTTTCTTTATTTTTAGCTTTTTATATAGCTTATTTAATAGATCTATTAGTTTTATCAAGTTTTTTTTATAAAAAGTTTGCAACTTTTTGAGTATTTCTTGAACAATAAGCTATTTAATAGCTTGTTCATTTAGATCTAGTCCTTAAATATACCCGATTCGCGTCTATTCTTCGTAGTAGGCAACTTAGCTTCGGGTGGACTTAGATCTAATAGTTTTTAGCTAAAAAGTTTTAATCTTTTTACTTTTTAGATTATTTTTAGCTTATTCCATCTAGTAGTAGTGCTTATTATTGCTTATTATTCACTAACCCTTGATAAAGTTTTGATCTTTCTTTGTTTCTCGCCATCCTACATCTAAGGAGTGGAGCTTACGGGTCTTATAACCTTTAAAATCATTAAAGCTTACAACTTTATTAACTTTTATTAAGTTGTTTAGTTAATAAAGCTTTAAACTTTATTAACTATATAGCAAAATTAAAGTTAACAAAGACATAAACTTTAATCATTTATTTGGTTTATAAGATCGGGTGGTTTTTTCTCTCGTATAAATCACCGGGTCATAATCTCCTTCCTTTTTATCATTTTTAGTTTAAATATCTAGTTGTAGATCATGTTTATTATTGTGAAATTATTTGCTTTTGTTAGTTTGATTAATATGAGTAGTGAGTAGATCTTGTTATATGCTTGTTAAGTGTTAGTGAATTGTGAAATAAAGTGTGAAACCTTAGAAATTATTAGTTAATAACCTTTGGTCTACTTGTTTTGATTTTTAGTAGCTTTTACGGGCAAAAGCCGTAAATGTAACTAATTATCTAAACCAAATAGATTTTACCTAGTTAAAAAGAAGTGTTTTCAATATAAACCAACGTTGTGAGAAAACATTCCTTTTTAAACGGGTATTCAAAGGTTGTTGATTAATAATTTCCGGATTATTCGTGGATCTTTTTAGTTGGTTGTTTTTAACGGGCAAAAGCCATTAAGAAAATTGATTATTTAGATATAATAATTATTACCAAGAAAAATTGATTGTTTTCAATATAAGCCAACGTTGTGAGAAAATGATTTATTTTGATAGGTATTAATTAAAAAGGGGCTTAAAATGATAATTCACACTTAATGATCTTTTCACCACACTTGACAAGCATATCTTTTTATATCATATTCTTAGCTAAATTTTATTGTCATTTAGTTGCTATTTGATTAGTTTAAATTTTGATTAGTTAAAATAGATCTTAAATCTCAAAAATCCAAACCAAAAATATCCGACAATCAAGCATTAAAACTAAAAACACAAACGTAAATCTCAATTCAAATCTCGTTGGGAAAACGACCTCGGAAGATCAATTTATCACTTGTCCTCAAGTGAATCTTGGTTCTAACGGGAAAACTTACAAATATTAAAACTGCTCTATCTATAACGAATCACTTACTTTTATTATGTCGAATTTATGCTTAAATGTTTTTCATTCCAAATTAGTTTAGGAAATTGTAATCTCAGCTTTAATATTGTAAGTTTGAAGTTTCAAAGTAATATAATTCAAGTTTCAGTTCAATTCTCATTTCATGTAATTTTCTTTTTATTTCAAAAATCTTAATTTGGAGAATGTTGTTTGTAGTTGTTCCCTGGACTTCTTAGGATCACTTAAGCTCCCATAAAGCTTATTTAAGCTTTTAGAGACCTTAAAACTTGGATTAGTAATAGAAAATCAAAAATATTAAAAACAGTCAACAAAAGTCAATTGTGGTGAAGATATTGATGCAGTGGGTGGATTTGGTAGTTCAAGGGAGAAATGGAAGCTCTTGGCCTATCTAAAGATAGGCTAGCTTAGTGAGACTCCTCTGTTCATGCTGAGGAGGAATTTCAGTTGTAAGCAATTTTATGCAATTTGGCATTTCACTGTTTTAGTTGTTTATAAGCTTTGATCCTTGTGTTTCTGTGTTTCTGAGTTATCATTAAGTAGATTCATATCATAAAACATGTTGCTTGTTATTTGAAATCCATAGTTACTTTGAATCTCTTCATAACAGTCAATATAGCATATGGTACATTCCTGTGTTTTATGCTTAGATCATTGTTGATTTCTGCTCAAATAGTCTTGTTACATGTTAATATGAAGCCTTGATTCAGTATTGTGGTTTGAATTTATGTGTTGCTTTGAAAATCAGTTGTTAAGGGGTGTTTGGATCTGCTGATCTCTGTGGCATACAGGTTGTTTTTGTTGTTGTTTGTTGTTTAAGACATGTCATACTAGGATCATCTAGCTCAGTCAAACAATAAAATCCAAGCCTTATTTGATAAAAAGTCAAAATGATCTTTAAATTGGTCTAGTGTGTTCACTGTGATGGTCTTGGATTCCATGACCATGATTTTGTGTTCATAAGTTGTTAACCTTGCTCAATATAGTCTTAATACACCTTATTACACCAATATCAGTCAATAAATCAAGATCAAATTTCACCAAAGTCAGCTTTAGAGTTTTTCTGAAAAAGTCAAATTCATCAGGGTTGAACCTTGTTCTGAGTTGCTGATCTAGGGGTAAATTAGGCTTCAATTGGTGTGTTTGTGATAGGGCTTTTAGTATTTTTAGATAGCCAGTAATATAAGCTAGCTTTTGCCCCCATAACATTTTGCTTATAAGCTTATTTGATGTGCTTAATCTGTCTGCAAAGTTGGGGGAATTTCTGAGTTTTCTTCATTGATCTTGCTGCTGACATTGTGCTTAATTGTCTTATTTTGTGAATTAGCTGTTTGAAATAAGTTGTTCTGTGCTTATTTAAGTTAGCTTAACATGTTCTGAGCATTTAGTGAATTTGTGTGCTTATTTTGCTTATTTTTGGGCTTATTCCAAACTGCTTATCTGCCCAAATCTGCTTATTTGGCTTAGTCAGCTTTCCATTTTATTTTTCCTAGCTTTCTAATATTATTTTAGATTTACCTGTAAATTTTCATAATTTTCTGAATAGTTTTAATATTTTTAATCTTTTTTATTAGTTTAAAATAGTAATTAAATCATAATAAATAGAAAAATAATCAGAAAAATATAAATCCAATTTTCATAATTTTCTTTTATCATTTTTAATCTAGGAAAAATATAATTTCATTTTTAATCCTTAAGAAAATCAAAAATAAAAAAATAGTGATAGCTTCTATTTAATAGAATTTATCTTTTTAAATTTTAATTAAGTAAATTTCAATTTTATAATTTTCTTAGCTTCTATTTACTTAATAATATTTTTAGAAAAAGTTTTAGATTTTTCTTAGCTCATTTAGTATTTTTTATAATTTAAATTAGTTTAATTAGTATTTAAATAATTAATAATTAGAAATAATTAAATAAAAAGTGTAAAAAAAATAGAATTTAATTTTTAAAATAAGTTTTTAGTAATTTTACATTTTTAGGCTTTAAATTTCATAAATTTTACTTTTTAGTCCTTTTTAGATTTTTCGTTGCGCGTTTTTAAGTTAAGTCCTTAGCGTTTAATTTTGTTGTGCATATCTGATTTAAATTTGTTATTTAGAATTGTTAAACAAAGCAAAATCAAAAGCAATCTAAATCATCAATCACTCTAATCCAAAGCTTTCCACAATGGCCCATTCACATCTCGTTGGGACACGACCCGGGTGATCACTTGCCCGGTATCACACACATCACATTCACGGGTTTTGCAAGTTTGATTTTTCCTAAGGTTTGACTTGTTATTTCCCAAAGTATCACGTGTGCACGATACTATATTTATTTATATATACTCACACACGGATCAAATTTTGGCGCCGCTGCCGGGGAGGTGTGCTGCGACTTTTGTGTTAAGTTCAAGCGATTAGTGATTCGAGATCCTTCTTTCAAGAAGTTCTTATTTCTCAAAAACAATATAAAAAACAAAAATATTTTTCTTTTCTTTTCTATATATATATCATATAAAAAAATAAAAACCCAAAAACATTTTCCGTTTTCTTTGTTAATAATAAATAACAAATAAAAAATTACCATCGAGAACCAAGACAGAGTACTACCTAACTGGGGGTACGACCATAATAAGTTCCCAAACTAAAGATTAAAACTTGCCTTTGTATCACTTGCGAATATCGGCTCACCTTTAATTGATAAACAAACTATAAAGGAGGTTTAAGGATAGTCTGACATTAAATTGTCGGATTGAAAGAAGCAGGTTTTTAAGGAGCATTCAATGCCTACCTTTGCTTCTCCGCCACCCTGTGTGTTTATCTTTTAGAGAGCTACCGTACGCTTGTTGATTATTGGTTTAAGTTAGCTTGTGTTTTCTCTCGATCTTGTTTTAATTGGATTTATTTTCATTTTCACTTTTCAAAAATAAAAAGAATCTTCCATCCTTTTTCATAATTCTATCAACACTGAAGCTTTTTAGAGTTGTTTTCTAGTGCATGCGCACGCGTTCTTCTAGGTCTACGAGCCCGTTACGTGAGCTTGGCAACATTCCTCGAAGACGAGGTCGTAGACGTAGACGTTCTTCTTCAATAGTCGAACCCGAGGTTCGTGCTATTCCTGTTCTCATGGCGGCTGAACCGACTATGAATGAGCTTCTCCAAGCACCCATCGAGGGTTACGGAGATGCTATCGTTGTTCCGGCCATCGTGGCCGAGAATTTTGAACTCAAGACGGGGTTAATAAATCTTGTAACCTCGCGTCAATTCTATGGTTTTGAAAGGGACGATCCTCAAGATCACATTCGATGGTTTAACAAAATCACGTCTACCATCAAATGCAAAAATGTCCCTGAAGAGGCAATCAAACTTCTTCTTTTCCCATTTTCCATCGATGGGGCTGCCCGGATTTGGCTTGATAAACAACCCCCTCGATCGATTGTAACATGGGAAGATTTGGTTAAGAAGTTCGTGAATGAATTTTTCCCACCTTCCAAAACCACAAGTCTAAAAAACGAAATCATGAAATTTACACAAAAATTCGATGAATCATTTAGTGAGGCATGGGATCGTTATAAAGAAATGCTTCGCAAATGTCCGCATCATGGTTTCTCTGAGTTGATGCAACTCGACACTTTCTACAATGGTGTGAGCTCAACTGATCAAGAATCTCTCAATTCCTCCGCTGGAGGAAATTTCTTGAATCGAACCACAAGGGATGCTTTAGCAATCATTGAGAACAAGTCTAAGGTCCGCACTCCACGAAGCAAACCGGTTGTTTCCCAAATGAGTGTTGGTCCTTCTACCTCTTCATCCGTGAGTCAGTCCAGCACCGATGCTAGACTTGACGAACTCACGAAGGTTATAAAATCCTTGGTTCTCACCACACAGAAAGTTTCCTCTCCCTCTTCTCCGCAAACTTCTCAACCCGCTGAAGTTAAAAAGGTTGAAGTTTGTGTCACTTGTGGTGGCCCACATGCATATTATAATTGTACTGCCACCGATGGTACATTTGAAATTAATGCAGTAGCCGGTAGTTCCAACCAAGGAGGTAACCAATACCGTCCTCAAGTAGATCCAAACTACCGTCCTCAAAATGGACCACCCGGATTTCCTCAACCCAACAATCCAAATAGGTTTAATCCTAATCAACAAAGAGGGCAAAACACGCAAAATCAATTTCATGCCCCAATCAATCAATACCCACCCCCAAGGGGTAATCAAGGGTATTCAGCTCCTCATTACCAAGAACCGCCTTCAAGTGAACTCAATAACTATATCAAGGTTAATGATTCCAAACTGAAGGCAATGCAAAATCAAATCTTCACTTTGAGGAATGATTTACAATCTTCAATAACCAAGCAGGGTAATGAGCTGAAGAGTGAGCTTATGGCTACAAACAACAAAATGGAACAATCTCAAAGCAACATCGAGAATATGCTTTCTAGTCTCATAAGCCATCTCACTCCACCTTCTACCTCGGGAGGTCTCCCTGGTAATACTGTGGTCAACCCAAAGGGTGAACTTAAAGCTATCACCACACGCAGTGGCAAAGCTTATGATGGACCCGAGATTCCCACTACCGCTTCTTCTCTTCCCAAGGTAGTGGAACGTGAACCTGAGGTGACCAAGGACAATGTACTTCCTACTAATAACGGAGGTACCAAAAACGTCCAACCTCAGGATATCCCAAAAACCAAACTCAACCCTGGAGTTGTCTTTGAATCTGTTGCAACTCCCGTTGAGATCCCTAAATCCAAACCTTCAATACCTTATCCATCACGACTCAATGAGCAAAAGCTCCGTGAAAAGGCTAGTCACCAAATGGACAAGTTCTATCAAATCTTTCAAGATTTGCACTTTGACATAAGCCTTGCGGATGCTATCATCATGATGCCCAAATTTGCATCGATGATCAAGAACTTGTTAAGCAACAAGGAAAAATTGTACGAAATGGCAAAAACTCCTTTAAACGAGAATTGCTCTGCAGCAATTTTAAAGAAGCTTCCCGAGAAGCTTGGAGATCCTGGAAAATTTCTCATCCCGTGTGTTTTTCCAGGAATGGGTGAATGCTTCGCCTTGGCCGATCTTGGCGCTAGCATTAACCTGATGCCTAATTCAGTATGGAAGAAACTTTCTCTTCCTGGACTTACTCCTACCTGCATGACTCTTGAACTTGCAGATCGTTCTATCACTCGTCCACTCGGCATTGCCGAAGATGTATTCGTGAAAGTAGGAAAGTTCCATTTTCCGGCTGACTTCGTTGTTGTTGAATTTGATGCTGATCCAAGGGTTCCTCTCATTCTTGGAAGAGGATTCCTAAGGACGGGCCGTGCTCTAATTGATGTTTTCGAAGAGAAAATAACTCTTCGTGTGGATAATGAAGCAGTCACTTTTAACCTCGATCAAACTTCGAGGTACTCCTCAAATTATGACTCTGAATCGGTTAACCGAATAGATATCATTGATGTTGCTTCAGAGGAGTACTCTCAAGAAGTTCTTGGTTATGTTCATAATTCTTCGAGTGGTGATCCCACTCCATCTTCTGAACCTATAATCGCCAATTCTTCTCCTTCTCTCACTCCGTTTGAGGGAAGTGACTTCATCTTAGAGGAAATAGAGGCCTTTCTCAAAAGTGATTCGGTTCCCGATGGAATTGATAACCAAGAGATTGACCTGGAGGGGGATATCCTTCTCATTGAGAAGATGTTAAATGAAGATCCCTCTTTTCCTCCTGTTCTTCCACAAAAACTTCATAAAGAGGAAATCAAATCGGTTGAGAAAAACGATGAATTTCCTGAGGTCGAACTTAAGGACTTACCACCTCATCTCGAGTATGCATTTTTGGAGGGTGATGATAAATTACCCGTCATAATTGCTAAAGATTTGAGTGAGGATGAAAAGACTGCTCTCATAAAAGTTTTGAAGTCACACAAGCAAGCAATTGCTTGGAAGCTCTCCGACATCAAGGGTATTAACCCTGAATTTTGTACTCACAAGATTTTAATGGAGGATGATTTTAAACCGGCAGTTCAACATCAAAGAAGGGTGAATCCAAAAATTCATGAGGTTATCAAACAAGAGGTTCTCAAACTTCTTGATGCCGGATTGATTTACCCTATCTCGGATAGTCCTTGGGTTAGTCCCATTCATTGCGTTCCTAAAAAGGGTGGCATTACTGTTGTCACAAATGAAGAAAATGAGTTGATTCCAACTCGATTGGTTACGGGGTGGCGTGTCTGCATTGACTATCGCAAGTTAAATGATGCCACCCGTAAAGACCATTTTCCTCTACCCTTCATGGACCAGATGCTTGAGAGATTAGCGGGAAACGAGTACTATTGTTTCCTAGATGGTTTCTCGGGTTACTTTCAAATTCCCATTGATCCGCAAGATCAAGAAAAGACTACCTTTACATGCCCTTATGGAACTTTTGCCTATAAACGTATGCCTTTTGGCTTATGTAATGCTCCGGGCACGTTCCAAAGGTGTATGATGGCCATATTCACCGACATGATCGGTAAAACAATGGAGGTCTTTATGGATGACTTCTCGGTCATTGGGGATTCGTTCCAAGCATGTCTCTCCAATTTAGAAAACATGTTGAAAAGGTGTAAAGACACCAATCTCTGTCTAAATTGGGAGAAGAGTCACTTTATGGTTAAAGAGGGCATTGTCCTCGGCCATAAGATTTCCAAGAGTGGGATTGAGGTTGACAGATCTAAAGTTGATGTCATCAGTAAATTACCTCATCCCACTACCGTCAAAGGTATTCGGATTTTTTGGGTCATGCCGGATTCTATCGTAGATTCATACAAGATTTTTCTAAAATCGCCCGGCCTATGACTCATCTCCTTGAAAAGGATGCTCCTTTTATCTTCTCTCCTGAGTGCGTTGAAGCTTTTCAAACTCTAAAGAAAAAGCTTACTGAAGCACCCATTTTAGTTGCCCCCGACTGGGACTTGCCATTTGAACTCATGTGCGATGCAAGTGATTTTGCTATCGGTGCAGTCCTGGGGCAACGTAAAGCCAAACATTTTCAGCCTATCCACTACGCAAGTAAAACTATGACTGAAGCTCAAACTCATTACACCACTACAGAAAAAGAATTGTTGGCTGTGGTGTATGCCTTTGAGAAGTTTCGGCCATACTTAATCTTAACCAAATGCGTGGTGTATACGGATCACTCGGCTCTCAAATATCTCTTTGCAAAACAAGATGCAAAGCCGAGATTGCTCCGTTGGGTTCTCCTCCTGCAAGAATTTGATATCACCATACGTGATAAAAAAGGAGCTGAGAACCTAGCTGCTGATCATCTATCCCGATTAGAGAACCCTCACCAAGATGTGTTCGAGAAAAAGGAAATCAATGAAACATTTCCTCTCGAAACACTCAGTGCGGTTGCTTTTCGTGGAGATTCTACTACCCCATGGTTTGCCGAATTTGCAAACTACCATGCGGGTAACTTTGTTGTGAAAGGGATGTCGTCCCAACAGAAGAATAATTTCTTCAAGGATGTCAAACATTATTTCTGGGACGACCCCTACCTGTTTAAAATCTGTGCGGATCAAGTCATCCGGCGGTGTGTTTATGGTCAGGAAGCCATCGATATTCTCAAGGCTTGCCATTCTGGACCTACTGGGGGACATCATAATCCCAACTACACCGCCAAAAAGGTGTTTGATTCCGGTTTCTATTGGCCCACAATTTACAAGGATGCCCAGGAAATAGTCAAAGCTTGTGACGATTGTCAACGTTACGGAAATATTTCACAAAGAAATGAAATGCCACAAAATGTCATTCAAGTTTGTGAAATCTTTGACATATGGGGCATTGACTTTATGGGGCCATTTCCATCATCTCGAGGAAACAAATATATACTCGTGGCTGTTGACTATTTGTCAAAATGGGTTGAAGCGAAAGCTTTACCCACAAATGATGCCCGAGTTGTTGTGAAATTTTTAAAATCTCTTTTTGCTCGTTTTGGAACTCCACGTGCTATAATCAGTGATCGTGGTACGCATTTCTGCAATGACAAATTTGATAAAGTCATGCAAAAGTATGGTGTTACACACCGTCTTTCTACCGCGTATCACCCCCAAACAAGTGGGCAAGTGGAAGTTACCAATCGAGGAATTAAAAGAATCTTAGAAAGGACCGTAGGAGAAAATCGTGCATCTTGGTCGGATAAGCTAGATGACGCACTCTGGGCCTTTCGAACAGCTTACAAAACACCCATCGGGTGTACTCCATACAAGCTTGTGTACGGAAAGGCGTGTCATCTGCCGATTGAGCTTGAGCACAAAGCCTATTGGGCCCTCAAGCATGCAAACTTTGACCTTCAGACAGCGGGTGATCACCGGAAAGTTCAAATAAATGAATTGAATGAACTTCGTGATCAAGCATATGAGAACTCTTTGATCTACAAAGAAAAGACAAAGAAGATTCATGACTCAAAAATTAAGAACCGCGTTTTCAACGTTGGTGATCGAGTCCTTCTTTTCAATTCAAGATTGAAGATCTTCTCGGGAAAACTCAAATCCCGTTGGTCTGGTCCATTCACTATCACAAAAGTTTATCCATATGGTACCGTTGAGTTATCTCAAGCTGACGGACCTAACTTTAAAGTGAATGGCCATCGGTTGAAACATTACTTTGGAGAGGACATACCACCCATGGTTGTCCCGGATCTTCAAACTTTCCCCAAGAACCAATGAATGCGGGGATCGAGTCAAGCTAGTGACTCGGTGATCAAAAACATTAGCAAAACATGGGTTCTCACCCGTGTGGGAGAGATGGTCTCTTCCACTTACTTCCCCATAGACTTTTAAATTGCTTTTTCTCCCGGGCTGTTCAGGAACCCTTTGTTACGGTTGGCCGTTCACAAGCGGTTAGCTTGCGTGACAAACCTGACTGTTCGGGAGAAATCAACTCAATTCGGGGTCGAGTCAAGCTAGTGACTCGGTGATCAAAAACTCAAGCACCATATGGGTTTTCACCCATATTTCTGACTTCTTTCTATTTTCTACCACCTAAGTGTGGGGGAGATGCCCCGCATGTTGTATATATGGAAATTTTCAAAAAAAAAAAAAAAAAAAAAAAAAAAAAAAAAAAAAAAAAAAAAAAGGCTATTATTATTTCCTTTTTACGTTCTAAGTGTTGGTTTAACAACCGGTACTTTGAATATTGAGGGCAATATTTAGTTCTAAGTGTGGGGGGAATTCTAGCGAATTTAATCAAACGTACCATCTAGTACCCCCATTTTAGCCAAAATTTTAAAAAATTTTTCTCACTTAGAACGAAATAAATGGTTATCAGTCCGCCATGTCTAACCTACAAAAGGATTGGCTAATCCGAGAGCAAACGGCTCTTGGTAAAGATGTCTCAAATCCGTTGATGGCTTGCAATTTGCCAAAAATTGTATGGTTTTCGACTCGCCATATCTTTAAAAGTGAAGAGTTGGCTAGCCCGCAAGGTTGTGGCTTGTGGTAAAGGCAGTGAAAATCCATAATTGGTATTCAGCTCACCAAAGATAATAATATAATATTGATAATTTATCTAAGAGTTGGCTAGTCCAGAAGCAAACGGCTTCTGGTAAAGACAAATCAAAACCGTTGACAGCTGATGGTTTGCTCAAAATCATTTGGTTATCATTGTACCAAGGTTCTTACTTGAACTAAAACAATTGGCTACTCCAGAAATGATGGATATCTGGTAAAGAGAAAAATCCATTAAAACTTCATAAAAGATTGCTAGGGACTAGCAATAGTTTAGTGTGGGGGATTGATGAGTGTCTAAATACTCATCATTTTTGTCTTATCTGGACTGCCAAAACATCCAAAAACACTCAGAAATGCATCAAAATACTGAAAATATCACAGGGATTGTGTTTTATATGTTTTAAATGCAAAATGTTTAAAAACAGTTGAAAAATGAACAAAGTTTGCAAAATTGGCAGTTTCAGTCCCTCAAGTTTCAAAACTTGTCAAAATTAGTCCCTAAGCATTTGTTTTGTCAGAAAAATCACCAAAGGTCCTTTTTAAATCATAAATTATCATATTTAGTCCTTTGGTGAAAAGTTTGGATAAATTACATCTTTGGTCCCTCAAGTTTGAAATCTGTCAAAAATAGTCCCTGGGAATTTTAAATAAATAGAAAAGTGCAATTTTGATTCTTGGATTATGGAAACATGGCAGGATTTACCCTTGGTGTATTTTGGAAGATAAGCAAGATTGGTCCTCAAAATTTCAGGAATTACAAAAATGGTCCTTGTGATTTAACTATAACCAACCGGACCAAAATAAATAAACAAACCAAACCCAAGTTTTTAACCCAAGCCCAACCCAATCCTTATCCAACCCGACCCAACCCCCTTTCTTAGTTAAGCCGGGTCAAACCTTCGGTCAAACAAACCCCTTCCCTCCCACAATTAAATAAAAAAACTCTCACCCTCTCCCACTCACCTCTGCAAACTCAGACCACCCCCCTCACCTCCAGCTCACCAACCTTGTCCTTGTTATCCAATCCCTCCACCAAACTCCAAAATGCATTAAATGCATCTTCTAGGTTTTCAAGCTATCAGAAAAAGTGGATTATCAGTTTTTGGCGCCAAAATCCAATCAACGGCTAAAAAGAATCCAATGGCCAAGATTTCAAGTGGGATTTGCTCAGAAGGTGTCCCTAAACCCTAATCCTCAGCTATAAAAGAAAGAGAAGCAAGGAAGCCAAGTGTGTAATTTTTAGCTTATTTTTATTATGTCGAATTTATGTTTAAATGTTTTTCATTCCAAATTAGTTTAGGAAATTGTAATCTCAGCTTTAATATTGTAAGTTTGAAGTTTCAAAGTAATATAATTCAAGTTTCAGTTCAATTCTCATTTCATGTAATTTTCTTTTTATTTCAAAAATCTTAATTTGGAGAATGTTGTTTGTAGTTGTTCCCTGGACTTCTTAGGATCACTTAAGCTCCCATAAAGCTTATTTAAGCTTTTAGAGACCTTAAAACTTGGATTAGTAATAGAAAATCAAAAATATTAAAAACAGTCAACAAAAGTCAACTGTGGTGAAGATATTGATGCAGTGGGTGGATTTGGTAGTTCAAGGGAGAAATGGAAGCTCTTGGCCTATCTAAAGATAGGCTAGCTTAGTGAGACTCCTCTGTTCATGCTGAGGAGGAATTTCAGTTGTAAGCAATTTTATGCAATTTGGCATTTCACTGTTTTAGTTGTTTATAAGCTTTGATCCTTGTGTTTCTGTGTTTCTGAGTTATCATTAAGTAGATTCATATCATAAAACATGTTGCTTGTTATTTGAAATCCATAGTTACTTTGAATCTCTTCATAACAGTCAATATAGCATATGGTACATTCCTGTGTTTTATGCTTAGATCATTGTTGATTTCTGCTCAAATAGTCTTGTTACATGTTAATATGAAGCCTTGATTCAGTATTGTGGTTTGAATTTATGTGTTGCTTTGAAAATCAGTTGTTAAGGGGTGTTTGGATCTGCTGATCTCTGTGGCATACAGGTTGTTTTTGTTGTTGTTTGTTGTTTAAGACATGTCATACTAGGATCATCTAGCTCAGTCAAACAATAAAATCCAAGCCTTATTTGATAAAAAGTCAAAATGATCTTTAAATTGGTCTAGTGTGTTCACTGTGATGGTCTTGGATTCCATGACCATGATTTTGTGTTCATAAGTTGTTAACCTTGCTCAATATAGTCTTAATACACCTTATTACACCAATATCAGTCAATAAATCAAGATCAAAGTTCACCAAAGTCAGCTTTAGAGTTTTTCTGAAAAAGTCAAATTCATTAGGGTTGAACCTTGTTCTGAGTTGCTGATCTAGGGGTAAATTAGGCTTCAATTGGTGTGTTTGTGATAGGGCTTTTAGTATTTTTAGATAGCCAGAAATATAAGCTAGCTTTTGCCCCCATAATATTTTGCTTATAAGCTTATTTGATGTGCTTAATCTGTCTGCAAAGTTGGGGGAATTTCTGAGTTTTCTGCATTGATCTTGCTGCTGACATTGTGCTTAATTGTCTTATTTTGTGGATTAGCTATTTGAAATAAGTTGTTCTGTGCTTATTTAAGTTAGCTTAACATGTTCTGATCATTTGGTGAATTTGTGTGCTTATTTGCTTATTTTTGGGCTTATTCCAAACTGCTTATCTGCCCAAATCTGCTTATTTGGCTTAGTCAGCTTTCCATTTTATTTTTCCTAGCTTTCTAATATTATTTTAGATTTTCCTGTAAATTTTCATAATTTTCTGAATAGTTTTAATATTTTTAATCTTTTTTATTAGTTTAAAATAGTAATTAAATCATAATAAATAGAAAAATAATCAGAAAAATATAAATCCAATTTTCATAATTTTATTTTATCATTTTTAATCTAGGAAAAATATAATTTCATTTTTAGTCCTTAAGAAAATCAAAAATAGAAAAATAGTGATAGCTTCTATTTAAAAGAATTTATCTTTTTAAATTTTAATTAAGTAAATTTCAATTTTATAATTTTCTTAGCTTCTATTTACTTAATAATATTTTTAGAAAAAGTTTTAGATTTTTCTTAGCTCATTTAGTATTTTTTATAATTTAAATTAGTTTAATTAGTATTTAAATAATTAATAATTAGAAATAATTAAATAAAAAGTGTAAAAAAAATAGAATTTAAGTTTTAAAATAAGTTTTTAGTAATTTTACATTTTTAGGTTTTAAATTTCATAAATTTTACTTTTTAGTCCTTTTTAGATTTTTCGTTGCGCGTTTTTAAGTTAAGTCCTTAGCGTTTAATTTTGTTGTGCATATCTGATTTAAATTTGTTATTTAGAATTGTTAAACAAAGCAAAATCAAAAGCAATCTAAATCATCAATCACTCTAATCCAAAGCATTCCACAATGGCCCATTCACATCTCGTTGGGACACGACCCGGGTGATCACTTGCCCGGTATCACACACATCACATTCACGGGTTTTGCAAGTTTAACTTTTCCTAAGGTTTGACTTGTTAATTCCCAAAGTATCACGTGTGCACGATACTATATTTATTTATATATACTCACACACGGATCAAAAATCAAATATCTCAAACAAAATCCATTTTTAATCAAACTAAACTCAATGATAAGCCATCCTCGATGCAATCTAGGTCTCTTCTAATCGCGCCCTTCTATCTTAGCCTTAGAATGCTCACCTGAAAATGATGCTTAAAACGTCAACATAATGTTGGTGAGATTCATAGGTTTAAGACACACAAAACACCTTTATCATCAGTCCACTGTGATTATAAAACATAGCATAGCAGGACAGCAAAGATATATAGTTATTATACACTAGCATGCAATCATAGCTTACGGGACGGAACGTGCCCACCGATCCAAAATTTGGGACGGAACGTGCCCACCGATCCAAATACCACCACAATTGGGACGGAACGTGCCCACCGATCCAAGTTCACAATAATTGAGACGGAACGCGCCCACCGATCCAATATAATTCCCCTTCCGGTCGGACATAATAATAACGAGTAGAGCCACTAGGGCATCTTCCCACTCGTATAATCACCACAAATAAACACCATAATAACATGTAGTATAAGTATAATAACAATTACACGTCCATGCATTTTATAACCACATAATCACAGTAACTCAAAAATAATTTAAACAAGCATCATCTCCTTCCCAAGTTTAAAACAAAGTAAAAATATGGGACTATGAACTCACCTCAAATCCGCGGCTTCCAAGTTATCAACACACAAATCTATATCACAAAAATAACAATCACGTTACACGCGACCAAGCTAAAAGCCATAGTCCATGTAACACACATATGATGGATGTCTAAGGTTCATATAACCCACTATGGATTATCAAGACTCCATACTAATCATCAACCAATACCTTATATTCACTAAATCCCTTAATAAAAACTTTCAGAAAACTCAGATTCATAGGGTACTTTCACCCACATAAAATCATAGAGAATAACGCTTTATAACTCACACCAAAAATTCACCATGGTCCTTCATAAGCATACAAGCTTTTCCCAGAAGGCCATGCACTAAAAACACACACAAGTACTCAATGAAAAATCAAACATGACAACTATCCAGATTCGGATCTGATCAGACATCAAAAAGTTTTGACCTCATAGACCCACTCGCACAACTTATTATCGCCTAATTTTCGCGTGGAAGTCAAATATAATATAGAACTTGATTCCCACAGAAGGTATTATCCAAATTCCACTTTAAAAGATCCCTTTGACCTCAATACTTTTACCCTAATTCTTTCCCGGTTTAACTGTTTTGACACCTTAACTTACAAAAATCGTTTGACTGCCTTCCCGACCTCAAAATTGATCGTGGTCGGACTTTTTGGAAATCTCTTTCTCTGAACTATAATTTAGACATAAAATTCATGATCTAACTCATCTTCATCTATTAATTACAATCGTATCTTTACAGACCTTTAAATCTGCCAGATTCATGACTCTTTAATTAACAACTTTTAAACCCTAATTACTTCACCAATTATCACAAGATTATTAATTATTGATTCCTACATGTTTAATATCATAAATTTACAGATCTTAATATAAACCCTAGATCCACCATAATTTGTTACATGCATAATAAAAATTAATTAAACATAAGGATTATAAATTTACCTTAATACTTGAAGAATAAAAACCCTAAAAATAATTTTTCCTCTCCTTCTCCTTATGGTTGGTCGAAATTCATGAACAAGGGGAATGAGGGTTTTTGGTTTTGTATTTATAGGCTCCTATGGAAAATTCTAGATAAGGGTTAATTAGGTAAGTGGATTTCTAGTCAAATTAGGTTTCCCTTTTTTTTTTTTTTTTTTAATCCCTAACCGGCCCCCTATATAATATATATATATAATTTTTTTATTTTTTTTTTAAATTTAATTATTACACTTAAAACCTTGTATTTTTATATTTTATAAAAACCCTGTATCAAAACCTAATGTCTTACGCGATAAACTTAAATTTTTACGACAACCGGAAAAATATCATTTTCACCCAAAGTTTCCAAAAATAGATTTTTCATACTTAATATTAACATAACCCATGATAAACAACTCCACGTAACTTACTTACGCTCAAAACACTTGAACGAAGAATCGTTACACAAAACCACAAAACTCCAACAAAATACACATGTCATTTCTACACCACAAAGGCGATCAAAATGAACTTATCCCGACATCCGACACTACTCAACAATGACAAAATCTCACACCAAGGGATTTAGTGGTCAACACACGCACTTACACCACTTATATACCACAGATAATACACATATCACAATTAAACAAGTAATACACACCAAGCAAAATTAAATGAGTTGAGACTATAGGTCAAACTAACCTGCTAAAAATCACGGTTGTGACATTATCCCCCACTTAGGGAAATCGCGTCCCGAGATTTACTAGCTCGCCTCATCACTCTTCTCAGCAAATAATTTAGGATACTTGGACCTCATCTGATCTTCACGTTCCCAAGTAAACTCAGGACCACGCTTTGAGTTCCAACGTACCTTTACCAACGCTATCTTACCACGTTTCATACTCTTGACTTCTCGATCCATAACCTCAACAGGTTCCTCAACAAAGTGAAGAGTCTTATTAATCTTAATCTCCTCTAATGGCACATGCAAACTAGCATCCGCCAAACACTTCTTCAAATTAGATACATGAAACGTATCATGCACACTACTTAATTCCTCAGGCAATCTTAACCGATATGCCACCAGCCCAATTCTTTCCGTAATTTCAAACGGTCCCACATACTTAGGTGCTAACTTGCCTTTCTTACCGAAACGTAGAACACCTTTCCAAGGAGACACCTTTAGCATTACAAGGTCACCAACACTAAACTCCAAGGGCTTACGGCGATTATCCGCATAGCTCTTTTGGCGATCTCTTGCTGCCTTAAGTCTTTCCTTAATCTGAAACACCTTATCTGTAGTCTCTTGCACTATTTCAGGACCAATTAGTTGGCTCGTCCCAACTTCTTCCCATAAAATAGGCGATCTACACTTCCTCCCATACAACATCTCAAATGGTGCACATCTAATACTCGAATGATAGCTGTTGTTATAGGAAAACTCAGCCAAAGGCAAATGAGTATCCCAGCTTCCTCCAAAATCAATAGCACACGCTCTAAGTAAATCCTCCAAAGTCTGAATCGTTCGCTCACTTTGCCCATCAGTCTGTGGATGATAAGCAGTGCTCATATCCAACTGTGTATTCAACGCCTTTTGCAATGATTGCCAAAACCGCGAAGTAAACCTACTATCACGATCTGAAATAATCGACACAGGCACACCATGTCTCGCCACAATCTCATTAATATAAATCCTCGCCAGCTTTTCCATCTTATAATCTTCACGAATGGCCAGAAAATGTGCAGACTTCGTCAGCCTGTCCACTATGACCCATATCGTGTCATGTCCACTACTCGTCCTAGGCAACTTCGTAATAAAATCCATTGTTATTCTCTCCCATTTCCATTCCGGAATCGGCGGCTGTTGTAACAATCCTGAGGGTTTCTGATGCTCAGCCTTAACTTTCAAACAAGTCAATCATTGGCTAACATATTCAGCTATTTCCCTCTTCATTCCCGGCCACCAGTAAGCATCTCTAAGATCATAATACATCTTATCCGATCCTGGATGAATCGAATATCTCGATTTATGAGCCTCATCCATGATCAACTTTCTTACACCTCCTACCGATGGAACCCATATTCTATCTAAGAAATACAGTCCACCATCTTCCCTTTTCTCCATTTGTTGACCTAATCCACGCAACATCTCAGCAGTCGCATTCTCATCCTTAAGAGCTTCTTCTTGTGCTGCCAATATCCTACCCTTAACTCCCGATTGTAAATTCATACACATCGCTCATACACGCTTAGGCTTAATCCGCTCCTTTCTACTTAAAGCATCAGCTACCACATTCGCCTTTCCAGGATGATAGCGAATCTCACAATCATAATCACTAAATAACTCAATCCACCTTCTTTGTCGCATATTCAGTTCCTTCTGACTGAAAATATGCTGAAGACTCTTATGATCTGTATAAACAACACTCTTCGTGCCATACAGATAATGTCTCCAATTCTTGAGAGCAAATACTACCGCACCAAGCTCCAAATCATGAGTGGTATAATTCTTCTCATGAATCTTGAGTTGTCGGGATGCATAAGCTATCACCTTACCCCTTTGCATTAATACACACCCAAATCCTTGATTCGACGCATCACAATCACAACATCCTAGAAATCTCTGGCCATCAGTTACGTCAGAATAGGCATTACACAATAACCTTTAATGACTGAAAAGCCAACTTCCTGCTCTTCTCCCCAAGCATACTTCTTGTTCTTCTAAGTCAACAAAGTCAGGGGTTTAGCAATCTTCGAAAAATTCGCTATAAATCTTCGATAATAACCCGCCAATCCTAAGAACGAGCGTATCTCGAACGGCGTCGTAGGAACCTTCCAGTTCTTGACCGCTTCTATCTTACTAGGGTCTACATGTATTCCTCCACTATTTACCACCTGTCCAAGAAAATGTACCTCCTCAAGCCAAAACTCACATTTTGAGAACTTGGCGTACAGTTTCTCCTTCTTCAGCAATCCAAGGATCAACTTCAAATGTTCTCCATGCCCTCCTTCGTCTTAGAGTAAATTAGAATGTCATCTATGAACACAATCACGAATCAATCCAAATAGGGCTTGCAAACGCGATTCATCACATCCATGAATACCGCGGTGCATCTGTCAACCCAAATGACATAACCGTGAACTCAAAGTGTCCATAACGAGTCCTAAAAGTAGTCTTCGGAATATCCTCCTCATACACTCTTAACTGATGATAACCATAACGTAGATCTATCTTTGAAAAGAATCGAGAACCTTGCAGCTGGTTAAGGGGATCATCGATCCTAGGAAGAGAATACCGATTCTTAACAGTTAACTTGTTCAACTCTCGATAGCCAATACATATCCGGAACGAACCATCCTTCTTCTTAACAAATAACACAGGTGCTCCCCACGGAAAGTGACTAGGTCGGATAAACCCCTTATCCTGAAGTTCTTGCATCTGCGCAGACAACTCCTGCATCTCAGAGGGTGCTAAACGATATGGGGTTTCGCCACAGGTGCCGCTCCAGGAATCAACTCAATACGGAACTCAACTTGACGGATTGGGGCAATCCAGACAAGTCTTCAGGAAAAACGCCTAGAAACTCACACACCACCGGAATCTCTTCTATTTTACGTTCTTTGGCTTTTGCGCTCCTAAGAGACTTCAACTCACTTCCTACGCATTCTCCTTGTATCCGAAGTATAACACCACTCTCTAAAGGGATACAACTACCTTTTCGTGGCATATGACCTCGGCCCTATGCTTAGACAACCAGCTCATCCCTATCACCACATCAAAATTTCCATGCCCAAAAGGTATCAAATCAATTATGAACGGGATACCCTCTAACACTATGGTACACCCGCGAATAATCTTGTCAACCTCCACCTCCTTACCACTAGCTATTTCAATCACAATACTAGGTCTAAGTTTACTAGGCTCATCATTCAATAGTCTAGTAAATGAACCAACTTAAATACCACAACATTAGCACCAACAGATAATCGAGGTATCAGCATATGATAGGTAGAATGGAATCTTACCACCCACACCTTGTTGCATACAACGATTTTCCAAACGGTTAAGAGAATACATCTCTAACCATACAACCATCATCAACATGATATCACATAACACCTACCACAACATATAACAACAAACACCAATCAATGTAATCATGGTCACAAGTCCACGTGTGTGATACCCTTATAATTATGTTCGCGGCCATAGTTATAAGGCCTATTCCACACGTATACTTGCTTCCAAAACCGCACATCTCAATGATAACGCACCTATATCACATAGCACCTAATATACAACACAATCCATGCTATCATACTTGCAAGTCCACCTGTGTTGTGAAGCATGTATAGTTATGTTGGCCACCATAATTATCTATGCTTCCTTTCACAAGTGTACTTCCTCCTATGACCACACTTCATGCAAACAATCATCTCACATGGAACAATTCCAACGATCATGGAACAATTCCAATGACCACTTTAACTCTATAATCAAAATCACTTAGGGAAAATCCCAAAATCCAACGGAATCTATATTCCAACACAATTTCCACATCAAAAACACAAAAGACATATCAAAACATAACGCTAAACAATAATGTCGCACGTGGCTCGAGCTCCATCCTACCATTCGTCTATCTTGAAATAATTCAACTACTTGCCATAAACTCCAGGTCCGAATCCACTTCGTCTTCCTTACTTAGCCATCCATTTCGGTTTCCCTCGGGCTGTGGTAGTGGATGACTATCAAAGCCACTCTCGGGATTCCTTCTTTCCTCCTCTATATGGTCCACAAATCCATACAAATTACGGGGCTCAGCTCGAACTACTCCTCCATCTTCTATGAACTTGGGACACCTCCCAGGGTACCTAGTCGTGAAGCCGTTTTTATCGGTTACCTCCGTCTCGTACATTTGTACCTCCGTTCCACCCACGCTTACTAATGTCATATTTTCCTCAATCAGACATGGCCACATGATAGCAGGAATCAAAATCCTCTTGTTAGCCCGTCTCAAACTACCAATCCTCTTGCAACCAGTAGCGACAATAATTGCCCAACAATATTTGCTACGCGCGAGAGGTGCCATGCTAAAAATGACACATATGATAGTAAGTATGAGGATCCAATAGACGTCTAAAACTCAATCGAACTACTCATAACCTCAAGAAGGAAAAACACATAAAATACTATACTAACACATAAGCCCTAAATGCAACTATATGAGGGATTCCTAGGTTATAGTCTAGGCTCAACCACCTAATTCTCTATAACCAAGGCTCTGATACCAATCTGTCACACCTCGCCAATGGCGGAAACGCGAGTGCAACATCATGGATATCATCACAACACTTGGTGTCTAAATAGAGAAAATACTACATGCAAACAAATAGAGCAAAGTACAAACACAAAGTGTCGTAACGATACTCCAATATAAATAATCCAAATAAAATCTCCAAGGAATCTCCATTAAAACAAAGAGTTAAAATGAAAGAAAATCAAGTATCTCAAACAAAATCCATTTTTAATCAAACTAAACTCAATGATAAGCCATCCCCGATGCAATCTAGGTCTCTTCTAATCGCGCCCTTCTATCTTAGCCTTAGAATGCTCACCTGAAAATGATGCTTAAAACGTCAACATAATGTTGGTGAGATTCATAGGTTTAAGACACACAAAACACCTTTATCATTAGTCCACTGTGATTATAAAACATAGCATAGCAGGACAGCAAAGATATATAGTTATTATACACTAGCATGCAATCATAGCTTACGGGACGGAACGTGCCCACCGATCCAAAATTTGGGACGGAACGTGCCCACCGATCCAAATACCACCACAATTGGGACGGAACGTACCCACCGATCCAAGTTCACAATAATTGAGACGGAACGCGCCCACCGATCCAATATAATTCCTCTCCGGCCGGACATAATAATAACGAGTAGAGCCACTAGGGCATCTTCCCACTCGTATAATCACCACAAATAAACACCATAATAACATGTAGTATAAGTATAATAACAATTACACGTCCATGCATTTTATAACCACATAATCACAGTAACTCAAAAATAATTTAAACAAGCATCATCTCCATCCCAAGTTTAAAACAAAGTAAAAATATGGGACTATGAACTCACCTCAAATCCGCAGCTTCCAAGTTATCAACACACAAATCTATATCACAAAAATAACAATCACGTTACACGCGACCAAGCTAAAAGCCATAGTCTATGTAACACACATATGATGGATGTCTAAGGTTCATATAACCCACTATGGATTACCTAGACTCCATACTAATCATCACCCAATACCTTATATTCACTAAATCCCTTAATAAAAACTTTCAGAAAACTCAGATTCATAGGGTACTTTCACCCACATAAAATCACAGCGAATAACGCTTTATAACTCACACCAAAAATTCACCATGGTTCTTCATAAGCATACAAGCTTTTCCCAGAAGGCCATGCACTAAAAACACACACAAGTACTCAATGAAAAATCAAACATGACAACTATCCAGATTCGGATCTGATCAGACATCAAAAAGTTTTGACCTCATAGACCCACTCGCACAACTTATTATCGCCTAATTTTCGCGTGGAAGTCAAATATAATATAGAACTTGATTCCCACAGAAGGTCTTATCCAAATTCCACTTTAAAAGCCACCTTTGACCTCAATACTTTTACCCTAATTCTGTCCCGGTTTAACTGTTTTGACACCTTAACTTACAAAAATCGTTTGACTGCCTTCCCGACCTCAAAATTGATCGTGGTCGGACTTTTTGGAAAGCTCTTTCTCTGAACTATAATTTAGATATAAAATTCGTGATCTAACTCATCTTCATCTATTAATTACAATCGTATCTTTACAGACCTTTAAATCTGCCAGATTCATGACTCTTTAATTAACAACTTTTAAACCCTAATTACTTCACCAATTATCACAAGATTATTAATTATTGATTCCTACATGTTTAATATCATAAATTTACAGATCTTAATATAAACCCTAGATCCACCATAATTTGTTACATGCATAATAAAAAATAATTAAACATAAGGATTATAAATTTACCTTAATACTTGAAGAATAAAAACCCTAAAAATAATTTTTCCTCTTCCTCTCCTTATGGTTGGTCGAAATTCATGAACAAGGGGAATGAGGGTTTTTGGTTTTGTATTTATAGGCTCCTATGGAAAATTCTAGATAAGGGTTAATTAGGTAAGTGGATTTCTAGTCAAATTAGGTTTCCTTTTTTCTTTTTTTTTTTTTATCCCTAACCGGCCCCCTATATAATATCTATATTTTTTTTATTTTTTTTTAAATTTAATTATTACACTTAAAACCTTGTATTTTTATATTTTATAAAAACCCTGTATCAAAACCTAATGTCTTACGCGATAAACTTAAATTTTTACGACAACCGGAAAAATATCATTTTCACCCAAAGTTTCCAAAAATAGATTTTTCATACTTAATATTAACATAACCCATGATAAACAACTCCACGTAACTTACTTACGCTCAAAACACTTGAACGAAGAATCGTTACACAAAACCACAAAACTCCAACAAAATACACATTTCATTTCTACACCACAAAGGCGATCAAAATGAACTTATCCCGACATCCGACACTACTCAACAATGACAAAATCTCACACCAAGGGATTTAGTGGTCAACACACGCACTTACACCACTTATATACCACAGATAATACACATATCACAATTAAACAAGTAATACACACCAAGCAAAATTAAATGAGTTGAAACTATAGGTCAAACTAACCTGCTAAAAATCACGGTTGTGACAAGTTACGTGACATGCTTGATTCCATCAACCCATTAGTTGCTCAATTTTGAATGGCGTGTGAACGATTCGTATCTGAAAGAGACAGGAATAAATTAAAAATACGTCTCATTGGTACAAGAGAGCGAGATGGTAGGAATTATAACCTACCGACTGCTTCTGAAGTTGCGGCACTAATTGTGGGCGATTTTGACAGCACAACAAATAAAAGGGACATTATTCTACACATGCAGGAGGGAGGTAAAAGAAGGATCAGCGAATTACATCCTTCATATCTCGCACTACAATATCCTCTGTTGTTCCCGTATGCTGAGGATGGTTATCGAACAGACATATACCATTTTGGTATTACTGATCACACACCAACAAACAAAAAAACAAGGGTAACAATGAAAGAGTATTTTTCATACCGACTGCAAGAAAGGCCAGGTGTTTTTTCTATGTGTCTAAATGCAAGGCGGCTTACTCAGCAGTTCATTGTCGACGCATACACTATGGTTGAATCTGAAAGGATGTCATTCATACGAAAGCAACAAAAAGACTTGAGAAGTGAAACATACTCGAAATTGGCAAAATTGGCTGAAGACCAAAATTCTGGTGTGAAACTACGAGGGAAAAAAGTAATCTTGCCTTCGTCATTTACTGGGAGCCCAAGGTATATGATGCAAAATTATCTGGATGCCATGACAATTTGTAAGGTTTATGGATTTCCAGACCTCTTTATTACGTTTACGTGCAACCCGAATTGGCCGAAAATTTCACGCTTTGTGGCTGAGAGGGGCTTGAAGTCAGAAGATAGGCCAGATGCAATTTCTCGAGTTTTTAAACAAAAACTGGACACCCTTATGCGAGACTTTAAAGATCGACACTATTTTGGAAAGCTCAAAGCAGGTATTTACTTTACAACTATATTCCCTAACATGATTATCTCCCAACAAGTATTCCTTTATATATTATATATCTGATATTATGTTATTAATGCAGCTGTTTACACAATCGAATTCCAAAAAAGAGGACTTCCACATGCTCACATATTACTTTTTTTGGAGGCAGAACATAAAATAACGACCCCAGCACAAATTGATCGCTTCATTTCCGCTGAAATCCCGGACAAGCTTGAGGATCCGGAACTATACAAAATTGTAACTGATCACATGATGCATGGTCCGTGCGGCCCTCAGCGACCAACCTGCCCCTGCACCGTAAAGAACAAATGCACAAAGAAATTTCCAAAAGAGTTTAATGAAACAACGTTCATTGATGAATCAGGGTATGCTATTTATAAAAGAAGGAATGACGGGTCTACTATAACAAAAAGTAAAACGGATTTGCACAACGGATTCGTCGTTCCATACAACCCCGGACTGCTTCGTCGATACCAATCACATATTAATGTAGAATGGTGCAACCAGATTGGGTCTATAAAATATCTTTTCAAATACATAAATAAGGGACCTGATCGAGTTACTGCAGCTCTCGAAGACGAAGAAGCCGATGAAGTCAAGGATTTTTATGATTGTAGATACCTTTCTGCGTGTGAAGCAGCTTGGAGAATTTACGGATTCGATATACATTACAGGTTTCCGCCTGTTGAGCGATTGCCATTTCACTTAGAAGGGGAACAGTCGGTTATATTCGATGCAACGGAATCTATTGATTTCACATTGGACAAGCAATCGGTTAATGAAACCAAGTTTATTGCATGGATGGAAACAAACAAGACAGACGAAGAAGCTAGAAAACTACTCTACCACGAGTTTCCAGAACACTATGTATGGAGGCAAGAAGAAAGGCAATGGTTTAAAAGGCAAAAAGGGACGTGTATTGGACGTGTCCATCATGTCCCTCCATCTATGGGCGAATTGTTCTATTTGCGAGTATTACTGAACAAAGTTAGAGGTGCCACAGACTGGATTGACTTTAAAAAATATGAGGGTGTCACGTATTCTACATATAAAGACGCTTGCCAAGCAAGAGGGTTGTTGGTTGACGACAAGGAATACATCGATGGATTGTTGGAAGCCAGCCATTGGGGAACAGGAACATATTTGCGTACATTTTATGTCATGCTACTCATGACAGACAGCATGTCTCGGCCAGATGTTGTTTACGAAAAAACATGGGAAGTAATGGCAACTGATGTCGAGCGTATCGAGTGAGTAAAAAGGAACGACCCAGGTGATAAATTATTTCAATCATACTCATAATTAACAATTTAATTCCAAAAAAATAATAATAATAATAAAAAAAAAAAAAAAAAAAAAAAAAAAAAAAAAAGACAAGTAAAACAAATGCACAATATAATTATTTAAAGCAAACACACAACAACATAGAAGCTAACATTTTTTTTTACAGATTTGGAACTATCAGACATTCAAAAGAAAAACATATGCCTGACATATATGGAACACATGCTTCTTTGCAACAACAAGAGTTTAAGAAATATTCCAAACATGACATTGCCAAATGAAATGTTCACGATGGCAAATTACAACAGACTGGTGTCGACCGAGTTGGCATACAATAAATATGAATTACGTGTTCAACACAAAAGAATGTATCGTTCATTGACAGATGAACAAAAAGGGATATTGTTGGGAATTAAATATTCTGAAGTTAGAGTATAGGAAAATACTTTAAGAAGAAGGTACTGCTGGTTCATGATCAAGGTACTGCTAGTACAAGAAGGTACTGCTAGAACAAGAAGGTACTGCTAGTTCAAGTAGAAGGTACTGCTAGTAGAAAATGGTACTGCTGATCAATGAGTCATAGAGCTGCTACAAGGATAAGATCGAAGAAGATATTATTTGTATGAGTCACTCTTATGCAAAAATAATATCTAGATATATTCTCAGTCAACAAGTTGATGCATGTGCTTGCATTAATTCATTTGAACAACTTGTGAGATATAAACTTCCATACGTTAGCTCGACTTGATCTTTTGTAAGACAAGTGTTGATTAGACTTAAAGTAATATTGTAAGAGATCTCTTGGACTATAAAAGAGATCTTAGATTAGTGATTATGTACATGTGTGAAAATATACGAACTCATATCTGTTAAGACATAGAACAAACAAAATCACATATAACAAAAATCTAGAAACATAAAATTCAAGGTCTTTGTAACCCTAGTGATAAACACAAGATCACTCGTATTATTTTGAATAATATTGAATCGTTTAGTGATAAACTTTCTTTGTTCATTGTTGAGTAACAAACATAATTCTTCCATTTCCATAACATACATAACCTTCTAAGTGTGGTTAAGTAAATTCCGCGTACTTAATCATATAAACTCAATATATCATTACACACAAAGTATACAAGGTTTAACCACCTTAATCGTGTGTCGAATCCCTCTCAGTTGGTATCAGAGCTCAGGCTGATATAATTGAATTAGAAGAAACAGAAATGGATGCACATGATGCTGAAACAAATGTTGCTGCAAAGTTGCCCATGATCAAACCAAAAGAGTTTGAGTTATGGAGGATGAGAATTGAGCAATATTTCATGGTCCAAGATTACACTCTTTGGGATATCATTATATATGGTGATTCTTTTTCACCAAGCTATTCAGATGTTGTCTTAGAAGGTAAAACACTTAGGAAAAGAAATACTGGACCAGTTTCAAATGAAGAGAAGATACTGAAGAGAAATGATCAGAAAGCAAGAAATTTGTTGCTTATGACCATTCCTAGTAAGCAGATGCTATCTTTTAACAAGTATCTTGATGCAAAAACTCTTTTTGAAGACATTTGTGCATATTTTGGTGGTAATGAAACTACCAAAAAGACACAGAAGACACTACTAAAGCAACAATTTGAAAACTTTACTGCTTTTAGTAATGAGTCTTTTGATAAGCTTTTCTCAAGGCTACACAAGCTTGTCAGTCAGTTGGCTGTGTTGGGTGTTGAGACAGAGAAGGAAGAACTCAACATGAAGTTTTTGAGAAGTCTACCTGATGAGTTCCATACTCATGTTATTGTCTGGATGAACAAACCAGACATTGAAACCATGAAGCTCAATGATTTGTACAACAACTTCAAAATTGTTGAACAAAGTCTAAAGAAATCTGGTCATTATGGTACTAGTTCTGGGAATGTTGCACTCATGTCAGTTCCTAGTATTAGTAAGAGTGAAGAGGTAGATGAAGGTGAAAGTGTTTCTAATACAAGTTATGGTGCTCCTTCTACAAGTTCTCAAAAGGATGTTGCTGGTCTTGGAGATTCAACATTTTATGCTTTTATTACCAGTCAATCTAGTGGCTCTCCTCTCAACCGTGAAGACCTTAAGCAGGTAGATGGTGATGATTTGGAAGCTATGGATATTAAATGGCAGGTTGCTTTGCTTAGCATGAGAGCTAAGAAGTATTGGCAGAGAACTGGGAAGCAAATTACCATAAATGGTAATGACACTGCTGGGTTTGATAAAAAGAAAGTGGAGTGTTTCAACTGTCATAGGTTAGGACACTTTGCTAAGGAGTGTAGAAGCCCAAGAAAGCAGGAGAATAGAAACACATGGTATAAGCAAGATATGAGAAAGGAAGTTACTGTTGAAGAGCCAAAGGCTATGTTGGCTATTGATGGTATTGGTTATGATTGGAGCTCTATGGCTATTGAAGAGGAAGCACCACCAAATGCTGCTCTTATGGCCAACGAATTTGCTCTAATGGCTCATTCTGATTCAGAGGTAAACAATATTACAACTTGTACTAAATCATGTCCTAATCTTAAAGCTTATGAAGACCTTAGTAAGAGATTTGATGCTCATAGAGAAGAGCTACTTAATTCTCTTTTTAATTTGGCTAATCACAAAAGAGGTCTAGGTGTTCTAGAAAAACAAGTCTTACATTTTAAAAGTAATGAATCTCATTTTACTAATGACATCAATATACTAAAAAATGACATTAAGATCAGAGATGAGTGTATTGTTGAGTTGAATGATTCATTAGCTAAACACAAAAATGAAAGAGAAAATGTTAAGGTATCTGTGGATGTTTTGGCTCATGCCTCAGATGGATTCAATAAACTTTGGGAAGCTCAAGTTATTGATAAGGTTAATTCTGGTGTTGGATTTAAGTCTGTCCCCCCACCATACAGAGGTGTTCATTCACCTCCAGGTATTGATTTAGCACACACAGGGTTAGCTGAGTTTCAAGAACCAATCATGGAATATGGTTCTAAGGCCACTAAGAGTCCTAAGATAGAAAAGGTAAGTAAAAGTTTAGATAAAACTTTATCTTATCAGGACAAGGTGTCCTTTGTTAAGAAAGGAGATGCTATAGTTGTTGAAGATTGTACAACTGATAGTGATGAAGAAGAACAGGTTATGTCTAAACCTGTATTGGTTAAGAAAGTAGGAACAAGTGTTCCTAAGATAGTCAATCACAACACTAACAGGCCTAAGTCAAATGTTAAGACTGTTAGGAAACCAGTTAGATATTGTGAACAATATAGAACTACAAACAAGCCCAGAGGTAACCAAAGGAATTGGAACAACCTCAAGTCTCACCAATTAGGTGATGACTTTGCATTTTATAATAAAGCTTGTTATACATGTGGTAGTTTTGACCATCTTGCAGCTTTCTGCAACCAAAGGGTAACTGGGTATGAAAACAATAGGGTGAACTACAAAAGGCAAACTTCTCACTTTCACTCTAACACTCATAGAATAAAGCCCAGAACAGTCTCAAACAAGTCTGGACCAAAAGGTCCTGATAGACAAAAAGGTCCTGCTAATACATACAAAAAGGTACTGCCAGTACAAATAAAAGGTACGGGTAGAACAAATGGTACTGTTAGACCTTTGATGACTGTTAACCCAAAATCAACAGCTAAGGATGCAAAAACAACTTTCCAACAGGCATCTACAACTGTTTTAAGGCCCATTCAAACAAAAGCAGTGGTCCACAAACAAATTTGGAGACCAAAGGGTGTGACTTCAAAGCTAGCAGTCACTTCTGCTAAGCATGTTATTCACTCTGCTGCTAAGGGTAATAGGGCAAATGCTGTTAAGGCCTCAGCATGTTGGATTCAAAAATCCAATGTTGCATCAACTGTCCTTAAAAGATTAAATTACATTGATGCAAGAGGCAGATCCAAGTCAGTAATGGCTTGGATCCCCAAAGAAAACTAACACTCTTATTTGTGTGCAGGAACATTCTATTGATCATCAAGATCAAGGATACTCAGATAGTGGATGTTCCAATCACATGACAGGCAAAATTTCTGGTAAAGGTACTATTAAAACCGGAAATTTAGATTTTGAAAATGTGTACTATGTACAAGAGCTAAAGTATAATCTTTTTAGTGTCTCACAAATGTGTGACAAAAAGAACAATGTCCTTTTTACTGACACTGAATGTCTTGTTCTATCTAAGGATTTTAAGATGCCTGATGAAAATCAAGTACTTCTTAGAATTCCTAGAAAGGCCAATATGTATAGTGTTGATATGAAGAACATCATTCCTAAAAAAGATTTAACTTGTCTTGTATCAAAGGCCACATTGGATGAATCAATGAAATGGCATAGAAGGCTTGGTCATATTAATTTCAAAACCATAAATAAAATTGTTAAGAATGGTTTGGTAAGAGGTTTACCTCACAAAAGATTTGAAAATGATCAAACATGCATTGCTTGTCTAAAAGGCAAACAACACAAAGCCACTTGTAAGCCCAAGATTTTTAACTCTATCAATCAGTCATTGTTTATGCTTTATATGGACTTATTTGGACCTGTTTCAGTAAGGAGTATGCAACATAAGAAATATTGTCTTGTTATAACTAATGACTATAGCAGATTTACATGGGTTTTCTTTTTAGCCACTAAGGATGAGACATCAAGCATCCTTAAGGACTTCATTACACTGATAGAAAACCAAGTAAGCAAGAAAGTAAAAGTCATTAGAAGTGATAATGGGACAGAGTTTAAGAATAGAGTTATGGATGATTTCTGCAAAGAAAAAGGTATTAGGAGAGAATATAGTGTTGCTAGAACACCACAACAGAATGGTGTGGCTGAAAGAAAGAATAGAACACTAATTGAAGCTGCTAGAACAATGTTAGCTGACTCTAAGCTACCTATAATCTTTTGGGCAGAGGCAATCAACACTGCTTGCTATGTTCAAAATAGAGTTTTAGTTGTGCAGCCTCACAATAAGACATCATATGAACTCTTTAATGGTAGAACTCCTGCAATAGGATTTCTTAGACCTTTTGGATGTCATGTGACAATTCTCAATACCTTAGACCATTTAGGAAAATTCGATGGTAAAGCAGATGAAGGTTTCTTAGTTGGATATTCTCTTGTTAGCAAAGCTTTTAGAGTTTACAACTTAAGAACTGAGAAAGTACAAGAAGAACTACATGTGGAGTTTCTGGAAAACAAGTCCAATGTAGTAGGTCAAGGACCAAAATGGATATTTGATCTTGATTATCTAACAAATTCTATGAATTATATACCTGTTGTTGCAGAAACTAATAACTTTTCAGGTTCACAAGCAACAAATGAGGTGGAGTTAGATAAAGATCAATCTGATGTTATTATGCCATTGTGGTCAAGTACAAGTGTGGAATCAGCTTCAAACAATGATGAATCTTCTTCTGGTAAAGCAAAAGAAGATGTTGAGGCTCAAAGCAAAGATGTTGGAACAGAGGAACAACACAATTTTTTAAATATTGATGGTACTGCCGAGACAGAGCAAGGTACTGCTAGTACTTCTAAAGGTACTGGTAGTTCATTTGAAGGAACTGTTAGTTCAGTTGAAGGTACTGCTGGTCCTTCACACTCAAAAGATGCAGAGTTCCAAGAAGATGAAGTGGATTTGAGTAATCTTCCACCATCTTATCATGTTCCTACTACCCCACACACAAGAATTCACAGAGTTCATTCCCTTGAAAATGTGATAGGAGATATACAATCTGGTGTGAAGACAAGAAGACAACTGGTCTCTTCAGACCAACAAGGGATTCTTGATGCCCTTTATGCTTCAAAACAGCATGAGCTTTCAAACTCTTGCTTATTTGTATGTTTTCTCTCTCAAAAGGAACCAAAGAACATTCTTACAGCCCTAGATGATTCAAGCTGGTTAGAGGCTATGCAAGAAGAGCTTCTTCAGTTCAAGATTCAAAAGGTTTGGGTGCTAGTTGATTTACCTACAGGTGTGAAGGTAATTGGCACTAGATGGGTTTTTAAGAACAAAAGGGATGAAAGAGGAATTGTGATCAAGAATAAGGCTAGATTAGTAGCACAAGGGTACACACAAGAAGAAGGGATAGATTATGATGAAGTTTATGCTCCAGTAGTAAGGATTGAGGCAATTAGGCTGTTTCTAGCTTATGCTTCATTTTTAGGCTTCACAGTCTATCAAATGGATGTCAAAAGTGCATTTTTATATGGTGAAATTGGACAAGAGGTGTATGTTTCACAACCTCCTGGTTTCATTGATCCATTACATCCAAACAAAGTGTATAAAGTAGTGAAAGCTCTCTATGGCCTTCATCAAGCACCAAGAGCTTGGTATGCAACACTAGCTTCCTACTTATTAGAAAATGGATTTCAAAGAGGAAAGATTGATCAGACACTTTTCATCAAACAGCACAAGAAGGATCTTCTGTTAGTGCAGGTGTATGTGGATGACATTATCTTTGGATCTACTAGGAAAGAAATGTGTTTAGAATTTGAGAAGCTTATGAAAGATAAGTTTCAGATGAGTTCTATGGGAGAACTTACATTCTTTTTGGGTTTGCAAGTTAAGCAATCATCTGAAGGCATATTTATTAGTCAAGACAAATATGTTGCAGAGATACTTAGAAAATTTCAATTTGCTGATTCAAAAATAGCAAGCACACCAATGGACGCTGAGAAGCACCTTCTGAAAGATGAAGATGGAGAAAATGTAGATGTACACAATTACAGATCTATGATAGGCTCTTTGATGTATCTTACATCATCTAGACCTGATATCATGTTTCCTGTTTGTGTTTGTGCAAGATTTCAAGTTACTCCAAAGGTTTCTCATTTAACTGCAGTCAAGAGAATTTTTAGATATCTCAAAGGTCAACCAAGGTTGGGTATATGGTATTCTAGAGAATCTCCTTTTGACTTGGTAGCATATTCGGATAGTGATTATGCTGGTGCTAGCTTGGATAGAAAGTCAACAACTGGAGGATGTCAATTCCTTGGGTGTAGACTTGTCTCATGGCAGTGTAAGAAGCAAACAAGTGTGGCAAATTCAACAACTGAAGCTGAATATATAGCTGCTGCAAGTTGCTCTAGTCAAGTTCTATGGCTTCAAAACCAACTCCTTGATTATGGGTACAATTTCTTAAACACTGTTATTTATATTGATAATAGTAGTACAATTTGTATTATTAAAAATCCAGTACAACACTCTAAAACAAAACACATTGAAATTAGACATCACTTTATAAGAGACTGCAATGAGAAAAGATTAATTCAAGTTCTTAAAATTGCTTCAGAGCATAATTTTGCAGATCTGCTAACAAAAGCTTTTGATGTTTCAAGGTTTCAGTACTTGGTAGCAAGTATTGGAATGCTTAATCTTTAAATTTTCAATATGATGTGTTTTTGTAAATGAATTTTTGTTGTTGCTGCTGATTTATAAGGTACTGCTAATGTATCATAAGGTACTGCTTAGCACACAAGGTGCTGCCAGTACAAAAAGTAAATTGTGTTATTCATATAGTTGGTTCTATGATTATTCTAATGCAAGACAAGTACTTTGTACATTGTTCTTTTGGTTTTAGACTAACTATTTCAGGTATGAATATGTGAACACAAAGGATATTTCAAGTGAAATGGGAGCAGCAGAATGCTTATCAAATTGCTGACCATAATAGGTTTATGATGGACTAAGTTTAGGAATTTAACCTCCTTAAAACTTCTTTCTTGAAATCTAGTTATGATATTTCACATTGAATTGATGACTTAGTTGATCAGATAGTAACTGATGCAACTCACTTTCTATCATTTTATACTTTTAAGTATAATGTGCAAGTCTGAGGACATCTGATAGAAAGAACAGCTAGTAAAAGTGAATCTAACACTTGTGTTGGAGGTAACAATTACTATGAGCTGGAAACCCTGTCAAGAAAATCTTTTGAATAGATTTATCTTTACACAGGCAGTTATTTATAACTGAAATACATTGGTTCTCACACAACCAGAGGTTGCTTTAAACCGAAATGCTAATTAAGTGTCTGTTATACACTTGATTCCTTCAAAATGGTTGAAAGTAGTATGATTTTTCAATTCTAAAATCATGAACATACTACTAAGTCAAATGATTTCTTAAAAGGATTTTCAAGAGATTCACAAAAACCATCCATTGATGGATTATGAATCAAAATGTCCACTGATTCACCTCTCATAGGAGTTAACACACCTAGAAGTGATGAGGACAGCAACTTAAACTTTTAAAGAATTGATGGCTTCATGTACAAAATTGTCTGACCACAAGTTCACATTGATAGATCAGTCAAAAGTACATAGTGAGATCTTCCAAACAAGGGGAGGAAACAAAAGTTATTTGCTTCAGGGGAGGTTACAATCTCAGGGAAGGAAATAATTACCCAGAAAAGGAAGAATAATCCAATAGAAGGAAGGAGAAGATAAGAGCATACAAGATGATAACATAGAGGTTGAAAATGACAAGAATAGATCATATATCTAGAAGGGATGAATCATTCCTAAAGGAGAAAGTTCTATCTAGATCAAACGAAGGAAAGTTTCAATTCAGTTCATTATGTTTGTTCATCACTTGCAAAGGCATGCTGATAGATGATTTCACTTGTTGAAATCATTGCCTCTTACAATTCCTCCATCTAAGGAAATTGCACCATCTTTTGGTACAATGTTTTGATATTGCTGAAGTCAAAGAAGAACAAAGCAGATCAGTTCAGAATAAGAAGAATAGTTCAGATTCATGAAGTGTTTGAAAGATCTTCTCAAGTCCTCATTTAATTCAGAAAACATGTTTGAAATGATTGACATGTTTAGGGGAGGATTGTTGGGAATTAAATATTCTGAAGTTAGAGTATAGGAAAATACTTTAAGAAGAAGGTACTGCTGATTCATGATCAAGGTACTGCTAGTACAAGAAGGTACTGCTAGAACAAGAAGGTACTGCTAGTTCAAGTAGAAGGTACTGCTAGTAGAAAATGGTACTGCTGATCAATGAGTCATAGAGCTGCTACAAGGATAAGATCGAAGAAGATATTATTTGTATGAGTCACTCTTATGCAAAAATAATATCTAGATATATTCTCAGTCAACAAGTTGATGCATGTGCTTGCATTAATTCATTTGAACAACTTGTGAGATATAAACTTCCATACGTTAGCTCGACTTGATCTTTTGTAAGACAAGTGTTGATTAGACTTAAAGTAATATTGTAAGAGATCTCTTGGACTATAAAAGAGATCTTAGATTAGTGATTATGTACATGTGTGAAAATATACGAACTCATATCTGTTAAGACATAGAACAAACAAAATCACATATAACAAAAATCTAGAAACATAAAATTCAAGGTCTTTGTAACCCTAGTGATAAACACAAGATCACTCGTATTATTTTGAATAATATTGAATCGTTTAGTGATAAACTTTCTTTGTTCATTGTTGAGTAACAAACATAATTCTTCCATTTCCATAACATATATAACCTTCTAAGTGTGGTTAAGTAAATTCCGCGTACTTAATCATATAAACTCTATATATCATTACACACAAAGTATACAAGGTTTAACCACCTTAACCGTGTGTCGAATCCCTCTCAGATATACGAAACAATAATGGATGTTGTTCATTCTGAACATGGAGGTATGTTCTTCGTGTACGGTTATGGAGGGACTGGAAAGACATATCTTTACAAGACATTGTCTGCTGCACTAAGGTCAAAAGGACAGATAGTGTTAAATGTCGCATCAAGTGGGATCGCAGCGCTTTTGAGAGGACCTGTGATACACGGTTAAGGTGGTTAAACCTTGTGTCTTTGTGTATGTGATATATTGAGTTAATATGATTAAGTACGCGGAATTTACTTAACCACACTTAGAAGGTTATGTATGTTATGGAAATGGAAGAATTATGTTTGTTACTTAACAATGAACAAAGAAAGTTTTTCACTAAACGATTCAATATTATTCAAAATAATACGAGTGATCTTGTGTTTATCACTAGGGTTACAAAACCTTGAATCTTATGTTACAACTTGTGATTTGTGTTTGTTCTATGTCTTAACAGTTATTCAATTATTTCACCTTTTACAATCACTAGTCTAAGATCTCTTTTATAGTTGCAAAAGATCTTTACAAATTGCTAAAAAGTCTTGACCGACTTACTTGGTTAACTTATGCATATTGGTGTCAGTACATAAGATACAACATGTATCTATGTATACAACTTGTTAACTAAGCACATGGAGTAAGATATTATCTACCGTATATGTTTGACCAAAATACAATAAATATCTTTTCGATCTTATCCTATGAGTCACTGATCAGCAGTACCTTCAACTTGAACTAGCAGTACCTTGATGTACTAGCAGTACCTTGATGTACTAGCAGTACCTTGATGTACTAGCAGCACTTTGATCATGAACTAGCAGTACTTTGACTTAGAGTAATTTCTAATATTCTAACTTCAGAATATTTAATTCCCAACAATCCTCCCCTAAACATGTGAATTAATTCAAACATGTTTTTTTTTCTGAATTAAATGAGGACTTGTGAAGATCTTTCAAACACTTCATGAAACTGAACTATTCTTCTATTCTGAACTCATCTGCTTTGTTCTTCTTTGACTTCAGCAATATCAAAACATTGTACCAAAAGATGGTGCAATTTCCTTGGATGGAGGAATTGTAAGAGGCAATGATGCTGTGTATCTTGGATGCTTGTTTCAACAAGTGAAATCATCTAACCAGCATGTCTTTGAAGTGAAATTGAAACTTTTCTTCGTTTGATCTAGATAGAACTTTCTCCTTTAGGAATGCTTCATCCCTTCTAGATATTTGATCTAATCTTGTCATTTTCAACCTCTACATCATCTTGTATGCTCTTGTCTTCTCCTTCCATATATTGGTTTATTCTTCCTTTTCTGGGCAATTATTTCCTTCCCTGAGATTATAACCTCCCCTGAAGTAAATAACTTTAGTTTCCTCCCCTTGTTTGGAAGATCTCACTATGTACTAAAGAACTTCTCTTCATATCACCTGATCTATCAGTTTGAACTTGTTTTCAGACAATATTGTACATGAAGCCATCAATTCCTTAAGAGTTTAAGTTGCTGTCCTCATCACTTCTAGGTGTGTTAACTCCTATGAGAGGTGAATCAGTGGACATTTTGATTCATAATCCATCAAATGTGTGGTTTTTGTGAATCCTTGAAAATCCTTTTAAGAAATCATTTAACTTAGTAGTATGTTCATGATTTTAGAATTGAAAAATCATACTACTTCCAACCATTTTGAAAGAATCAAGTGTATAACAGACACTTAATTAGCATTTCGGTTTAAAAATAACCTCTGGTTGTGTGAGAACCAATGTATTTCAGTTATCACTAACTGCCTGTGAAAAGATAAATCTATTCAAAAGATTTTCTTGACAGGGTTTCCAGCTCATAGCAATTGTTACCTCCAACACAAGTGTTAGATTCACTTTTACTAGCTGTTCTTTCTATCAGATGTCCTTAGACTAACTCATTATACTTGAAAGTATAAAATGATAGAAAGTGAGTTGTATCAGTTACTATCTGATCAACTAAGTCATCAATTCAATGTGAAATATCATAACTAGATTTCAAGAAAGAAGTTTTAAGGAGGTTTAATTCCTAAACTCAGTCCATCATAAATCTACTATGGTCAGCAATTTGATAAGCATTCTGCTGTTCCCATTTCACTTGAAATATCCTTTGTGTTCACATATTCATACCTGAAATAGTTAGTCTAAAACCAAAAGAACAATGTACAAAGTACTTGTCTTGCATTAGAATAATCATAAAATCAACTATATGAATAACACAATTCAAATTTTTGATATAGCAGTACCTTATAAATCCAGCAGTACTTTCAAAATTTTATGTACAAAAACACATCATATTGAAAATTTAAAGATTAAGCATTCCAATACTTGCTACCAAGTACTGAAACCTTGAAACATCAAAAGCTTTTGTTAGCAGATCTGCAAAATTATGCTCTGAAGCAATTTTAAGAACTTGAATTAATCTTTTCTCATTGCAGTCTCTTATAAAGTGATGTCTAATTTCAATGTGTTTTGTTTTAGAGTGTTGTACAGGATTTTTAATAATACAAATTGTACTACTATTATCAATATAAATAACAGTGTTTAAGAAATTGTACCCATAATCAAGGAGTTGGTTTTGAAGCCATAGAACTTGACTAGAGCAACTTGCAGCAGTTATATATTCAGCTTCAGTTGTTGAATTTGCCACACTTGTTTGCTTCTTACACTGCCATGAGACAAGTCTACACCCAAGGAATTGACATCCTCCAGTTGTTGACTTTCTGTCTAAGCTAGCACCAGCATAATCACTATCCGAATATGCTACCAAATCAAAAGGAGATTCTCTAGAATACCATATACCCAACCTTGGTTGACCTTTGAGATATCTAAAAATTCTCTTGACTGCAGTTAAATGAGAAACCTTTGGAGTAACTTGAAATCTTGCACAGACACAAACATGAAACATGATATCAGGTCTAGATGATGTAAGATACATCAAAGAGCCTATCATAGATCTGTAATTGTGTACATATACATTTTCTCCATCTTCATCTTTCAGAAGGTGCTTCTCTGAGTCCATTGGTGTGCTTGCTATTTTTGAATCAGCAAATTGAAATTTTCTAAGTATCTCTGCAACATATTTGTCTTGACTAATAAATATGCCTTCAGATGATTGCTTAACTTGCAAACCCAAAAAGAATGTAAGTTCTCCCATAGAACTCATCTGAAACTTATCTTTCATAAGCTTCTCAAATTCTAAACACATTTCTTTCCTAGTAGATCCAAAGATAATGTCATCCACATACACCTGCACTAACAGAAGATCCTTCTTGTGCTGTTTGATGAAAAGTGTCTGATCAATCTTTCCTCTTTGAAATCCATTTTCTAATAAATAGGAAGCAAGTGTTGCATACCAAGCTCTTGGTGCCTGATGAAGGCCATAGAGAGCTTTCACTACTCTGTACACTTTGTTTGGATGTAATGGATCAATGAAACCAGGAGGCTATGAAACATACACCTCTCTTTCAATTTTACCATATAAAAATGCACTTTTGACATCCATTTGGTAGACTGTGAAGCCTAAAAATGAAGCATAAGCTAGAAACAGCCTAATTGCCTCAATCCTTGCTACTGGAGCATAAACTTCATCATAATCTATTCCTTCTTCTTGTGTGTACCCTTGTGCTACTAGTCTAGCCTTATTCTTGATCACAATTCCTCTGTCATCCCTTTTGTTCTTAAAAACCCATCTAGTGCCAATTAGCTTCTCACCTGTAGGTAAATCAGCTAGCACCCAAACCTTTTGAATCTTGAACTGAAGAAGCTCTTCTTGCATAGCCTCTACCCAGCTTGAATCATCTAGGGCTGTAAGAATATTCTTTGGTTCCTTTTGAGAAAGAAAACATACAAATAAACAAGAGTTTGAAAGCTCATGTTGTTTTGAAGCATAAAGGGCATCAAGAATCCCTTTTTGGTCTGAAGAGACTAGTTGTCTTCTTGTCTTCACACCAGATTGTATATCTCCTATCACATTATCAAGGGAATGAACTTTGTGAATTCTTGTGTGTGGTGTAGTAGGAACATGATAAGATGATGAAAGATTAGTCAAATCCACTTCATCTTCTTGGAACTCTGCATCTTTTGAGTGTGAAGGACCAGCAGTACCTTCAACTGAACTAACAGTTCCTTCAAATGAACTACCAGTACCTTGAGAAGTACTGACAGTACCTTGCTCTGTCTCAGCAGTACTTTCAATATTCAACATATTGAGTTGTTCCTCTGTTCCAACATCTTTTCTTTGAGCCTCAACATCCTCTTTTTCTTTACCAGAAGAAGATTCATCATTGTTTGAAGCTAAATCCACACTGGTACTTGACCACAATGGCATAATGACATCAGATTGAGCTTTATCTAACTCCACCTCATTTGTTGCTTGTGAACCTGAAAAATTGTTAGTTTCTGCAACAACAGGAATATAATTCATAGAATTTGTTAGATAATCAAGATCAAATATCCATTTTGGTCCTTGACCTACTACATTGGATTTGTTTTCCTGAAACTCCACATGTAGTTCTTCTTGAACTTTCTCAGTTCTTAAGTTGTAAACTCTAAAAGCTTTGCTAACAAGAGAATATCCAACTAAGAAACCTTCATCTGCTTTACCATCAAATTTTCCTAAATGGTCTAAGGTATTGAGAATTGTCACATGACATCCAAAAGGTCTAAGAAATCCTATTGCAGGAGTTCTACCATTAAAGAGTTCATATGATGTCTTATTGTGAGGCTGCACAATTAAAACTCTATTTTGAACATAGCAAGCAGTGTTAATTGCCTCTGCCCAAAAGACTATTGGTAGCTTAGAATCAGCTAACATTGTTCTAGCAGCTTCAATTAGTGTTCGATTCTTTCTTTCAACCACTCCATTCTGTTGTGGTGTTCTAGCAACACTATATTCTCTCCTAATACCTTTTTCTTTGCAGAAATCATCCATAACTCTATTTCTAAACTCTGTCCCATTATCACTCCTAATGACTTTTACTTTCTTGCTTACTTGGTTTTCTATCAGTGTAATGAATTCCTTAAGGATGCTTGATGTCTCATCCTTAGTGGCTAAAAAGAAAACCCATGTAAATCTGCTATAGTCATCAGTTATAACAAGACAATATTTTTTATGTTGTATACTTCTTACTGAAACTGGTCCAAATAAGTCCATATGCAGCATAAACAATGACTGATTGATAGAGTTAAAAATTTTGGGCTTACAAGTGGCTTTGTGTTGTTTGCCTTTTAGACAAGCAATGCATGTTTGATCATTTTCAAATCTTTTATGAGGTAAACCTCTTACCAAACCATTCTTAACAATTTTATTTATGGTTTTGAAATTAATATGACCAAGCCTTCTATGCCATAACATTGATTCATCCAATGTGGCCTTTGATACAAGACAAGTTAAATCCTTTTTAGGAATGATGTTCTTCATATCAACACTATACATGTTGGCCTTTCTAGGAATTCTAAGAAGTACTTGATTTTCATCAGGCATCTTAAAATCCTTAGATAGAACAAGACATTCAGTGTCAGTAAAAAGGACATTATTCTTTTTGTCACACATTTGTGAAACACTAAAAAGATTATACTTTAACTCTTGTACATAGTACACATTTTCAAAATCTAAATTTTCGGTTTTAATAGTACCTTTACCAGAAATTTTGCCACGAAAACCACCTCCAAAGGTAACATATCCTCCATTGAATTCTTGAAAATCTGAAAGATAAGACATGTTGCCTGTCATGTGATTGGAACATCCACTATCTGAGTATCCTTGATCTTGATGATCAATAGAATGTTCCTGCACACAAATAAGAGTGTTAGTTTTCTTTGGGGATCCAAGCCATTACTGACTTGGATCTGCCTCTTGCATCAATGTAATTTAATCTTTTAAGGACTGTTGATGCAACATTGGATTTTTGAATCCAACATGCTGAGGCCTTAACAGCATTTGCCCTATTACCCTTAGCAGCAGAGTGAGTAACATGCTTAGCAGAGTCTGCTAACTTTGAAGTCACACCCTTTGGTCTCCAAATTTGTTTGTGGACCACTGCTTTTGATTGAATGGGCCTTAGAACAGTTTTAGATGCATGTTTGAAAGTTGTTTTTGCATCCTTAGCTGTTGATTTTGGGTTAACAGTCATCAAAGGTCTAACAGTACCTTTAGATTTACCAGTACCTTTAATTTGTTCTGGCAGTACCTTGTTAACAGGACCTTTTTGTCTATCAGGACCTTTGGGTCCAGACTTGTTTGAGACTGTTCTGGGTTGAGTTCTATGAGTGTTAGAGTGAAAATGAGTTTGAGGAGTTTGCCTTTTGTAGTTCACCCTATTGTTTTCATACCCAGTTACCCTTTGGTTGCAGAAAGCTGCAAGATGGTCAAAACTACCACATGTATAACAAGCTTTATTATAAAATGCAAAGTCATCACCTAATTGGTTAGACTTGAGGTTGTTCCAATTCCTTTGGTTACCTCTGGGCTTGTTTGTAGTTCTATATTGTTCACAATATCTAACTGGTTTCCTAACTGTCTTAACATTTGAATTAGGTCTGTTAGTGTTGTGATTGACTATCTTAGGAAGACTTGTTCCTACTTTCTTAACCAATACAGGTTTAGACATAACCTGTTCTTCTTCATCACTATCACTATCAGTTGTACAATCTTCAACAACTATAGCATCTCCTTTCTTAACAAAGGACACCTTGTCCTGATAAGATAAAGTTTTATCTAAACTTTTACTTACCTTCTCTATCTTTGGAGATTTAGTGACCTTAGAACCATATTCCATGATTGGTTCTTGAAACTCAGGTAATCCTGTGTGTGCTAAATCAATACCTGGAGGTGAATGAACACCTCTGTATGGTGGGGGTACAGACTTAAATCCAACACCAGAATTAACTTTATCAATAACTTGGGCTTCCCAAAGTCTATTGAATCCTTCTGAGGAATGTGCTAAAACATCCACAGAAACCTTTACATTTTCTCTTTCATTTTTGTGTTTAGCTAATGAATCATTCAACTCAACAATACACTCATCTCTGATCTTAATGTCATTTTTTAGTATATTGATGTCATCAGCAAAATGAATTTCATTATCTTTAAAATGTAAAACTTGTTTTTCTAAAACACCTAGACCTCTTTTGTGATTAGCCAAATTAAACAAAGAATCAAGCAGCTCTTGTTTATGAGCTTTAAATCTCTTATTAAGGTCTTCATAAGCTTTAAGATTAGGACATGATTCAGTACAAGATGTAATATTGTTTACCTCTGAATCAGAATGAGCCATTAGAGCAAATTCATTGGCCAAAAGAGCAGCATTCGGTGGTGCATCCTCTTTAATAGCCATAGAGCTCCAATCATAACCAATACCATCAATAGCCAACATAGCCTTTGGCTCTTCAACAGTAACTTCCTTTCTCCTATCTTGCTTATACCATGTGTTTCTATTCTCCTGCTTTCTTGGGCTTCTACACTCCTTAGCAAAGTGTCCTAACCTATGACAGTTGAAGCACTCTACTTTCTTCTTATCAAACCCAGCAGTGTCATTACCATTTATGGTAATCTGCTTCCCAGTTCTTTGCCAATACTTCTTAGCCCTCATGCTAAGCAAAGCAACCTGCCATTTAATATCCATAGCTTTCAAATCATCACCATCTACCTGCTCAAGGTCTTCATGGTTGAGAGGAGAGCCATTAGATTGACTGGTAATAAAAGCATAGAATGTTGAATCTCCAAGACCAGCAACATCCTTGTGAGAACTTGTAGAAGGAGCACTTTCACCTTCATCTACCTCTTCATTCTTACTAATACTAGGAACTGACAAGAGTGCCACGTTTCCAGAACTAGTACCATAATGACCAGATTTCTTTAGACTTTGTTCAACAATTTTGAAGTTGTTGTACAAATCATTGAGCTTCATGGTTTCAATGTCTGGTTTGTTCATCCAGACAATAACATGAGTATGGAACTCATCAGGTAGACTTCTTAAAAACTTCATGTTGAGATCTTCCTTCTCTGTCTCAACACCCAACACAGCTAACTGACTGACAAGCTTGTGTAATCTTGAGAATAGCTTATCAAGAGACTCATTACTAAAAGCAGTAAAGTTTTCAAATTGTTGCTTTAATAATGTCTTCTGTGTCTTTTTGGTAGTCTCATTACCACCAAAATATGCACAAATCTCTTCAAAAAGAGTTTTTGCATCAAGATACTTGTTAAATGATAGCATCTGCTCACTAGGAATGGTCATAAGCAATAAATTTCTTGCTTTCTGATCATTTCTCTTCAGTATCTTTTCTTCATTTGACACTGGTCCAGTATTTCTTTTCCTACTTGTTTTACCTTCTAGGACAACTTCTGAATAGCTTGGTGAAAAGGAATCACCATATATAATGATATCCCAAAGTGTGTAATCTTGGACCATAAAATATTGCTCAATTCTCATCCTCCATAACTCAAACTCATTTGGTTTGATTATGGGCAACTTTGCAGCAACATTTGTTTGAGCATCATGTGCATCCATTTCTGTTCCTTCTAATTCAATTATATCAGCCTGGCTCTGATACCAACTGAGAGGACCTGTGATACACGATTAAGGTGGTTAAACCTTGTGTCTTTGTGTATGTGATATATTGAGTTAATATGATTAAGTACGCGGAATTTACTTAACCACACTTAGAAGGTTATGTATGTTATGGAAATGGAAGAATTATGTTTGTTACTTAACAATGAACAAAGAAAGTTTTTCACTAAACGATTCAATATTATTCAAAATAATACGAGTGATCTTGTGTTTATCACTAGGGTTACAAAACCTTGAATCTTATGTTACAACTTGTGATTTGTGTTTGTTCTATGTCTTAACAGTTATTCAATTATTTCACCTTTTACAATCACTAGTCTAAGATCTCTTTTATAGTTGCAAAAGATCTTTACAAATTGCTAAAAAGTCTTGACCGACTTACTTGGTTAACTTATGCATATTGGTGTCAGTACATAAGATACAACATGTATCTATGTATACAACTTGTTAACTAAGCACATGGAGTAAGATATTATCTACCGTATATGTTTGACCAAAATACAATAAATATCTTTTCGATCTTATCCTATGAGTCACTGATCAGCAGTACCTTCAACTTGAACAAGCAGTACCTTGATGTACTAGCAGTACCTTGATGTACTAGCAGTACTTTGATGTACTAGCAGTACTTTGATCATGAACTAGCAGTACTTTGACTTAGAGTAATTTCTAATACTCTAACTTCAGAATATTTAATTCCCAACAGCTTTTGTTGGAAGGTGGTAGGACTGCCCATTATCGGTTCGCAATCCCAATCAATATAGTATATGATTCTATGTGCCATATCTCAGCGGACAGCGAACTGGCTGACTTGATAAGGATGTGTAAACTAATAATATGGGATGAAGCTCCGATGACTCATAGACATTGCTATGAGGCATTGGATAGGACGCTTAGGGATATATGCAGAACAGATCCATCCAAGCCTTCCTCATATGTTTTTGGAGGAAAAGTTGTTTTGTTTGGCGGAGACTTTAGACAAATCCTACCAGTTATCACAAATGGTTCCAGGCACAATGTTGTTCACGCAGCTATAAACTCTTCATATTTATGGTGGCATTGCACTGTATTGGAGCTAACCGTTAACATGAGGTTGAAAACAGGATCGGATACTACCGAACGAAAAGAAATACAAGACTTCGCTGATTGGATTTTATCAATTGGGAACAGAACAATTGGAGGTAAAAACGATGGGCAAGCAACCGTCGAATTCCCAGATGATATGTTAATTCCGGACTCAGATGATCATATCGGATCAATAATACAAGAAACATACCCCAACTTAAAAGACAACCTTTACAATCCAACATTTTTCCAAGAAAAAGCAATCCTTGCACCAACGCACGAGCTTGTGGATATGGTAAACGATAGAATGCTACAACTCCTTTCCGGAGAAGAACATACGTACCAGAGTACTGACACAGTTGGCATTGCTGATCAAGACACGAATTTCAATGAGTCAATATACACGTGCGATTTCCTTAACAACATTCGGATTGCTGGTATTCCTCATCACATATTAAAATTAAAGGTGGGAACACCAGTTATGTGTATGAGGAACATTGACCAAACGGCTGGGTTATGCAATGGAACAAGGCTTCAGGTTCAACGGATGGGTGTAAATATAATTGAAGCAAAGATTATATCCGGAGGAAGTGTTGGTACCATTTGCGCAGTACCACGTATGATTCTCAGCCCATCAGATAATAAGATGCCATTTAAATTTAACCGCCGGCAATTCCCAGTTTCTTTGTGTTTCGCAATGACTATTAACAAAAGTCAGGGCCAAACATTAACACAAGTAGGGTTGTTCCTGAAGCGACCGGTTTTCTCACACGGTCAACTGTATGTGGCCGTGTCTAGAGTCAAAAACCGAAAGGGATTGAAAATCATCTGTTGTGACGAAGAAGGTAAATACACCAACTCAACAACAAACGTTGTATATAAAGAAGCTTTATTTCGTATTTAGTTTAAATAAACTTTCCTATAAGCCAATTACATTAGCAAAATAATTGTTTATCACATATACTCTGTTCTTATACATCAAACGAAAAAGAGTTACGTTTAAAAACAAACAATCGACAGCCATAAAACTCTGCAACACAAACCATATAACTGTTATTCAAAATATAAAAACACCCCCAAAACCAAGAAAACCCTTAACACGAGTAATCGAGAACAAAACTTGGTCGATAGCCATATAAAGGGGTGCAATATTTCGATTAACAAGCAATTAATAATAAGACTATATCTTAAACACTCATGTAAAGTGTTTACAAAATATGTGACGCAATTACCAATCTGTTTTAGAACTTGATATGTACGTAGTTCTTACAGAAACTAAGATATCCTTTTTCAAAATCATTCGTGCTCAGTACAAACATATTCCTAACAGTATTAAATATCAGTAAACAGCAATGCATACCAACAGTCCAAACCCCCAAATAGCAATACTAATAACTATAAGCAGTACTAATTTTCTCGGATACATTCAATACTAATAACTATAAGCAGTACTAATTTTCTCGGATATCTGCATCCCCGTACCAATAGCAGTATAAATCAACATATACCTTCGATAACCCCTCCATCCTAAATACGTTTTTTGCAAAAAATTCATAAACAAGTTGAACAGCATTTTCTATACTTAGATACACATTCAACTAATCCTAAAGCTACCAAAACATGTATATTGTAATTACATAACATTCTTGATATATACTAAAACAAGCTACAGCAACTAATAAACATCCTTATAAATAAACATTCAACAAGGTCACCTTCGTTGTCTATGGATAAACATTAAACTGCCAGATATTCATTCCATTGTAAGGACAACATCACCCTTGCTTGACAACACTCCAACATCAAGAGTGAACTTCACTTCTTGATTTTCAGCGAACCCAACTTCATTCATAATATACTTCCATTCTCCAAGCATGACAACGTGGTCATCAAACTCTTTGACTTTTGATTTACCAATGTATTTTCTTAACACCAGGTCCTTCTGAAAGGATGAGTGCAGGTAACACAGTCTGACCTTGGTTGTATCAGCAGAACCAAAATAATTGTAGAGCTTGTGTTGTCTAACAAAACCAGCCGGTATTGTCTGTACAAATGTATAAACAACCCGTTTAAAATTTACACCCAAACAAACTATATAAGAACTACCATATCATTCTGGTATGCACTTACAATATAACCCTTTGTATGACACACCAGTATTTCTATGTTTTGAACTCCCACACCCCTAAAAAATCTTAGAATATGAAAAACCAAAACAAATATATTGAATAATTTAAGTACAACATAGTTGAAACAAATTTTAATACCGTAAACTGTTTCTTCCCACGAAAAGGACCTTTTCTTCTCTTCACAGATTCAAAATTCACATCAGCTTCACCAACCTTACGATATAGAAAACCATCGCCTTCTTCAACTTTTACAACTTTTTCCACAGACACTCCCTACAGTAGAGTATTAAGAAACTATATTGATGATCAAAAAACATAACAAAAACTTAACATATACAAAGGTACAAACTGTTTAATTATACGAACCAGCTCAAATGAAGGACATCTTAAACGACCAACCAGTGAGATCAATGACCAAAGACGAGCATTTTTCCAAAATGCAGAATCTAAAAAAACATGTGTATAATATATATTAATATATAAATATTAAATATATATGTATATATGTGTATATATATGTATATGTGTGTGTGTGTATATATATATATATATATATATATATATATATATATATATATATATATATATATATATATACATATATTTTTTCTATATAATATATAGAAATATATACGTATATATTTATTATTATATATGTAAATATATATATTAATAAAAACATTACAACTTACGTCGAAATTCAGGGTCCGGAAAAAAACCAAAAGCATCATGGATGGTCACGATAAAATGATGCCCAACCATAAAATAGACAACAAAAGTTTGACTACCGTCAATAACGTGTTTTTTCGCAATATTTCTCCCATTCAGGACCACAAAAACCAGTCGGTTTGTTCTCATCAAAATCCAAATACACCCTCATCCACCCATCAAAAGTTCTAACACAATACAACGTATGTTTCTTAAATTGATATCCTTCAAAAAAACTTTTTGGCAGTACGTGTACACAAATAATAAAAAATTATCTAATTAGATTAATAAAAATCGAAAATACATACTCTGTTAACTCTTAAACAGGCAACAATGGAATTTACAATGTACCTATCTTGAAGAACTCATATTCGAAGTCGGTACAACACAACAAGACATTTGAATTCCAACCCCAAACGTGGTAACTCCATTACGGCTATTACCATGCTTATCAAAATGACTAACAAGAACATACTCAGCATTCCTGGTGTCAAATAAAACGGACCAACCCTGCTTAAGCCCACTCTCTTCTGCATACTTTTTCCATTCGTCTCCATATATCACTCCAAAATTACCATCAACACTACGGATTTTAAACTCATACACTTTATTCACAATCTTTGCGTATAACGATTCACAATCTTTACTGTCAATTAATTCAAACAATTTTTTTGGAATTTTGAAACCACTTTCACCACCATTCTCAAACTTAACTAGAAATGACATCTGTACGATTTAACAAATTTAATATTACTCATTTGCAATGCTATTTAAGTACAAAATACGGAGAAAAAACGATATCATATTATTAACAAACTCAAACACAATAAAACCTCAAACACAATAAAACCTTTTCAAAAATAACATAACATATGACTTACTACCCTTTGTTTAAACCAAGTATTGTTTTAGCTTTTAATCAACAATTAACAAATCAGTTACCATGTATAAAAATTGTCTAATTTCACGTTTAACTGACCCACTACAACATTTGGGTTTTTTTAAATTAAGCAACATATCCAACATACAATATTAAAATCTTACAATTAAACAATAAATCTAATTACAACCAATACATTATATGACCAAGCACCTCATTTTAATTACATTATTATACTATATTAATTAACATCTCATAAATTATATAGATAATCTACAAACACATACTCTTATAGTAACTCAATATTCATACTTTGTTTATAAATGTTCGGGAAAAAAAATACATTTTGTGAACACAAGAAATTATCGGATGATGATGATGTGTATGTGTTTTTTTTTTTTTTTTTTACTAACCGGAAGATTAAAAAACACTCTGTCTTAACTTATTAAATGGTAATAAATTAATTCAATCTAAAAAAAAGAGATGTAATGATTACCTATTTTGTTAATGCAACACTCTATACATATTTAAGATGCATTGAAAATGTGTATCATGTATAATTCATGTACACATATTGTACAAAAAAAATGTAGATGGTTACATGCAGCTGAAACGTTGGTAACTAAATTAGATATAAACAAGTATAAGTTGTAAAAACAAATAAAAGACATTGTACAATCACGTTCAAAAATGCAAACAATTATATTAAACCATTATCATACATTGATATTTTGTGATTGATATTTTACATGATCATTAACATATTCTTAATACAATGATATTGTCTCATTGATAGATTATGTGATTTTGTTAATACAAGTATAAGTTGTACATAAATAACAATAACATAAACATGTTTACGTAAATTACAAAAAAGACTACAAAGAAAACACAAAAATCAAATCTTCTATCACCATTACTCTCAAAACCAGAATCATTTTCTTTTACCCATTGTTACTCCAGAGTAACGAAAATTCAACCCATTGTTGATAATCATCTTTTGCTTCCTGATAATAATGAATATCAGATTTAATGAATTTGTACACGTCTATTTATTGTCTCATTATGTGATTAATAAAACCAAATATAAATAATATGGACAATTTCTACAATAAATAATGTGTAAATTACAAAAGGAATATTACAAAGCGTGCCCGCCCATTGGGCGGGCTTCGACAACTAGTATATATATATATATTACAAAGTGCGCGTAAGTTTGAGAAAAATAAAGAAAATGGTGTGTGTGTGTGTGCGTGTATATATATATGTCTATTAGCATTTATAAAAGAAAAGTTTTGATAATAAATAATCCTTGTGTTAATAAGGTTATAAGATTTACATTAGAAATTATTTCATAGTTTATAAATCTATTATAAGTTTTGATAAAATATTTCAAATTTTATATGTACTCGAGTTAATGAATGGGTTTAAAGTTCACGCGGCTAATTTATAGTTGTTAAATATATAATGATTTTCTAGTCATTTGAGTAGAGTAAACAATTTTATTATCTATATAAAGTTTTATGTCGAGTTTATATATATATATATATATATATATATATATATATATATATATATATATATATATATATATATATATATATATATATATATATATGTGTGTGTGTGTGTGTGGCGTTATCTAAAGATACAAATCTTTGTAGTGAGAATTTTAGTAGTGTAAAAATAGGCCGTGGAGTATAAAATGTGAAATTGTCATGTTTTATTAGTTAGATGATTTGTGATGACGGCTTTATATATGAAACGAGTGTATAACACAATCCCGTGTCGGGAGTGGGCTGTGGCCCAAATATTATCACTTGAGTGGACTGAAAATAATTTAACAGATTCTATATTTTACTCTTGAATTGGGCTATTTGGAAGGAAAGAAGAAAATTGCACATGTTGGCACGCTTACTTGGTGGGCTGCGGACAACCAAGAACCCACTAAGCAACAACCAACAACCCAACAACTTTGAGGAAATGGGGTCTGTTAACGCATGACCAAAACAAAGAAAAAGAAATATAATGCTTGGCTAAAACTCGGCCCAAGCTAAGGACTAAATGTCAATATTAAGAAGAAAGAAAGAAATATATGTTCCAGTACAACAATGAAGACTTAGAACCAATTTTAACGCAGGCTATAAGCTGCTCTTAGACTCGAAATAAAATACAACTCGGGAAGTTTAAATGGTACGAATGACAAGGTCTCATGATGGGGGCTAGACTCTATTTTTCGAATAATAGTGTACTCATTTAGGAGGTCCTTTGGGGACTCTTGTTAACCATCAAATAAGCACCCAAATGGGGTGGTTTTTACCAAAACACTACACAAGTTTTTGACCTCTAGCCGCGACTACAATACTCTTTTGAGGTGACAACAACCCAAGGAACAACCTAATTCGAATACAAGCAAAGTGCCGACAGGTTTTTGAGCTTAAATCAACAACTTTGACTACAACTTAATACGCAAAGCAAACACAGCCTCTTTATACACAACAAAGACACAACTCAAAGATTATTTTGCAAAACCAACAAGTCATAAGTTTAACATATAGATTGTTAATATGTCGAAGCTAGTTCTTGGTGACTCAACTCAATTCGAACACCAACAAGATGCTAACGAAGTTTGAGTACTACTCAATACTTCAACAATAACTCGATAAGCAAAACCATTTAGCCACAATATACTCAATCAAAACTTGATCAAAACAACATTCTTGCGACAAGAAATTTACCCAAAGCTACATCCTAACTTTATACCACAATGATTTAAGCCGGGAATCAAAGCAACGAAATGATAATGAAAATCAAGAACAAGTAAAAAGAACCAATTGCTTCCAAACCGAGCCATGATTTAGTACCATTATTAGTTTTTCAATTAGATTTGAGCCACACCAACACAATACACAACTAAGATTCATGATTCCACAAGATTTATATGTCGACAGAACATGTTATAAATTAACGAAATTCACAACAATTCATAAGTTTAAGATTTCAGTCAGTCGAATGATACAAACAACAACACAATAAAAACATGACTACATTTGAAGTAGGAAGATCAAGATTTTTGAAGATTCTTACAATCAAATTGATTCGACTGAGGATGATGAGGAGAAAATCCAAGAAAGATTAAACCCAATCCAAGCAACCCACTTCCTTTCTTCACCACTATTTTACCCTTTGTATTTGATGATGATTTGGTGGTGAGATGGGTTCCTGGAAATCGAATGGGTCTTAAAGAAATCAAACAAGGCTTGTTTACCCTCCCTTTCGCTAACCACAGACGCTCCATGGCCATTTTGAGAAAAATATGTCGACATCCCTTTTGTCTTGGCTCGTTGACTTATGGGAAACGACAAGAAACAAGAGAAACAAGAGGAAAATGTCAAAATTGTTTTGTCTCGTTTTGTAGCCTAAATCCATAGAGTGGATTTGGATTTGAAATGGATCTCGATGAAAATGGTGATGGTTGCTGTAATTGAGATGAGGGAGAAGGGAAGGGGATGAGAAACCCTCTCTCTCTCTTCTTTCTTTTCGTTTCTTTATTATTATTTTTATTATTACTAGTGGACGAATTTTGTAGTTTATTTGGGATAAGATTTTTTGTTGTGTGTACTGCGTGTACCTCGTGTCCTATTGAATCTCAGTGTCACTCGAGATTTTCGGGTAGTCGTGAGCACGAAAAATATAATTCAGGAGACGTTCTTATCAAACTGATATAGAGTAAAAATTTATTGACTCCGAATATGAATTAAAAATTTGAACCATTACTAATGTGGTGTCAGTGCGCGTGTGGTATCGTTCTTTCAATTCGTGTAGTTTAGTTACCAGTCATACGCAAGGGGAATATGTAACTTCTAAAATAAATCATTTTCAGTTTTAAATGTTGAGTAATGACCTGGAAAATTCGCGGTTGCTACATATATGAACTGAAGCATGAACTAATAATGCTAGAACATAGACTTGAGTGTTTTGCATAATATTTGTAAGATCTAGGACGGATGCTACTCGAGACTACATGTTATACTATTTTCTGAAGCTGACTATTATCTAATATTGAGGCGATCTGAACTATCATTAAAATTGTATGCATAAAATATGACACTGAATGTGTACTTAAAACTATACCGTCTGAGTACATTAGCACAATTCTGGATCTAAAACTACATATGAATCTTAAACTAAGCTATACTGATTCTACAATGATAACTGAATCATACTGAAAATGATCTGAAGCTATCATTAATCTGAATATGATTATGAAGATAAATTAGAAACTGATACTAAACTGGATATGCGATATCGACTTTCTACTAAAAACTGGAATTCCCTAGCCGACGAGTACTCTTCTTGGGGCTCTAACTTGTTATACGTGCTCTTCTGACTTGGGTCATGTAACGTGTTGTTAATAATTTCGCAAGTATAATTATTTGCCGTTATACACTGTCACTTTGTGCGGGTATTTGTCTAATCTAAAAAAAGGACGCATACAAATTAATGAGGCGTTTGGTTTAAGGGTTTTGACATGAGGATCGGTATTTTGCTTCATTAAACTTGTTTGGTTTACATAGATATGGGTTTTAAAGGGCTCACAAAACCCCAAATTTGTTAGACCCGTTTTCGGGAATACAAATAGGCCCCACCTTAGATAAAAATGGATAAAGACCTTATGTGATTGGCCAATCAACATTTGTTGCTTATAGGCAAAACCCGATAGTCAAAATGATAGTCAAGGAATGTATTATAAAGTTATGGAAAGTAATATGTGCCTCAAATAGAAAGGAAATAGACTTCAAGGGTTAAAGTTGCAATAGACCAAAAGTGCTAAGACATGTGGTGTGGCCAAAATAGAAAGAAAGGAACTTGAGGGGCCATTCTTGCCAATTGGCCAAAGTTGCCACCTAACTAGTATATCCAGGATATTCTAGACTTCTTCACCATTATTGAGATAGGTGTGGAAGTCCGGTTTTTAGAGAGAAGGAAAAGAGAGGGAAAAGCTAAATGATGATCTAAGAAGAAGAAGGTGAAGATCAAGTGTTAATAGTCTTCCTTAGCTATGATTATCACAAGTAAGTATTCATGTTCTTGATGTTAATGAAGTTATAGATTATGAGTAAGTGGGATATCATCATATGATCAAGATATGATCATATGATGAGGTAGAGAGAAAGATGAGTATGTTTTATGGGTTATGTTAACCCTTGTTTATATTATTGATTGTTATGTTGTTAGGTTTTGGTTAATTGCAAAGGATGATGATAATGATGGAAGATTGTGATGATGATGATGTTCTTGATATTGTTTAGCTTGGATTATGGTAAGTAAAATGATGATGACATGTGTTATATGAATTTCTAACATATATGTGTTATGTATGTTCTATGTCAAGAAGTATGGATTTGAGATATGCCTAAGTGATATGATGGATAGGACCTATGTGATAAGTCAAGGTTATGTGTAGATGAGGATTGGAGTAGTAAGCCCATAAGTAAGTGTTTAATGTATGTGATGCCTATGTGTTGCTTGAAGTGTAATGTATGTTATGATCGTTTTACTTACTAAGCCTTTGTGCATACGGTTTAGTTGTCTAACCGTTTTGTAGGTCGGTGTGTTTATATGGATGGCTTGGATGTAAGGATTAAGGTTTTGGTTATGCAAGATCAAAGGTGATATGTGTAGGAGCTAGGTAGAATACCGAGCTCATTCAAGATGGTACCCCCGTGAGTCAATAAATGGTTTGTAAAGTGGAGTCAAGCGTTAAAATGTATATTGATAGTTGTATAACGATTTGGTAGTCAATTGGTATGTCAAAGTATGGTTTATGTGTTTTTGAGTAATGTTAAAGAGGCGTTTGGATTTAAGTAAGAAAGTACCCATTTTGGGTTGTAAATGGGTCAAGTGTCGTTGGAACATGTTTATTATGTTAGTATAATGATTTCTGGAAAGTTTGGTGTAAAACGGAAGTCGTATGAGTTGTTTGTAGTGAAAATGGGTCAAATTGGGTTAAATGCATAACCCGTCTAAGTTGTAAAGTACTATTTCGGGGAGTCGTTCGGTAAATGTTTTTGTATGAAAATGAGCTCAATGATATACTAAGTAAATCTGGAAAGTTTGGTGGAATACCGAGTTCGGGAGGTCGGGTTTTCAATAGCGGGGTTTGAAAAATGATCCGGGCAAACAGCAGGTCTGAACCGCGGCGGTTCAGACCGGATTTAGGCCCCAGCCGGCGGTTGGGCGGTGCTTTCAGTTTTTGGCGATTTTCGAAAAATCATATCTTTTAATCCGTAAGTCGTCACGGGTCGTGCCACCCGTCGTTTTGAAGGTAATTGAGTCTAGTTTCATTTAAAAATAGTCTCAAGGTCTGAATGTTCATCGATTTTTGTCAGTAGTCAAAAGAGTAGCAGCATGTCCGTAAAAGTCAAGCGTTTCCGTGTGTAAAGTTTTAATTTTTAGTCTAAGCGGGCACGGGGTGTTACAAAATTCATGGGTTTCTATAAAAAGAAGGTGAATATGTGAGATTTCTCTCTCCTCATTGATATATTTATATATTTTATTTAAGAGTAAATTACATAAATGGTCCCTGTGGTTTTTCAAAAATTTCACCTATCGCCCCTTAAACTTAAAAGTTGCATATATCATCCATATCACCTCCAAAGAATAACACTCGTGGTCCCTTTTTTAACGAGTGTTAAGTGCATTCCGTTATAATTTACACGTTAACCCGTGTTGGTTAAATATTGTTGCATCGTTTATCCTTTATAATAACGGCCATTTATAATTTTAAGTTTTTCGACTTTAGATACGTTTTTATCCGTTTTCGTTCGTTTTTATACGTTTTCATCATTTTTTATAAGTTTCTTACGTTTTTATTTGTTTTCATCCGTTTTTTGTACGTTTTCTTCCGTTTTATACGTTATTATCCGTTTTCATCCATTTTCATAAGTTTTCTTACGTTTTAATCTATTTCCATCCATTTTTATATGTTTTTGTCTATTGTTTTTACGTTTTGATATGTTTTTATCCGTTTTCATCTGTTTTTATACATTTTTTATGTTTTTATCCGATTTCATCACTTTTTCTTACGTTTTTGTTCGTTTTTCTTACATTTTTGTCCGTTTTTATACGGTTTTTTTAACGTTTTCATAGGGTTTTATCAGTTTTCAACCGTTTTCATCTGTTATTATATGTTTTTTTACGTTTTCATAGGTTGGTTTTTATCCGTTTTCATATGTTTTTATCCGTTTTCATCCATTTTTTTACGTTTTCATACGTTTTTATCCGTTTATTATGTTTTTATCTATTTCATCCGCTTTTATTATATTTTTGTCAGTTTTTCTTACGTTTTTGTCCGTTTTTATATGTTTTGGTATGTTTTTATACGTTTCATAGGTTTTTATCCGTTTTTATATATTTTTATCCATTCTCATTCATTTTTATACGTTCTCATCCATTTTACACGTTTTCTTACGTTTTTATCCGTAAGAAAATGTATAAAAACGGATAAATACGTATAGAAATGGATGAACCACATAAAAGCATATAAAAGTAGATAAAAACCCATGAAGACATAAGACAAGCATATTAAACCAGATAAAAATGTATAAAAACAGACAAAAACGTAAGAAAACGGACAGAAAGCGTATAAAACCGACGAAAACATATAAAAACGGATGAAAACAGTTGCAAACATATGAAAACTGATAAAAACCTACGAAAACGTTAAAAACGTATAAAAACGGACGAAAACGTATAAAAATGTAAGAAAAATGGATGAAAACAGATGAAAACTCATAAAAACGTAAAAAAAGAAGGTATAAAAACGGATGAAAACGGATATAAAACATATCAAAACATAAAAAAAAAACAGACAAAACATATAAAACGAACAAAAATGGATTAAAACCTAAGAAGACATATAAAAATGGATGAAAACGGATAAAAACGTAAAAAACAGACGAAAACGTATAAAAACGGACGAAAACGGATAAAAACGTAAGAAAACGTATAAAAATGGATGAAAACGTATAAAAATGGACGAAAATGGATAAAAACGTATAAAACCGTATCTAAAGTCGAAAAACATTAAAATATAAACGGTCGTTATTATAAAGGATAAACGATGCTACAATCGTTAACCAACAGGGGCTAACGTGTAAATTATAACGGAATGCACTTAACACTCGTTAAAAGAAGGACCACGAGTGTTATTCTTTGGAGGCGATAGGGACGATATATGCAAGTTTTAAGTTTGAGGGACGATAGGTGAAATTTTTGACAAACCACAGGGACTATTTATGTAATTTACTCTTTATTTAAAATATTTGTCTTTTTCTTAATATAAAATTTCCCTCTCTTCATATTTGTGGGTCACATCTTATATTTTTATTATTTTATTTTTATAATAATCAAAAATTTCAGATAACAATATTAAATTTATGGAACAAACACACTACAAAAAAAACTGAGTTTTGGGATGATATTCTCGTCCCAAATCTACAAAGGTCATCGTCCCAAACACAGAATGGCACAACATCTCGTCCCATTTTGCTAGTCCCAAAAAAATTTGGGACAACAAATGTAATGAAAATATGGGACGACATTTTTCTGGGACCCACTATAAATTCAACTCTTAAAATACAAAATGGGACGAGGTATCTGATGCAAAAAGGGACGATATTCTCGTCCCAATTTTTTTTTTCTTTTTTTACTTTCTTTATTATTTTTAATTAAATAAGAAAATATTTTTTTAAAAACAAAAAGGGATGACAAAAAAAAATTGGGACGAGATTCTCGTCCCAAAGTGTTTAAATTATTCAAAATTAAATCAGTAAGGACAGATGATGTGGCAGTAAAAAAAATGGGACGACATGTTTTGTGGTCGTCCCTATTTTTCCTGTATGTCAAAAAAAAAGGCAGCAGAACCCCGGATTTTTTTCCCGAAAAAATCTACCAAAACAAAACCTGTCATCAACCACAATCCGCAATACCAATTCGACAATATGATACAATACCAAATTACTAAACGATTCAATATATACCATGCATTCCTCAAATCCACGATAGCATTCGACAAATACGATACAAATTAAACTAACAAGTCACAAATTTACTAATTAAGTTAACACAATATATATCATTCCTCAAATCCACGATAGCATTCGACAATATATACCATTCCTCAAAGTTACTAACAATTCATAAAGTTAACACAAATAATAAGATCTTACATCATCCCAACGCCTACTCCTAGTCCGACTCCTCGTCAGAACCCGCCTCCTCCTCCCCCTCCTCCTCCGCCTCCTCCTCCACCTGCTCCTCCTCACCACTACTAGCATTATTATTCTCGGGAATGCGGCTCAAATGAGGATTATTTTGTGTAACACCCCCTAAATTTTGAGTTAACAGCGGAAGACTTAATCGGGGTATTACTGGAAGGATCATAGTTATAATCATAGAAAACGACTCAAAAGAGACGTTTTGTAAATCATTATCATTCATTCAGAAATTCAAATACAAAAGGAAATTTCAGCGTTTAATTTTCCACAAAAGATAATATAAGTTTGATATGAATGACAGAAATTTATTTAACACCAAAACCATCCGTTACATGCCCACTCCAATGCCTTGAATGCTCCTGTTAATTTCCTGAGATAACATGCTTAAAAAGTCAACAAAATTGTTGAGTGAAATCATAGCGTTTATAATAATAATCAGTTTCGAACACAAGTCTATAATTGCATATAAATACAATTATCATGAAAAAGTAATATTGCTATCAGTATATTGCACTAAGCCTCATGACACTCAAACCTTAACAGTACCGCATAGACGGTCAGAACAATCCAAATTAATGGCATGAGATATGGCCCTCTATAGGATATTGCCAATTTCCTATTTTAAATTCAAATAAAGTGTATCTGAACCTATCTAGCTAGCAACTAAGGCCACCTTCTAGATAGTTCAAACAGGCGGTCAGCCTTCACAGATCTGTTCACTATATTCGCGTCCACCTCAGTGGTTAATGGCTCATGATGGGAGGGACTTTAAATAAAGGCAATAACGGTAACTTAGGCAATATCAGTCAAGTAAAGCATACAGAAAATACTTGCGTTCTGTTTTATAACATGTATCTCCCCACATATTTGAAAGCATTAAAAAGTTAAAAATGGGACTATGAACTCACCTTGAATGTAACTGGCAAAGATGAAATATGAAATTAAATGTTTTTAAGGAAATGGCTTCAACACACGACCTGGATAATAATAAGGAAGTCTGAGATTTTTGACGGTTTTGGCTTAATACGAATAATGATTGAAATGATATCGGATGACGAAGTGGTTTGTGATAAGAGTGAATGATATGCTTAAAATGCTTAAAGTTCAAAAATAATATTATCTTGTTTTTATGTTATTTAAACCATAAATATCGTTTCCTCGAAAGTGGTTTGAATAAAACGTTAAGTTAATCGTTAAAACTCGTTTTATATAAATATAAACGTTATAAGTTAAATATTAAACGAAACGTAATAAAATGCATGTGAATGAAATGAGAAACGTAAAATATGAAATGAAATAAAAATAAAATAAAGTTACTGTTGGTCCTTGAACTTATACTAATTTTACATTTTTAACCCTAACGGTGTAACTTTTGTAACGTTAGTCCTCGGTTAACTCTAATTACATTTTTAGTCCAAATATTTCGCAAAATGACAAAATAAACTTCTGTTTACTGTTTTATCAATATATATCCTTAAGTTACTGAATTGACAGTTTGTTGTCCAAAATCACAAAAAGTAATGGGAAAATAATTCCGAGAGTTTTATAAGTTTAATAAAGCTTATTTAAGTGCTTTTCGATTGCTTATTATACAAATGGCTTATTTTCTCGTTAAATGGGCTTTAACGTTTGAAATCAAAGCCCATTAACACAATACGATTCGTGGGATTTTAAAAATAAATGGGCTTGGTTTTGGGCTTGTCTTATGAGTCTAAAAATGATACAAAAAGGTTTACATGGTCAGCTTATTCGAATAAGATAAAAAGAGCTTATTGGGCTTGTGAGCCCACTCGTAACATATAAAGAATTTTTAAACGGTTCGAGTGGCGTTTGGTTTGGGATTTTTAAAGAGCTTTTAAGGGCTTATGAGGGGAATCTTAAAACATGAAATTTATTAACGAGCTTATGCAGAAACAGTATGGACAATAAAAAGGGTGTGTCGTATATATGAAATCGTTTTTAATATGGCCTTTCTTATGTCGAATTAACATGAACAAATAAATAATGGAAATATATATATGTTAACTGCGATATGAGAAATAAATAAAATGAGCTCGAAACGAAATGCAATGAACGTGTAAATGTAGTACGAAAGCATAAAAATAAAATCCTAGGCATACCATGAAGGAGGCATTAAGTACGAAACGTAAAATAAATATATACGATGCGTAAATAAGTATAAAGATGAAATATACGTTCGAATAAATAAAAGACAATGCATGAAATGATGAAATGGACATATTAAGAAGGGAACTTGAGTTTAAGAAGCTTACAACACCTAAGAGGTGGTCTTACACGTTCGGATGATCAAGAAAGGTTCGAAACGAGGATTATACGATCAAAATAGGACTCGAATGGATAGCAAATGACCTTGGCTTCCTTCGAATGATTTGGCAGGAGGTTTTTAGGACTTGGAGAGTGTGTGTGAAAGAGTGATACAAGTGAAAAATGGTTTATACGTTCGATCGATATATATGCATGCATGAGAATTAATTTTAATGTATTTAAATGATGCAAGTTGGTGTATATTCGATTAGGAGAAGAGATTGGATGAGATAAGGAATATTGAAGCTAGTTTGTAGGGTCATGGGGGGTTTTAATGAGAGATTCGGTTATGGGTCAAGTTGGTTCATACATGGTTCGAACGAAATGATTCAATGGGTCCAAAATGGATTTGTAACGTGTGATATTATGAGCCAATGTAAGAAATGAGGTTATAAACTCATAATCAGTCTTAAGAAGTTAAAAGAACTAGAGAGAAATAAGTATAGATCGAATTGGATCAAAAAGAGTAAATGTCGAATGGGTTGGTTCCTGTTGCGATGGACGTTTACTTTGGGTTTCTTTAGGCAAGTAAATGATCAAAAGAGAAGATGATAATCGACATCCTGATTATTTGGTTGGTGAGAAAACGGGTGGCACAAAAATTGGGATAGATTATTGTGGAAAACTAGAAGGGGGGGTTGAATAGTTTTACGTCTTTTTAATTTTATTATGAAAACTTTGTTTACTTTTAAAATTACTTAGATTCGAATTTATGTGAACTCAACTCTTGAACAATATGAACAAATATAAGTAAATCTAAATAAACAATGCAAGTAAAGTAATGAAATGAAAAGAAAGATAGAGATGGAAAGATCTAACCGCGAGACAAAAGATTTATAGTGGTTCGGCTACAAGGACACCATCCTTGCCCTACTCCACTCCCCGAGCACCTAACTCGAGAGTTTTCTTCACTATGTCAACAAGCTCCCTTATGGCGGAGAAAACCTTACACAACTTTTGCTTACACCGGTTTAACGACACAAAGCTAGATGTCGGGTTCTAATCGTAGCTAGAACCAATCTCACAACTTCTACACAACTTCTTCACAACTTATTCACAACGGCTTCACGACTTCTTCACAACTTCTTCATGACTTCTTCACAACTTATTCACAACTTATTCACAACGGCTTCACGACTTCTTTACAACTTCTTCACGACTTCTTCACAACTTCTTCACACCGGCTTCACAACTACTTCACAACCTAGCACTACTTATGTACTCTTCTACTTCTTTACACCTTCACTACTTACACACCTTAACTTCTTCACAACTTCACTACTTACACACTAATCTAGCCTAAGCAATTATGTTCACACCTATCTAACAAATATACACAACTTATACAAAAATGAATGAATGATTATACAAACAACTTAGGTAGCAAGATGATACTAAGTTGCAATACTTCTAGTTGTTGAAGGAGTATTCTTCTTTTGCACTTGAATGGTAGAAGCTTGGATCACTTGGAAACCAATGCTTAAGAACATATGATCAAAGGATTTAGAAAGGATTTGGAAGGATAAGAAGAGATTTAGAACAGAAGGTTTGGGGGTGCAAAAAGGTGAGGAAAAAGTCCAGAGAAAGTCCAGTATTTATAGGTAAAACTGGACAGTTGGAGGAGCGGGGCGGTTGATGCGTGCGATGTGTCGTTGCGGTTTAGCAGTTTTAATGCCTACTCAAGTTTTAAATTTATATTTAGCCGACTTATCAATAACACACACACTTAACGAGCAGTGTACCCGGTCAGTATGAAGATAATGGTAAGTAGAGTGTCGATCACTAAGAGTGGAACGTATTATCTCGTTATTCTAATCAGTATTTTAATATCCTAACGCAAGGGGGTTTCAGCCTGAGAGACTGACACGATTTGTTTGCAATTAAATAATAAAATAAACCAATAGGCACGAATCAGCAAGTAGCACACACGTACACAGATAAATACTCGAGACAATAAGAGGGCTGTCCTTATGATTAAGTAGATTGTCACTTGTTTTATTGATAGCTTTATATGAAGTGTATGTAGTTAACCCTTTCTCGTTGGTCCTAATCTTATCGGCGAGTAAACCCTTAATGATTACTTATGTCTAAAAGTTATTCCTAAGTGATCAATTTAGAAACAACCGTGGGAGCCACATTATGTCCCGCAGTCAAATGCCCGCAAGCCACTAATAAACACAGAGGTTATCAATGCACTAATAAGTAGTAACCAAAGACATCAACATATAAACTTTAATTGATGGGAAAGCAAGTATTAAAGGGAGTGCAATCTTTCGTTGTCACATTACACAAGCCACCAATCCTGATGAATTAAAGTTTGCTAACACAATAAAACAAAACTACTTAATGAATTAAACACATGCAGCACCTTCTTACAGCTCTTGTATCTTTGATTTGGGTGTGTCTTGTGCTGCCTCCTTGACTGAATTCGTCCTTTGTTCCTCCTGTTCGAACTTAGGTTATATTCCTCGGAACTTGTAATTCGTCTGGTCTACGGGGTATTTATAGTTTCTGTCTGAGGGAAGATGCGGCGTATCTACTAAGTAGATGCGGCGCATGTACTTAACTTCGCGTGGGGTCCAAGATTATAATATTCAGGAATATTCGTACACCGCCAGAAGATGCGGCGTAACTCTTGATTAGATGCGGCGCATGTCCTCTTGTATCTTGGATCGTATCTGGTGATATCTTGATAGAGATGCGGCGCATGTCGAGAGTGAGATGCGGCGCATCTGGAGCAGAATTGACTTGATCTTCATCATTTCAGTAGACTTTCACTTTATGCACGTTTTGCTCCATAATTAGTCCAAAATCGCTAAGTTTCACCAAATGCTTGTTTTTACCTGAGAATTACAAAAGTAAACGATTAAGTATCAATCCTCATACATAATATAGTAAAACAAGTCAAATTAATAGGATAAATGATAGTAATAAAATGTACTTATTTGAGTTCATCAAATATCCCCCCACTTGAACTTTACTTGTCCCCAAATAAACCTTAGATTTTCTCTTATGAAAATGTATCCTAAGAGATGTTAGGATTTATTTTTATATTTAAGCATGTATTCGTTTATTTCATAATCACACAACTAAACACTTAACGAATTAGAAGTAAAATAAAATAAGTCGATAAAAGCAAATCTAATCGTTTAACTGTCCAGTCGCGACGAATATTCTATCATAAGCTTGGCAAGTATACACATCTCCACCACTAAAGCTAAGGAATAACAAGTCTAAAGCGGTAAAAAGGGTTTTTAGGCTTAAGGGTTAATTATTCTTAATCACTATCGATCTCAAATTCCAGAAAAGGCGACAAAATCACAAATACATGATCGAATCCACGAATACGATACTTGCAATTGCTCAAATCCTTAACTCGAATAGGCTAAAGATAGGTCCAAACTTCACCAATAATAATATATCAAAAAGGGCGACAAAATCATAAATACATAGCCGAATCCACGACTACGATACTTAAGATTACTCAAATCCCTGATCTCAATAAATCAAAGGTTCGGTTGGATAAAGAATAAAGGGTATGGATAATATTTGGGATATAAATTGGTGTAAAAATAAAAATAAACAAAACAAAACAAATAAATTAAAATCCTAAGTGTGGTTAATCACTATCCCAACCATCCCATGAATAAGACTCATATCATTGAATAACTCACGCTTTAACACTTGAAACACACGCTTTAGGTAGACACGAATTATACTCAACAAGATCTTAATCAAAGAATAAACCTTAATTGGCGTTCCCATAACTGCCAATTCCCATTCAATCCATAGATATAATACAACAAATAGTGGCCATATGAACCACTTACATAACTTTACATCGTTGGTTTAACAAACATCCAACTTTTTTTTTTTTTTTTTTTTTTTTTTTTTTTTTTAACTAAAGATGTGTAAAATTTCACCACATCACTATAATGATAATTCTGGATAATTTTTCCATACTTTTCATACTTCAGAAATAACGGTAATAGTGAAAGTAGTAAACACACGAAAAATAAACTCAAAGATATACAATATTTACTTTCACTCCAATTGCATTGTGCAATTTCCCGACCTAACCATAGATAATGAATTACGCACGCGAACACAGGTAATGTAAGGAAACACACTTTGCCTATAGCAATTAACCAACCACGGATTCTAATCTACAGGGTAGGCTAAGGTGTAAGGGTGTAACGAAACATTTTAAACATAGGTGTAAGAAACGAAAGGAATGGCTCTGAGTGTTTTTCTAGGGGTATCTTACTCTAAAAATGAGAGTAACAAAAGGGTTTATACGGGGGTTAACTAACCAGTGTAGTTAGCTAATAACACATAACATATAAAAGGCTTTTTGGGTGTAATCCTAGAATTTTACCAATTTAGACAAGTCATTCCAATTATATAAATAATACTCATTATGGTGGTCTCGAATAGTATACAAGCCAAGTTCTAAAGTTTACAAGTCACCGGCACACTCATAGATTTGTGAATTTTGAAAAATCACAATTTTTGAAAATAACGTCATGTGTGCAGCTATGCAACTTAGATCTTAAACAAAAACATGCTAAATTTTTTTTAAGTTTGATATATTAAGCACATTTTAAGCATAATTTTTGAAAAAGTTTAGGACAAGTAATTGTTAAGTGTTCTAATTCTCCAATCCCCCCACTTAAGTTAAACAACGTCCTCGTTGTTTGTATAAAAGGTTAAAAACTGGAAAATAAAAGAATTAGAACAGAAAAACTCCCCTGAGATTTGCTCGGTATGATCCTCCATTAGTATAAGAGCAAAAATCAACTTCTTGTGGATTAGAACGTTAAAGCTTCATACTTGATGTATCCACAGGAAATCCAGGAAACTATAATACCACCAACACTTTAAAACACACCTAAGATAAGAAAGGTTCAACTTGCATAATACATTAGTAGTTAGGAAAAATAAAAATTAAAAATTAAAACTGAAAATCATCAGGTCAGTCGATGCGCCGTATCTTATTGAAGAAGATACGCCGTATCGAGCCTGGAATTAATACGGATCAGAATAAAGATGCGCCGCATCCTTAACCAGGGATGCGCCGCATTAAAATAAACTGATAAATAGTTTTAAAGTCGAAAATAAAAATGCAGAAAAATAAAATAAGATATGACCATTGCAGGAGATGCGTCGCATCTCAGAATTGAGATGCGCCGTATCCTCATGCGGGCCTGACTGACTCGACACATAAACAGAATAATAAAAATTCTCCGGGTTGTCTCCCGGTAAGCACTTGTCTTTATTCCAGAGTCTTCAAGTTAGACTCACGTTCAGCTCTTTAGTCCAATACTTCAGGTTCAAACTCCACCACCTCGTTCTCATTATCCTCAATTTTATTATCAAAGTATTTCTTCACTCGTTGCCCGTTCACTTTGAATATATAACCATTTTTATCGCATATTTCAATAGTTCCGTATGGATACACTTTCTTGACAACGAACGGTCCCGTCCATCTTGATTTAAGTTTACCTGGATACATCTTTAATCTGGAATTAAACAGTAGCACTTTCTCTCCAATAGTAAACGTTTTATCCCCACGTAACCTCGAGTCATGCCATCTTTTAGTTCTTTCTTTGTAGATCTTAGTATTTTTGTAGGCCTCATCTCTTAGTTCATAGAGTTCATTAAGTTCCATGAAACGGTTCTTCGTTGCAGCTTCCATATCCATATTACAGTTCGTCAAAGCCCAATATGCACTTTGTTCAACTTCGACCGGTAGGTGGCATGCTTTTCCGTATACAAGACGAAATGGAGTGCATCCCGTTGGTGTCTTATAGGCTGTACGGAATGCCCATAAAGCATCATTTAACTTGTCAGACCACCCTTTAGGATTATACCCAGTCGTTTTTTCAAGAATTCGTTTTATAGCTCTATTGGTTACTTCAGTTTGACCATTTGATTGAGGATGGTATGCGGTGGAAACCCTATGATATACTCCATATTTTTGCAAGGCTTTTCCCAGATGGTGATTACAAAAGTGTGTTCCCCTATCACTAATTAATGCTTTAGGAATTCCAAACCTAGAGAACAAACTTTGCAAAAATTTAAGTACTACCTTGCTGTCGTTTGTTGGAGATGCTTGCGCTTCGACCCATTTTGATACGTAATCAACAGCAACTAAAATATATTTATTACCTTTAGATTCAGGAAACGGTCCCATGAAGTCTAATCCCCATATGTCGAAAACTTCACATACATGGATATAGTTTTGCGGCATTTCGTTTCTTGATGTAATATTTCCGGATCGTTGACACGCATCACATCCTTTTATATAATCTTTCGCATCCTCCAACATGGTGGGCCAATAAAATCCCGCATCCAGGATCTTTCTTCTTGTGATGACTGGACCGTGATGTCCCCCTGTTGGCCCTGAATGGCAATGTGCTAATATTGCTGCGATGTCATCACCGTCTACGCATCTTCGTATTATATTGTCAGGACATAATTTAAAGGCATAAGGTTCATCCCAAATATACTCGTTAGCGCGAGTTATAAACCTTCTTTTCTAGTCGGATGTTAGCCCTTTTGGAATTTCATTTGCAACAATAAAGTTTATAAAATCGGCATACCATGGTCCATTATTATTGCTCTTAATTCCTACCATCATAAGGTGTTCATCAGGAAAGTCATCAGCTATTTCCCTCTCGTCAAGCACTTCCATATCAGGGTTTTCAAGTCTAGATAAGTGGTCAGTAGCTAGATTCTCGGCACCCTTTTTATCTTTAATTTCAATATCGAATCCTTGGAGCAATAAAACCCACCTAATAAGCCTTGGCTTGGCATCCTGTTTATTGAACAAATACTTCAAAGCAGAATGGTCAGTGTAAACCATAGTTTTTGACAATATAAGATATGATCTAAATTTATCGAATGCAAAAACTACTGCTAAAAGTTCTTTTTCAGTGGTTGTGTAGTGTTCTTGGGCATTATTCAATGTTTTGCTAGCATAGTAAATTGGATTAAATTTCTTATCTATCTTTTGGCCAAGTACGGCTCCAACAACATAATCACTAGCATCACACATTAGTTCAAAAGGCAGATTCCAATCAGGCGAAATTATAATGGGTGCAGAAGTTAGTTTTTCTTTAAGTATATTAAATGCCTTTTTGCAATCTTCAGAAAAATCAAACTTTGCATCCTTTAGCAACAATTGGGTCATAGGCCTAGATATTTTTGAAAAATCCTTTATGAACCTACGATAAAATCCAGCGTGCCCTAAAAAACTTCTAACGCCTTTTACGTTAGTGGGGTAAGGTAGTTTAGCAATTACATCAATTTTAGCTTTATCGACTTCTATACCTTTCCCAGAAATCTTATGTCCTAACACAATTCCCTCTCTAACCATAAAGTGACATTTTTCCCAATTAAGAACAAGGTTAGTTTCTTCACACCTAGCAAGCATTTTATCAAGCTTAAAGAGGCAATCACTAAATGAGTTACCGAACACCGGGAAGTCGTCCATGAAGACTTCCATAAAGTCTTCTACCATATCATGGAAGATAGCCGTCATACAATGTTGGAAAGTAGCAGGGGCGTTGCATAGTCCGAACGGCATTCTTCTATAGGCGAAGGTCCCATAAGGGCAGGTGAAAGTCGTCTTTTCTTGATCCTCGGGGGCAATTGGTATTTGGAAGAAACCTGAAAAACCATCTAAAAAACAATAATAATCATAACCTGATAGTCTTTCTAACATTTGATGAATAAATGGAAGAGGGAAGTGATCTTTTCGCGTAGCATCATTGAGTTTGCGGTAGTCGATGCAAACTCTCCATCCGGTAACAGTTCTTGAAGGGATTAGCTCGTTGTCGTCATTGAGTACTACCGTCATTCCTCCCTTTTTTGGTACAACGTGGATGGGACTGACCCACGAGCTGTCGGAAATTGGGTAGATAAGTCCGGAGTCAAGCAATTTTACAATTTCATTTTTCACCACATCTTGGACTTTTGGATTCAAACGCCTTTGAGGTTGGATAGTTGGTTTGAATTCATCCTCCATAAGGATTTTATGTGTACAAAATGACGGGCTAATTCCCTTAATATCAGACATACTCCACGCTAATGCTCCTCTTCGTTTATATAGGACCTGCAAAAGAGACTCTTTTTCTTTTGGCGTTAAGTCAGATGCAATAATAACGGGTGAATTAGTATTTCCGTTTAAATAAGCATATTCCAAAGTAGAAGGAAGATCCTTAAGCATAGGTTTAACATTATCAATTTCAGTAGCACTAGCGGAATAAACCTGTTCTTTAATTAAATCGCTGCTGTCACCAGATAGATGCGCCGCATCGAGGTTTTCGATGCGCCGCATCGCGTTACATACAGCAGAGTCAGCAGCAAAATTATAATCAACAGCATTCTCATCTACTTGATCTTCTATAGCAATTGCGTTTTCTAAATTTTTAAGCAGAAAAGAATCAAGCAAATTATTCTTTAACAATTTCTGAGTAAATTGATTAATCGTATCATCAGAAACATCGATGTTATAGCATTCATCGTCATCGGATTCATCTTTACTCATAGATTGTTCCATGTTAAACTCAACCTCATCTTTCCCTATGGTAAAAGTTATCTTTTTATTAAAAACATCAATTATGGCCCTAGCAGTGGCTAAAAATGGTCGTCCTAATATTATAGGAGTTCTAGAATTTTCAGGCATATCAAGGATAACGAAATCGATAGGTAATTCAAATTTATCAACTTTTATTAATATATTTTCCGCTATTCCTAATGGGTATTGTATGGACCTATCAGCTAGTTCTAAGCACATCCTAGTAGGTTTTGGTTCACCAAGACCTAATTTGTCATACATAGAAGAGGGCATAAGACTTATACTAGCTCCTAGGTCGGCTAAGGCATTTTCAATATGCAAATTTTTAATTTGACAAGGAATAGTGAAACTCCCTGGATCTTTTTCTTTAGACGGAAGTTTGTTGAGCAATGCCGCTGAGCTTCTTTTCCCCATTGTTATGGTGCAAGCCTCTTCGAGTTTAGACTTGTTTGTAAGCAAGCTTTTCAGATATTTAGCATATTTCGGCATTTGCACTAGGACTTCCATAAATGGTATGCTTAGCTGCAGCTGCTTGAGATTCTCCAGGAATTTCTTTTGATAGGCATCCTCTTTCTCTTTCCTTACCCTATGTGGGAAAGGTAATGTTGATCGTTTAGGTTCGACAGAAGGTTCTTCTCTAATCACAGGTTCTGGATCAGTCTCTTTTGGTTGCTCTTGCTCGGGTGGTAAAGATTCAGGGGAAATTTTGTTTGTACTGTCATCCTCAGGTGTTTCTCCGATTTGAAAGGTTGACTTTCCGCCTCTAGTTGTAATTCCTTTCAGATCGTGCCTTGCCAAAAGAACCTTGTTAAGCACTGTTGACAATTGGTGCACTTCAATTGCCAAACCATTGATCATATTGTTTTGTTCCTTTAGTAACAGCTCATGACTGCCTTTGAATTCAGTGATAAAGTTCCTTGCTTCATGATGTTCTTGTTCATTGGCTTGAGCGATTAGTAATGCAAACTCTTCCATAGTAAGGTTTCTTTTGGGTCTTCCGAACCAGTTTGGGAAAATATCGAACATTGTTCCTGAAAATTAAGAACAAGAAGATTTCAAAGTAAAAGCTTCCTAGTATAAGGGTAAGTCAGAATATTTTCCGTTCGGAAATTAGAAAAGAATAAAAGTTGCTGATATCTGCAGACGATGCGCCGTATCCAAATAGATGGATACGCCGTATCTTATAATCGTTAAAATTTAATCAGACTTTATTCAGAAAATAGATACGCCGCTTTAGAATTTACGAATGCGCCGTATCGAATTAATTAATCAAAAATCAGCTTATCTAATTAAAATTAAATGCGTCGTATTAACGAAAGTTAATGCGCCGTATTTTCGTTACGTTTAAAAATAAAAGATTTTTGATTCAGTAAGATGCGCCGTATCGACAGAGATCGATACGCCGTATCTGTTTAATAATTCGCAAACTGTTTTTAATTAAAATAATAGATACGCCGTATCTGCTAAAGCAGATGCGTCGTATGGCGTTAATGTTTAGAAAAATTTTTATCAAAAACAGATACGCCGTATCTTGGGGAAAAGATGCGTCGTATCGCTTTATCGCTTAAAAGAAAAAATTTTCTTATTAAAAACAGATACGCCGTATCTTGGGGAAAAGATGCGTCGTATCGAATTAATTAAACGCGTTGTATTTTAAAAAAAATTAAACGCAATACGCCGTATCTGAGAGATCAGATGCGCCGTATCGTTTGATTTAGCACAGTACAACGATAGCAGAACTGAAAAAATACGAAAAATAAAAACAAAAATTAAACACACAAACGAAAATAAACACACAAAAATAAAAGAAAACAATTAACACACAATACAACAAATATGCAAAATAGTACAATGATGCAATTAATCTAATAAAAAGAAAAAAAAACTAATTAAAATACTAATTAAATTAACAGATAATAACAATTCACTCCCCGGCAACGGCGCCAAAAACTTGATGCGCGCGATGTGTCGTTGCGGTTTAGCAGTTTTAATGCCTACTCAAGTTTTAAATTTATATTTAGCCGACTTATCAATAACACACACACTTAACGAGCAGTGTACCCGGTCAGTATGAAGATAATGGTAAGTAGAGTGTCGATCACTAAGAGTGGAACGTATTATCTCGTTATTCTAATCAGTATTTTAATATCCTAACGCAAGGGGGTTTCAGCCTGAGAGACTGACACGATTTGTTTGCAATTAAATAATAAAATAAACCAATAGGCACGAATCAGCAAGTAGCACACACGTACACAGATAAATACTCGAGGCAATAAGAGGGCTGTCCTTATGATTAAGTAGATTGTCACTTGTTTTATTGATAGCTTTATATGAAGTGTATGTAGTTAACCCTTTCTCGTTGGTCCTAATCTTATCGGCGAGTAAACCCTTAATGATTACTTATGTCTAAAAGTTATTCCTAAGTGATCAATTTAGAAACAACCGTGGGAGCCACATTATGTCCCGCAGTCAAATGCCCGCAAGCCACTAATAAACACAGAGGCTATCAATGCACTAATAAGTAGTAACCAAAGACATCAACATATAAACTTTAATTGATGGGAAAGCAAGTATTAAAGGGAGTGCAATCTTTCGTTGTCACATTACACAAGCCACCAATCCTGATGAATTAAAGTTTGCTAACACAATAAAACAAAACTACTTAATGAATTAAACACATGCAGCACCTTCTTACAGCTCTTGTATCTTTGATTTGGGTGTGTCTTGTGCTGCCTCCTTGACTGAATTCGTCCTTTGTTCCTCCTGTTTGGACTTCGGTTTTATTCTTCGGAACTTGTAATTCGTCTGGTCTACGGGGTATTTATAGTTTCTGTCTGAGGGAAGATGCGGCGTATCTACTAAGTAGATGCGGCGCATGTACTTAACTTCGCGTGGGGTCCAAGATTATAATATTCAGGAATATTCGTACACCGCCAGAAGATGCGGCGTAACTCTTGATTAGATGCGGCGCATGTCCTCTTGTATCTTGGATCGTATCTGGTGATATCTTGATAGAGATGCGGCGCATGTCGAGAGTGAGATGCGGCGCATCTGGAGCAGAATTGACTTGATCTTCATCATTTCAGTAGACTTTCACTTTATGCACGTTTTGCTCCATAATTAGTCCAAAATCGCTAAGTTTCACCAAATGCTTGTTTTTACCTGAGAATTACAAAAGTAAACGATTAAGTATCAATCCTCATACATAATATAATAAAACAAGTCAAATTAATAGGATAAATGATAGTAATAAAATGTACTTATTTGAGTTCATCAGCGGTCCCCTTAAAATTAAGGGGGCCGCCTAGTATATTTAAGGGGGCCGCCCTACTGTACCGTTGCCCAGTTTTGTCTTTTTGTGGGGAAGGTTTTTCTGGAACATTTTTGCCATTTTTGGTTGAAAATTTGAATTCATAAATTTATAATGGATTAAACATTTTTATTAAATACCAAAAATGATTTTCTAAAAGATATAAAATGTTTGTGTCATTTTATAAAAAATCAAGTGATTAAGAAAATGTTCCTTTGATCATATAATGCATTAAGCATTTGTTTATTCATACCTTAAGTGATTAAGTTGTAGAAATGAATATTTACAACTAAATACTTGTTTATTTAATAAGTTTATGTTTAATGAGTTTACATTTTGTGATTATCAAAACATAGAGATATCAAGAAGTATTAATAATATTTTTAGGCATTATTTATATCAACAATTATGTGTCGAAATCAAGAATAAACGGGGCAAAGTAAATGAGTTTAGTCGACTGAAATAAGAAATATAAAACTTAAAAATTTATGGGTTGGGCTTTATGAATAGTAACAGGCCAAGTGTTGGGCTAATGAATAGTGATAGGATCCGTTTGGTTTATAATAGATGTGTTGGGTTACTTGTGGTCCGTGTGTGAGCTCGTTCCAATGTTTTGAGAATTAACGTAACGTAATGAACAAAATTTCAAATTTTGCTTGCAAAAATGGTTAACTGAACTGTAATGATAATTAATACTTGATTAACGTTCACAAATCACTGGTTAATTTTACAGGTTGCTACATTTTGTAACATGTATTTGTTAAGGTCGGGTGGCGGCATCGCATAATTAGCACTAGAACCCGGGTTAGAACTAGAACCCGAGCATGTAGTAGAGTCAGGAAAGGAGGGACGATAACAATTTTCAAAGGAAGAATTATTAGGGTCGGGAAAGGGAGCTTGGAGAGCAGTAGGGCCGGGAAAGGGAAAAGGGCCGGGAAATGGAGCAGGTGGGGGAAATGAGGGAAAGGGAACGGGAAATGGATTACATTGGCTGTTGTAGTGGCTCATAAACTGCCCAATGAAAGATTAGAAGGCGACTTGTCGAGAAAAAACCCTGTTAGCCTGTTCCCTAGCCAATCTAGCCTCATTCTCGGCCATTTGAGCCCGTTGTTGCGCCTCGAGAGCTTGCCTCCTGAACAACTCTTTCTCTTGCGCCTCTCGCCTCAACACCTCCGACATATGCTGCCGAGTAATATATTCTTGTGCAACCGGCCGATGTGTGGACCTGGATGAAGCTTTGCCCATGCCCGGCATCATCCTGCCCCTGCCCGGCATATTCTGGCGGTTGTCACTCGGAACTACTTGATCCAATATTTCTTGCTCGGTCATCAATGGGTGTGTACCGACTTTAACTTGATCCCAAAGTGACTTCATCTCTAGCTGTGTAAGTAAAAAATAAAAATAAAATAAAATAAAAAATAACACACAAGTATGTTAAAAACAAGTAAGTTAAAAAAAAAAGAGAAGTAACTTGATCTTAATGACGCATGTTAAGAGATAAATTACTTACATAAGCGGTCTCGTTTTCTTTTGTTTTAAATACGCCCTTTCTTGAATGCCCATTCCTCCATGTTTCGATGAGGTCTTCATTTTTCCCCGCATTCTTAACCCTCTATACATACAATATAAAATAAATTAATAACGAGCTATATATAAACAATATATAGACCTTTAAAAATCACAAAAATTATAATGAGTCTTACATAATCGTTTCTTCCTTGTACGAACGATTGTCTCCCTTGGTGAGTTAGTATCTTGTTTTTAGCTCGGTTATCTGCATTTTTGGCAGATCTTGCCATCCGTTCCGGTTGGGACCACCAGTCGACCAACATCTCCCATTCCTCTCGGCTTCTGTTAAGCCACACTTTCGGCGGCGGCGGCTGTTCCCTTGCCGCCGCGGGGTTCTCATGTGTATGAAAGTATCGAGACTTGATCCTGTGTTTATTTTTGCGATATAGTAACCGCATCTGAAGTTTCAGCCCAAGAGATACCCTTTCCCCCACCGTATATACACACTCCCCAACCGTCACTCGGCGCTCGTCGTTTAACCAAGGCGCGATGTTGAAATAGGTCTGCAAATAAATATACGCATTTAAATAAACACACAATTTAAATATAACACGCATATCTAAACGGTCGATAACAATAAGAATAGAAATAAAATAAACAATTAATACCTCGAGTGCGGGAAATATATGAGCCTTAAAAGGCTCTGGAATCTGTTCCCACTCGCAGTCAAGGGGAAGTGGCCTAACTTGTTCCCCGATAAGACTACTCAACTGCGGTGCATACGTGCCTACAGGTGAGAAGGTGCCTTGATCATCGTAATCAAAGCTGATCGGCAAAGGTTGATTATTATTCTCTTTAAGCGCCCTCCTTAAGGCCCGATTTGAGGTCTCACCCGCAATCATCGAACCTACAAATATAAGTTATTGAGTCGTGAAAATACAAGTAAAAAAATTTAGTTTTATCAATAAAAAATGTAAAATAAAAATCACAATTTCTTACCTGCGCAATAGCCCGACATAGTAAAATAGGGCTGTCTTGGTGGATCACCACCAGCATCCCCGCCGTGTGATCTAGGAGCTACACACGCCATCTGTAAAATTACAAGTACAAGAACACACAATTTCGTGGACCAATTAATACTAATACACACATTCATATAAATATACACATTTAAACATAACATAACAATTTCATTCAAATAAAAGTTACACGTTTAAACATATAGTAACAATTTCATTCAAATTACAAATTAAGAACAATTGAAACTTTGTTTTCTGAACTTTATATGGATGGTGATTGAAGACGTTATCAAGAATATAAGTTTGATCATCGGCGGACAAAGGATCGCCATCATTGTACCTTCACAAAATAGTTTGTGCCCATACATAGTTAGTATTCGTGTTTCATAACTTTAACATTAACAAGAAATGAAATTCAACAATGGAATAAACTGAATGATAGGATTAATTTCGTTAATAATCTCTTGCTCATCCGCTGTGAAGATATCGAGCCTTTGTCTCGTTGCGGTAAAAGGTCCTCCTGGTCTAGGACCATCATTTGGTCCCCCAACTGGCCTCGCAGGGTGATCTCTTTTAGGACCCCATCCCTCTTTCTTCTTCCAACCGCCTTGGTCCTGTTTTTGTTCCTCCTTCCTGTTCCATCCCCAATTACTCTCTTTATCAGTAGTCTGTTCATTTGACCCTTTAGTCCCGTCTTGAGGTTTATTCTCGTATTTTTTCTTACCCCATGAATCTCCCCAACCACCTTGCGATTAAGCTTTTTCTTCAACTTTTTTACTCCAATCTAAACCCTGTGGTTTATCAGATTCCACAACACCCCATTATAATTAATATTTTTAACAATAAAAATATTTTTGATAAATAGTAAAGTATTGATTTTATAAAATTTTTAATTTATGTAATTTTTAAAATTAATTTTTACACTAACATATAATTTTAAAGCAAATAATTTTTTAAAATTAATTTATATATAAGTATTTTTAAATAGATTATTGGATTATAAGTGTCATTTTGAATATTTAGAAAAAATGGGACGACATTGTCGTCCCATTTGTTTTTAAAACAGTTTTTATATTGATTTAAGAAATAAAAATTGATTTAAAAAGTTTTTAAATATAAAAAAAACTAATACTTGCAGTTTGGGATGACATTGTCGTCCCAAAGTGTTTGGCGGGAATAAAAATAATGGCGGGATGTTTTTTTTTTTTTTTTTTTTTGGGAAATTTTATTTAAAAACCTTTGAAATGCCAAAAATCAAATAAATGTCGTCCCAAATTGAGTAAGAAAAACCGTTCCTTTGACTGCCATTTTTTGTTGAAAAAATGTGGGTCATGGCTAAAATTTGGGACGACAATGTCGAAACAAAAAAATGGCTAGTCGCAAACCCACATTTTGGTGTAGTGACACTTTATATTACAAATTCAAATCTAAATCCAAATCCAAATCCTAATTCACACTCAAATCGAAATTCAAAGACTATCAAGTTTATGTGGAAAAGTAATACTAATAATTTTTGGCAAACATAAATAACACCCGCCACACAAAAATGATTGGTATGGACAAATAGATGTTTTGCAAAATAAAAGGGGTAAATATGTATGTATGATTTGTGTTTGGTAAAGAAGAAGAATTGGGAAAGAAAATGCAATCCTTGTCCTTGTCCTCCTCATCTTCAGTATCACTGCTAGTCGGCAAAGGCAAAGGGGGTCGGTTAAAGAAGGAAACTATTATTACTTGTGTTTATAGTCCATCTTCAGTGAGTAAGAGTAATAATAATAATATGTCTTCTTCTTCTTCTGCTGCAAAATGGGCTCAGAAGACAATCACTCTCCCTCCCCACAACCGCGGCTGTCATCTAATTACTCCAAAGGTAATTAGGTAAATAAATACTATCTATTATTACTTTACATATCTTGTATCTAATTTACTTACTTACTTCACCACCAGATCTTGAAGGAAATTGGAGATGATTTGTCCGGATTTCAGTGTGGTCTTGCTAACCTCTTTTGTAAGTCTTCACTTTCTAATTATAACTGATGATTCTTTATTAATAATAATTTATGTAACAACAACAACAACAGTGCAGCATACCAGTGCATCCTTGACTATTAATGAAAATTATGACTCTGATGTTCGAGCTGACACTGAAACTTTTCTTAATACCATTGTTCCAGAGGTATTATTATTATTATTCCCTTCCTTGTTTTTTCCTGCTTTTATCTAGTTAGTACTAACACTCTTCTTTCTTTCTTTCTTTCAGGGAAGATCTGCACCATGGAAACATACCCTCGAAGGTCCCGATGATATGCCAGCACACATTAAGTCATCAATGTTTGGCTGTGCTCTCACGTATGCACGCACGCACTTTCTTTTTCTCTTATTATTTTACATATTCCTCATACTCACATTAATTACAAATGTATGTGTCCAAATTGTTAGGATACCCATTACCAATGGAAAGTTAAACATGGGAACTTGGCAGGTACGTAATTGTTAGCATTTCTTGAATTTTCCATGATAAGTTTAGTTGACACACACATTTCTTCCACCTACCATACCTGTTTAAGCGCGAAATGTCTTGCCATTATTGTACCCTTGTAATGTTACAATTGGAACATGATTTTTCTAATACAAGGTATACGTGCCTGTTATAGTCTACAACTGCCAGTGTATGTGTTTCATCCAACTCCCAACAGCCATATATATTTTTCTACTGACAAAGTATGAAAGACCCCAACTCATTCTGTCATTTCTAAAAGAATCCGCATTGTAAACTTGGTATAAGTCCTTCTAGTGTGTTTTAACGTAAAATAGAAGCCTTAACCAATCTATCGATGAGGAGTCAACATTAAATTTTTGTAAAAATTGTCATCATTGGGACGCTTCCTAGAAGATTTAAAGAATTTTGGTAGTATCATATTCATATTCATTATTATTATTTCACGAGTAGATTAGCTATTTCCTTTCTAAATTGTTTTATTTTGTGTCTAATCACTTGCATCTTGTAAATATTGCCAAAGACATAAATGTGCTGAAAATTTCATGTCAAACAACTAGATGGCAGCTATTATGTTCACTTCAAATCATTGGACGACTTCCAACTTGGAAGGTTTTGGGTTCTGATAAGCGGCTCGCGAATATTATGACTAGGCTATGATATCATGATGTTATCTTCCGCTTACTCTGTGCAGGGAATATGGCTTTGTGAGCATCGTGATGAACCTACTGCACGTAAAGTCGTGGTCACCCTTAATGGAATTTAAGGTAAGGTGCAAGCTCTTGGATATATTATATGTACTACCAATTCGACTTTTAACTTCATCTGATACAAATTTATGTTATCAAAAACCCTTTCAATTATTTTGTTACCTTTTGGTGACTGTTTAGACAGCTACCTTTATATACTTAATAATCCTCTGATTGTTCAATATGGTTCCTAATAGCTTTATTAGTGTGCCATGAAACCAGATACACTGTGTTTTGTGTCTAAAACCTACAAATGAATTTTTCACATGTCTAAAACCTACAACAGACTACTACTTATATTTGTTCCATTGAGATGCGTACATAAATGAAAATTGATAATATTTGCTGCATGATTGGTGGGTAACAAGACATGTAACCTAACGTTTGATATTAAAGAGAAGTCTTTTGGCACACTAAAGATTAGGCCAAATCTGGTTGCATTTTTTAGCAGCAGAATATGTATTCTGATGCTGAGGCAGATTACATTTTATTAGTTATTTTTGTTTTGTTTCTGTCCTCTTTTTTTCTATGACTGTTGATCCTTTGTTTCAGATTACAGATTTGTGGGAAGGGTGGGAGCAGCATGGGATTTGACCTCTACCTGTTAGTATTGGTGGGATTATGTTAATGCAAATAACAGTAGGGGTATGAAGTCTTAAAACACTGAAGATTTGTAAGGTTGAAAGGTATTGCTGTAATAGGTTGTATCTTGTATCTGTTTAATTTCCAGCTAGCAATTACATGTTTATCAATGATTTTGGAGCTGGCTCCCCTTGGATTCAATATCCGCTGAAGTAAAGTTTCTTTCCATTAACCCAACGATGTACCTTTTTTCAGATGCCTCACTGGCAGTCACATTTGGGATTCTTAAAGTTCCGGTGTACTAAATAAATATACTTCTTTATTTCTCATCCTTACATATGAATATGTATGTAACTCTCACAACACATTTTTTCTTTCAACTATATTTCTACCAATTTCCTTTTGTGAGCTGACCACTATTGAAATTAATATTGCCAACCTAACCAAAACCTTGGAATCTTGTCCTGATATTTTCGTTTTGTTTCCTGTAACTTTTTAGAGATGCGAGCAAAAATGAATCTCTTTTTTTGCCTTTTAACAGCACCATGCCGGATTTGATTGTCTGCGCCATAGACATTAAACAAATTTTATTCTCAGTTTCTTTTTTAAGAAAAGAACTTTCTGTTACTAAGACTTACAATTGATCTTGAAAACGGCGATCTTTGGAATTCTTTGAGAAACTTTTGTTGAACTTCCTAAGTGTATCATCTCCATCTTTGTTTGTATTTTCGTATATTAAGTCTTGACTGTAAGGCTCAACACCAGCGTCACTCTGTGGTATTGAAGATGATGACAACCATCTATGTCTAGGCTTCCTGATTCTCATGCTTTGTGTGGACCCTCTTTCTGCTTGTATTATATTTGTTGTGATTGGAATCATTTTATCTGAATTTGGCTGTTTAAACATTCGTGTGACATCTAAGTCTGTTCCTTTTGATAAATATCTATGTGGTCGTCGAGAGGTTGAGCAGGATTTTGATTTTGCAAGTCGTAAGTTCTCACCGCTGGTGTTGGTATTTGTGTTTTGCTGTTTAGAATATAACGGATGGATTGTGGTTTTAGCATGATCTTCTTTTTGTCCCACAGTCGGTGGTTGGCCGAGGCTCATATGAAGAGTAACTGAACACCCAATTGCAAATTCTAGTGCCTTAGCTAAGCTTTCTTCTGAAATTTCTGCTGCCATCTTGTCTTCTGGTCTTGTAAAAGTCAAATGTATAATAGCATTGGCTGTCAGAGACATTAGAAAAACCGCTTTATTAGCATAAATGCAGCGATTGGTTATGGATATATTGCATGCATTACTTACTCTTGGAGATAGATAATAATGCTAGTTTTGATTGGTCACTAAGGAACTTTTGTATACGAGAGCTTTCTATTCCTTTGAGCACGTCTTTCCACAGTTGTTCCATGTCACTTAAGCTTCCCCTCTTGGCATCCTGTCGTCTTTGCTGTTGGTCTATTATGCTTTCTTCACCAGCAGGATTATTTAAATATAATCAGAAAAAAATGATGTCTGCGTTTTTAAAAAATTAAATAAAAACAGAATATATACTTGCTGCTGAATTTAATGTTACTCCATTGTGAGATGATGTTGAAAGTAGGCTTCTAGCTGGTAAAACAATGTTGTTGATGTTCGAGGCTTTCATGGAAGTGATATCTAAAAATGTTGTTGCGATTATATTTGACGTCTGGTCATGTGTTGATGTGGACCGTAGTTGCCTTTTTGTTTCAACTAGTAACTTCAATATGTAGCACAATCTTGCCGACTGAGTTTTGCCTGCGCACCACCACAATTCACATACCATGAACAATATTAATAATAGAGTTTATGTGGGTGAAATTAAAAGCAGACTACATATGCATGTAATTTCAAGACAAGACTCGTCCAACTTACTGAGGAGCGTCCTCTTGGCTGAAGATGATGATGATGATGACGACGATGGATCCCCCGAGAGAAGGTTTGTGACAAGATTTACTAGTTGAGATAAAAAAGATGATGGTTCAATACATTCACTAAGCTTCTTAACATATCTGATTGTGTTAATGGTGTCTCCTGAAACTGCCGCTGCAAGCAAGTCTAGTAGTTTGTTATGCGGAATAAGACCTACCTGTAAACACATTAACACCAAATGATACATTAATCAGTTGTTCATACGTAAAATAATAAGATATTTTTAGCTAAAGGATCTATATATATACTAGCTGTTGGGCCATTGAAGTATTGATGGTTGGCCCTGATAAGGTCAACTGATCTAATATATTTTCAGCATCTCTTAATGATCCATCTGATTTGGCAACAATCAGTTTTAATGCTTCTTCTTCGATCACCATACTTTGACTGACAATAATTCTTGATAGCTTTGTGGTGACATCCTCGTCGTTTAGCTTGGTGAAATAGTATTTTTGGCTTCTTGATGTGATATTACAAGCGATGGAAGAGTTCACATCTACTATATGAGTTATAAGTATAAATACAAGGTTTGAACCATAAGGCCCTTCCAATAAACTCATAAGCTCATCCCATGCCTCCAAACTTAACAAGTGACACTCCTCAATGATGAATACCTTAGAGCCCGGAATCGCCTGAGCGAAAGAGGTGTTTTGAAGGAGTGTTTTAATCTTTTCAAATCCAGAAATTCTATTTCCAGAGCAGAGATCCATTGTGTAGAGGCTTCTTGAACAGCCTTTGCAAGTGCAGCAAGGTTTGTTATTTGATTCACAGTTCAAAGCCATTGCAAATACTCTAGCAGTAGATGTCTTCCCAGTTCCATTCGGGCCATGGAATAAATAAAGAGGAGCAATCATTTTCTTCTCGGCTGCATAACAAAGTGTCTTAACGACAATATTTTGGCCCACAATATCTTGAAACATTCTTGGCCGATACTTGTTACTCAGCAGGAGACTTGTAGTAGTATCATTAGATTGTGAGCTGCTGCTGTTGTGCTTCTGTTTGGTCTTTATCTTTCTACCCATAAGATAAACAACTGGTCTTCTTCGTCTTTGACTTCTTGATCCATTCCCCACAACATTGGATTTCATCATGTTTTGCGTTTGGAGTATGCTAGCACTTCCACCATTATTGCATGGATCTGCTATCACCTTTTGGCTTGCCATTAAATATTCACTCATTTTGTATCAACTTATGAACTTGTTTCAGGTGATCGATATTGATATATTTTGTCGTTCCAAGTTATATATATATATATATATATCCAGAAAAAACAGAGGTGACATGGTTGATGTCGATCAGTTAGCCGGCTACTAAATAATATTTAAACGCAAAATTAAGAAAATAATCAAATGAACAAGACTAGTTAACTGGTAGTAGGACTGTTTTTAAAATTAAATATTTAGATTGTTCCACATGGAGGCTGTTCCTTGAAAAAATATAATATTTTATTTGCTATGACTTAGAAAGGCAATGGCATCTGTGTGTAAACTAATGAGATGCTCATCTCAGTTTGTTTTGTCTCGACGCCCCTTCATCCTATATTAATTTATTTTTTGAATAACAAATTAAAAATTTCAAATTGAGCAACTTTTCAATATCTAATTAGCTTATAGTTCTACTAATACGGACTCATTTCCTTGAAGAACTAACAAGTTAAAATTTTTCAATAACGAATTAAAAATCTAAAATTGAGCAACTTACTCTCTTTAAAAAGAGTAAATTTCACCATCAGTTCCTTTGGTTTAGCCGGATTTCAAGTTTAATCACCACTACAGAAAAATTTACTACAGACCTCCCCAATGTTTGGATTTCTGCACGCTACTAGTCCAAAAATGTAACGGTCGTCAAGTGGCTCGTTACATGGATCATTAGTTCCTCCATTGAACGGGATGAGAAAGACAGGTTCGAGGAACGGGAAAAATTGTTGGAATTTAGGTAGTGCTGCAATCGTGCATGGATCATTCCATGCACCCAGCGAGACAAAGGATAACACGCCACGAGTCATCTTGTATCCTCCATTAGATGTCCACTACGTGAACCATCCTCGAACATTGATGGACTTCTAGGGAGACATGAAACCCTAGGATTATCCTTATAAATAGTAAGTTCATTCTCATTGAATGGACCAACCAAACCCACATAGTTAATTCACACATTCATAAATTAGCTACGATGTGAGCGTTACCCCAAATTGCGTCTCCCGTCGCACCCTGAGGTCCTTACCGAATGTGGGAAACCAAACAGTTAGATACCCTTACCTCCAATACGTACCTTACGTAAACATGGAACCATCTGTGCAATACACAACAAAATAGACACAAAAACCACCTTTCCGTTCACTGGAGAATTTTTGTGATTCACCGAAAAACTTTTTCTGGTCACCAGAAAACTTTATTTCATCAAAAACTCACACTATTCCTCGATCAAAGCACTCACAAAGTTTCCTGGAAATAGAAACTCCTATACTCCGTCATCGGAAAACACTAAATCTAAAACATATATTCGTTTGAAAACACGGAAACTGTTGGATCTAGGCCTCCTTGATAGATCTTTGAGCCTTTGTGGATCGGTAGAATGCCTATGTAATCACAAGCACACTACAAGAGAATCTCTAAATATAAACAAATAAAGAAGAAGAATAACTATAAAGACTTTGATCCTCTATGGATCTTTTATTCACTAAAGATATTAAGAATTCGATTCCAAAACTCATAGCCGCATGTTTCTTTTATACTACAAGAAACCCTAATGCAGCATTACTAAGAAAACGTGTAAAGAGATATACACTATCTCTTCCTAAATTAACTCTAACAAACTTTCTAAACATACGGTATTACCCGCAGCAATGACAACTAACAACAGAAACAAAATGTACTAACAGCAGGAACCACTACCAGCAGGAACTACATACCTTCCAGCAGGAACCACTAATACTAACAGCAGCAATGAAATAAATATTATTTCTAATAATTCCTAACAATCATCCCCTAAACTTGAATTTGACTTGGTTAACTTCAAGTTTCCAGATAGATCTTTGACGTCCAGGGATAGAGGATTGAAGCAGCAGCATCAGAAAGTAACCAAGAGCAACATCATCTTTAAGCACAAACGTCCAACAGCAAGCTCTATGTATCAGCAGCAACAGGAAAACACATCATCTTAATCTGGTCACCATCTGAAAGGTAATGTACTTGATCTTCACAGCAACCATGACTTATTGTACATCAAATCTTTTAAGTTGCATACTATACTCATCACTTCCAGGTGTATTAACTCCTGTGAGAGGTGAATCATTGAAAATTAATGGATTTGATATCTCTTTACCAATAGCCATTACTACTGGAGTAGCCAATGTTTAGGTGTGGAAGACCATGGTACATTGATAACCATATGATTTTTAGTAAATCATCAACTATAAACGGGTTTGATTTGTCTTTACCTGTAGCCGTACCCTTTTGGACTAGCCAATTCTTTGGAGTAAGATAACCTTGGTGAATTGATTACCAAATATGGATTTCCACTTCCTTTACCACATGCCATATACACGTGGGCTAGCCAATTCTTTGGAAACCCCAAAAGGAGTAAAATCCATGGTGAATTGAGACCATTCAACTCTCAGTAATAAAACATGGGTGATTTGAATACCCTATAGTACATCTCTGATAAAATGGTGCCTAATTTCTATGTGCTTAGTTCTTTGGTGGAACACTGGGTTCTTAACAATGCAAATGGTTCTTTGGTTGTCAATAAAGATTTTGGTGTTCATAAAATTAAACCCATAGTCTAATAACTGATTTTGAATCCAAAGTACCTGACCACAGCAACTAGCAGCAGCAACATATTCTACCTCAGTAGAAGATGTAGCCACAATAGTCTGCTTCTTGCATTGCCAAGATATCAACCTCCTTCCCAGAAATTGACATCCCCCAGTAGTAGATTTTCTATCAAAGTTAGCACCAGCATAATCACTGTCACTGTAAGCTTCCAACACAAAAGGAGAATCTCTTGGGTACCAAAGACCCAACTTAGGTTGTCCTTTTAGATATTTGAAGATTTTCTTGACTGCATTCAAGTGTGAAGTTAATGGTGTAACTTGATGTCTAGAACAAACACTGACTGCAAACATGATATCCGGCCTAGAAGCTATCAAATACATTAGTGAACCTATCATGGATCTGTATAAGTGAACATTAACAACAGTATCAGGCTCATTATTGGACTTAGGCTTTGGAGCTTCATATGGTGTAGTTGCAGTCCTCACACTTTCCAAATCAAACTTCTTAAGTATGTCTTGCACATACTTGTCCTGGCTGACAAAGATGCCATCAGGCTTTTTCTTGACCTGTAAACCCAAGAAAAAGGTAAGCTCTCCCATAGCACTCATCTCAAATTCTCCCTTCATTAGCACCTCAAACTCCCTACACCAAGCTTCCTTTGAGGAACCAAAAATGATGCCATCCACATAAACCTAAACAAGGATGATATCTTTTGAATTCTTCTTGATGAAGAGAGTCTTGTCAATTGCTCCTCTTCTGTAACCATGCTTCAGCAGAAAAGTAGACAACCTAGCATACCGTGCCCTGGGTGCTTGATGAAGCCCATAGAGTGCTTTCACCACCTTGTAAACCAAATCAGGATTCTGTGGATCCACAAAACCCTTAGGTTGAGTCACATACACTTCCTCTTCAATTTCACCATAGAGAAATGCACTCTTCACATCCATATGATAAACAATGAATCCCATGTATGAGGCAAAGGCTAAAAATAATCTAATAGCTTCAACTCTTGCCACAGGAGCAAACACCTCATTATAGTCAATACCTTCTTCCTGCCTATGACCTTGAGCTACCAATCTAGCTTTATTTCTAATCACAATACCCCGAGCATCCCTTTTGTTTTTGAGAATCCATTTTGTCCCAATAGCATACTTTCCTTCAGGAAAAGGTACTAACTTCCAGACTTTCTGATTGTAGAACTGTTGCATTTCCTCTTGCATAGCTTCAACCCAATCAGAATCTTCAAGGGCTTGTGCTACACTGCTTGGTTCAATTTGAGACAGAAAACAAGCATAGAGACAATGTAGATAGTTTGTGTGATTATTCCTTAGCTGATCTTGAATATAACTAACAAATGCAGATTCTCCAAAACCAGGTTATTTCAACTTGCTTCTTGTCTGAACAGTTGAATTGGGATCTCCAAGAATCAAAGACTGAGGATGAACAGTGTTTATCCTCTTGGTAGCAGTGAGATTGACATCAACGGTTGAGGCTTGATTAGTAATAGAAGGATTGAATTCATCATCATACGAGGAGTAAGTGAAGATGCCTGTTCTTGATTGATGATGAGGATCTTCCAGCTTAGATCCTGAAGAGAGTGAATTCCCAAGGTCAGATGGACTTGGGTATCTTGTGGGAGGTTCAATGAAACCCAATGTGTCAGTCGAAGGAGTGGACAAAGGACCAGCAGGAATGGTGACACCAGCATGAACAGAAGAACAATCAGCAGAATTGGTAGTAGCAGCAGGAACCGGAACACCACCAGTAGAATCCAGATTCCTGCGGGCTTCATCATAAGCTTTTCTCAAGATCTCCTCTGTTTCTTGTGAGAATTTGAAACCAAACTTTTCAGCAGCTTCCTTGGCATTATGTTCTTGTCTTTGAAGCCTAGCAAGATCTTCTGCAGAACTTGAATCTCCTTCAGCCATTTTAGAAGAATCTTTGAGCTTAGAACCTGAAAAGTGGTTAGAGGGAAAAGAAGGAACAACAATGGGTTGTTCATCACACTCTAAATCTGAATCATCATCTGAGGTACCTGCATTGTTAGTTTCACAATCTTGTGTACCTACAGATTGATTAGCTTTGAATCTAGAATAACCTAAAGTATCAGTCAGATAATCAAGGTCAAAATACCACTCATGACCTGCACCCTGTAAATTAGGTTTATCCTCAAGATATCTTAAATTGAGTGTCTCTTCTATCCTCTTAGCAGATAAATTATATACCCTATAGGCCTTACTATGAGCAGAATAACCAACAATAAACCCCTCATCTGCCTTCCCTTCAAATTTACCTAGGTGATCACTTGTGTTCAATATAGTTACATGACATCCAAAAGGTTTAAGATAACTAATGTTAGGAACCTTCCCAGACAAAAGCTCATAAGGTATTTTGTTATGAGGACTAGTGATCGAAACCCTATTCAGAATATAACAAGCAGTGCAAACTGCTTCAGTCCAAAACATGGTTGGCAACTTAGAGTCAGCCAGCATTGATCTAGCTGCTTCTATAAGGGTTCTATTTTTCCTTTCAGCAACCCCATTTTGCTGTGGGGTTCTGGCATTACTATAGTCCCTTTTAATCCCCTTATGCCCACAGAGTTCAATTAGGTTAGAATTTTTAAACTCTGTTCCATTGTCACACATTATACTCTTAACCTTTTTATTTAGCTGGTTTTCAATTAAGGCAATAAAGTCCCTAATCACAGGATAGGTTTCATCCTTAGTACCTAAGAAGAAAGTCCAAGAAAACCTGCTAAAGTCATCTGTAATCACCAGGCAGTAGTACTTATGGTCTATACTTCTGATGGAAGTAGGACTAAAAAGATCCATATGAAGTAATTGAAGAGGCTCAGTGATGGTGCTCACAGCTGTGATGGCCTTGTATGAAGCTTTGTGTTGCTTTCCTTTGTTGCAGGCAACACAATTGTGTTCATTAGTGAAAGTCTTGAGAGGGAGCCCTTGTACCAATCCATTCTTTGCCAGCTTGTTGATGGTCTTAAAGTTCACATGTGCCATCCTCCTATGCCATTTGTTGGATTCATCCACAGATGCTTTTGCCACCAAGCAAGCCAAATCACCCTCAGGCTGGACATCATTCAGATTGAAACTGTAAAGGTTGTGTGTTCTTGGGACTTTGAGTACAACCTGACTATCATCAGGCAACTTGAAGTCTTTGGACAACACAAGACAGTCAGTCTCAGTGAAGAGAACACTGTTCTTCTTATCAAATATTTGTGAGACAGAGAACAAGTTGAAGTTTTTGAGTTCCTTCACATAGAAAACATTCTCAAAATCCAGTTTGGATGTCTTAATGGTTCCCTTCCTTGTTATCTTGCCATCTCCTCCTCCAAATGTCAAAGTCCCTCCATTAATGGGTATAAAGTCATGCAGTCTCTCTAGGTTACCAGTCATACTTCTGGAACATCCACTGTCAACAATACCTACATCTTTACTTCTATGAGGATTAACCTACAACAAAAGAATACATACAACAACATTAGTTACATGGGAGACCTAAGCCATCACTGACTTGGGCCTGCCTAGTGGATCAATAATAACTAAACCATGGAGATTGATGAGATCCACCATTGTTCTTGGACCCCATTCTCATATAGTGGTCATTGTTTCTCCAATAACAACCTGCTGAGGACTTAACAGCAGTTTCCCATCTTGTCCCCCCCATGTGCATGGTGTCAAAATAAACAGGCCTAAGATCATTCTGAAAATAAGCGCTTGTAGATCTGTAAAATGGTCTAGCATCATTCCTACTCCAACCAGCAGAATTGGTATTACCAGCTGGAACTGGGTTACCAGCAGTAACAGGCTTACCAGCAGAAACTGGGTTACCAGCAGCAACAGGCTTACCAGCAGGAACTGGCCTACCAGTAGGAAAAGAAGCTCTACAAGAGTTCATTCTTGCTGCTTGTGGAACATATGGGGGTATATCATTAACATTGTTCCACATAGGCCTTGTTTGACCAGCATACATACCCATCTTTTTCTCATAAAAATCACAGTCTTTGATAAGATGAGCATAACTACCACACACAAAACAAGATTTCTTCCTAGAAGGCTTATTCTTAGTATAACTTTTCATTGCAACCAGAATTATTGTAACACCCCAACCCGACAAGGGTAGAAGTATCACATTAATGGTTTCATATCAGATCCAAACAAAGCATACATTCAAGTAATACAAGGATTCTCAAAGGTTACAAACGAAATACTGAATACACAAGGATACAAAGGAAACAAAAGCTAAATACTAAGTCTGCAAATGCAACTCCTTCTAATAACTTCTACTTCAGAATAACTATCAAGGTCTTCTAAGTCCAAATGTCTCTTCACTCATACCCATCTTCCAACTAAAAACCTGCCGCGGGAAAAGAAACGCGACTGAGCTTAAAAAGCCCAGTGAACAGATATATAAAACAAAAGGAAACGAAAGCAAACGGAATTGAACAGATATAGCATAATGAATAAGATATAAGAAAAGGTATAAAGAGTAAAGGTTTAGGACAGTAATCCACCACGAGCCCATATCATAACATATCATATCATATCACATCGTAATCATATAGAGGGGATACCTCTCAAATAAACAGATCATATGAGGGGTGTTCTCATGTACCAGTTGGAGTGATCAGCTCCCATATTTTGTGAAAGAAGTGGATTGCACCCATCCTTAGTCACCATATCAAAACATATCATATCATATCGTACACAAAACATATCTAGGATGCATCCATACGCCCCCCTAAACAAATGATATGTGCCTAATTACACATATCTTTTATACAATTTGAACCCACAAAAACGACCAAAAACACACAAATGACTCACAAAATGATACAAATATCATGAAAATGTGTTTTTATGTGATTCAGGTACAAAAGATTGAAAAACAAGTGAAAAATGATCAATTTCACAACAATTGTCATTTTCAGTCCCTGAAGTTTCACAAAATGGCAAAACTAGTCCCTGAAGGTTTAAAATGAATGAAAAGTTAACTTAAGTCCTTGGACAATCACACTTGTTCAAAATAGTCCCTGGATGCAAGTTTTCTACAAATGGCAACTTTTACCCCCTCAAAATCCAAAAATGACATAAAAGGTCCTTGGAAGTTTTAAAATAAAAAAATTATCAACTATGGTCCTTGTGTTATTAATTTGTGGCAGGTTTAGTCCTTTGAAGTAAGTTTGGAATGTTGGCAAATCAGGTCCCTAAAGTTTCAGCAGTTTACAACTTTGGTCCTTGGGTTTAAATTTATACAAAACAAACCAAACCTTTAATATTCTATAAACCAAAATAAACCCAGCCATATCCCTTTTGACCCCTGCCATAATCCCATTTGAACCCCCAGTCCAGTCCAACCCTTTAATAATAAATACCAGGGTCAAACCCCGGTCAAACCCACCATACCACTCCCCCTTTTCCCTCCTTTCTCCTTCCTCTCCCACACAACACTGAGTCACAAAACCAAGGTGGTTTCACCACCACCTCACCCCCCAGCTCATCACCTACTCTCCCCTCACATACCTTCCACCTCACAGCTAACCCACACCCACAATTAATGCCTTTCCCACCATTTTCCACAAAATCCACCACTATAGCACTCACTTTACTGGTTTTGCTATCAAATCTCCACAACTTGGCTACTAACCCATGTTACTTGTCCCCTGCCACCTCCACAACACCCCAAGATGCATTGATTGAGAAAAAACGGCCACAAGCTACCAATTTCACTTTTGGCGCCAAAATGCCAAATGGATGATTATGATGAATCTGATGAAATGAATGGTCAAGAATTGGTGGGAAAGACTCAGAGGTCGACAAGGATGAGAATGAATGTATAAAAGAGCAAAGATGAAGAAGAAAAACTTACCTTGGGCTAGCCTTGGTCGAATAGTGTAATTTAGTTTTACTGCTTTCTTAAATTCCATGTCTTTTAATGTTTTAAGGTTGTACTCAACATCACATTAGTATAATAAAACTTTGTTTTCAGTTTAAATTAAGTTCTCTTTTAATTTCAAGTTTTTCACTTTTATTGCCATTTAAATTTCCAGTCTTTTAATTCTTGTTATTATTGTTGATTAGTGGATTCCATTAGCTCACATAGGCTCCTGAAAAGCTTGTCTAAGCTTTTAGATACATTAATTCAGTTTAGTTCTTTTTAATTTCAATATTAGAATAAAAATCAGAAAATAGAAAAGAAAATAAAAAATATGGTTACATGGTGAATTCAGCTTGGAGCATGGATATTTTTGGATGGTCATGGTTTAGATACCTCATGGGAGGTTATAGGTAGTGGTTTGATTCATTTGTTCACAATCTCAGCTTGATCCACATGTAAGCCATTTTTATCACTTTTTGCAATTTTACATTTTAGCCTTTTAAATGCTTTAATTTTGATGTTTTCCTGTTCTTATGTTATTAGTTAGTCATAATCTAGCAATAAATTAAGTGTTTATGTTTTGAATTTGAATTATGGTTGAAATTACAAATTGACTGTCACTATGCCTTTTCTTTGAAAATCATAGGTATATACTTGTTTGACAGCTTGTTCATGCTAAAAATGATCCATTTTGACACTATGGATTCTCTGGATTGGATTTGGTAGGTATATACAGGCTCTTGTAGTAAAAACCTAAATTTATGTTCATTAAAGGGGTGTTTGGTTTAATAGGTGATTATGTGTTCTAGGTTATATTGGGTGTTGTTCTTGTTTGATTTGGACTCATAATGACCTTAGTGACTTAGAAGAACCTGAATTAATCAGTTGTTCATGAGAATAATCACTTTGACATGTGATTTTATGTCTATGTGACTGTGAGATGATTAGATCATGCATTCTTGCATATCTGTGTTCTAGTGTGTTAATATTGTTGCTTTTTATTTACTCATGTTTATTAGGTCCATATTAGTCTAGTTTTAACATGCAAATCAGTAGTTTAATGATATAAGTCAAATTAGCTTTTAATTTGTCCTAATTAAGTGTCTGTTTAGATTTTCATGTCCAAACCTTGCATATGTGTTTAAATGTAGTGTATCTGTGTTTATTTCATGTTCTTGTATCTTATTATAAGATAATCAGTCATTAGTTTAAGTTTTAAATTCATTTTAGTCAACTTTTTAGTTTTTACTTAAAAGTCAAATTTCACATTTTCTGTTTTTGAATAAACTTTAGATTTTCAGTGTGTCTTTGTTTTTAAGTTTTATGCTAAATGCTTTTAGGTTTTATTAGTTCTGTTGCTCACCTTCATCAGTGTATTTTTGCTTTTTAGTAGTTTCAATGTTTAAGTGCTTTTTCAACTGCTTATTTTAGCCCAAATTTGCCCTGCACATGAGCATAGGCAGTCATAGGGCTTATGCCTTATGTATTGACCCTAGGTTTGTGTGCTTGGCTCATTTGTGCTTCATTTGTAGTGTAAATGTTATATGTGTTCTTGCTTTTCAGTCTTTAGCTTATTAGGTAGCTTATTCCTCACTTTATTTGTCCCACCCTAACTCCCTTGACTGAAGCAATCAGTCAAGGTTGAGTTTTGTTCATAAGCTCTTATAAGCCCTCATATAGCCTGAGCTTGTGATCCTAACCCATCACACTCAGTGTTTACATGCCTGTGTAGCTTATTTGAGCTCATTAGATAAGTCATATTGAGCTTATGGATTGCCCATTCACAACAGCCCACTTATATGGACTTACACCATCACCCTTAAGCTCTCACAAGCTCATTAGAGGTCATAAGCTTGAGTGATTGAGTTCCCTGAGGAGCTTATCCACCCAAGCATAAGACCCAATGCTCAATTTCTCCTTTGCAGCCCATTAACTAGGGCTGCAATTGCTTAATGACTTGTCCCATTTTACTTGATTCTGCTGAACCATCAGCAGAAACCTAGAAACTTCAAAAGCTCCTAACAAGCTCATAAGTGCACCAAAATACTTGAGCTTGGGCTTTTTGGAAAGCTTACCAAGCCATCTTGCAACTTCAACTTTCACTTTGGCTTTTAGAGCTTAACCCGTCAGTCATATAAGCCATTCAAAAAAGTTGCAGCCCATGGTTTTGGACTGTGTGGATTGGTATGTGCTTATTTGCTTATTACTAGCTTATGGGTGTATACCAGTCCACAAGCTTGTTCATACATGTTCATAAAACTTGTACATACCATATTTTTGCCTTTGTTTCCCTTGTAAAGCTTTTTCAAGCTTATTCCTAGCTTTTGAGTCCACTGTGAGCCCACAAGCTTAACTGAATAACTCATAAGCTCTGGAACTGCTTATTCCTTGGTTTGCATAGTTTCATTTTTCTCATACTTTTATATAATTAGTATTCTCACCTTATTTTACCTTTTGTTTCCTGTGCATAGCTTATTTCAAGCTTATTGTGAGCTTGAGTTCCAACAGTCAAGCCAAAAGCTTAACTGTTGGACTCATAAGCTCACAATTGGCTTATTCTTAGATTTGTAGCTTTTTGTTTTAATCAAACTTGTATAATATTAGTATTGGAGTAATCCAGAAAAAGAAAAATTCAAAAAGAACCACTTTTCAATAAGTGATAGCTTCTATTTAAGAAGCTATTTGCTTATTGGCTTACTACTGTACATTGGCCATTTTCCTAATTTGGTTTAGCTTAATTAAGTCAATATAAGCTGTTTCCTAGGTTTATTAAGTTAAATTTATAGATTTATTGGTTTTGTGTTGACTGTGATCAATTCAGTCAACATAAAGTCCAATTAAGCCATTTTTAGCCATAAGCTAATTTGCCCCTTATTTTTGGTTTCTTTGTAGTCCTTAAAGTCTATTTAGTATATTCTAACAAGTTGGTTTGGTCTCACTTGGACTGCACTCACATATGCACAACACAAAAACAAACTCAGTCCATATATTTTTTAGTTTTTAAGGTTTTTGCAGCCCATAGATGAATTTTTAATTCACTCCTCTTAAGCCCCCATAAGCTAAATTTCTGGATATTCAACCTCACCCAGCTTGTCTAGGAGCTAGTATTTTTGTTTTGATTTTTAGAGTTCATATAAGCCTCTTAAATAAGCCCTCAAAGTGGGCAATTTTGCCCTGCTCATGCCTGCAACAGCAGACATCAACAAGTTCGAGCTTGTTGAGAGCTTTTAAGCTTTTATCTTGAGCTTTTAGTGATTCTTATAGCTTCTTTACTTGTACCTCAGTCCACTTTAGTTTTTCCTTTTAGCTTATAACTCATTTTAAAGCTTCTAGATTAAATTGAAAATTTCTAGTTTTTAAAAAACCAAAAACAACCAACTGCTGTAAAAAGGCTATTCGAATTAGCTTATTAAGCTATTTATAAAAATTTTGTTTTTATTAAAGTTTCTTATAATAAGTTGAAAAGTTGATTTGTAAAAGAAAAATAAAAAAATAAAATAATCGCAAAAAAAGTGTGGGGTGTGGGATTCGAACACCGGACCTCTCGCTAGTAACATGTACAACCCAACACCACACCCCCTTCCAGTAGCTCTGGAGCACCAGTTCTGTCATACTTCTCCTCCCAATTCTATTTAACCCTTTCTTTTTCGTTTAAGCTTATTTTTCTATTTTAGCTTATATTAGCTTATCCGTATAAGCTGCTACCACCACTATATTTTTCTTAGCTTTGTTATATCATAAAGTATTTTAGATAAAATTTTCAGATTTTTTAGATTAGTGTTAGTATTTATTTCGTATTTTTATTTGTATAATAGTAATTAAATCATAATAAAAAATATAAAAGTCAAAAAAATATAATTCTTTTTTCTAAAATTTTCTTTTATCATATAGAACCTGTAAAAAATATAATCTTCCCCATAGTGTTTATATTTCATAAATTTTACGTTTTTACTCGCGCACGTACGTTATTTTTATTAATAACGCTCGTTTTTAGTTTTCTTTGTAGTTTTTGTATACATAAGTTTTAGATAACCGTTTTTCTTACGTTTTTAGTCGTTTTTAATTATCTTTCACATTTTTTAGATAGAACTTACATTTTAGGTTTTTAGATTTTCTAATTATTATAATAATAACTTTGTAAATATAGTTATTTATTTTATTTTCTTTTAATTTGCATTTAAGCCGTTAAGGCATGCAAATTCCCTCTTTGGGAATGTTTGTTTTTATTCGTTTTGTACGTTTACGTTTAATTTAATTTAAACGTACGTTTGTAAATCTTTCACGTTTTTAGGTTTCTGATTGTACGTTTTTAAACGATACAGCTGTGACAGAGCTATGATTATTCACATTCCAGTGTTAGTCAATCAGATTCCTGTTTTTGTATATTCTATATCATTTCAACACACACATTCGTTATATTACACTTTACACACCTCGTTGGGACATAACGACCCGGGGATGCACTTTTCTGTACTCATGTACTTAACTCCCACGGATTTAAATTGCATTTTTCTCCCTTACGGTTTTGACCAATATCCTTGGTTGAAATTAGTTGACTGTTTGGGAGGAATCAAATTTTGGCGCCGTTGCCGGGGAGGTGTGGTGCGTATAATGAATTTGTTTTTTCTATCCCTTGTATATATTATATATAATATTATATTTCAATTCCAAAAATAATATAAAACACAAAAATATTTTCTTTTCCTTTGTATAAATATATAAAAGATAAAAATCCAAAAATATTCTCCTTCCCTATATATTCATAATTCTGTGAGTGGTCCCCACTCCGATTTCTCACCCATTCATTTCCCCATGAACCATTTAATTCGGGGTCGAGTCAAGCTAGCGACTCGGTTATCAAAAACAGTAGCTTCCTCATGAACAACTTAATTCGAGGTCGAGTCAAGCTAGCGACTCGGTAATCAATAAACAGTAGCCATAACATGGGTTTTCACCCGTGTTTCACTTTTCTTACCCCTTTCTACCACCTAAGTGTGGGGGTGTGCCCCACATTTCGTATATAGATCTAAAAAACAAATGAAAATTTTGTATACCAAAAAACAGAATAACTGTTGTGTTTACCCCACTTGGCTTAGAAATGTTATCTTTTTACGTTCAAGGATTCGGCATAATAGCCGGGACTTTGAATATTGAGGAAAATATTCAGTTCAAGTGTGGGGGGGGGGGGGGGGGGGGGGAAATTCTGGCGAATTTCATCAAAAATGTTCCATTTTAGTCCCTTTTTCCCCCAAAAATGGCCAAATTTTAAAATTTTTTTTAGTGGAAGTACTAAGTACTAAACACAACAAATGGTAATCAGTCCACCATGTCTAACCCACATAAGGATTGGCTAATCCAGGAGCAAACGGCTCTTGGTAAAGATATATCAAATCCGTTTATGGCTTGCAATTTGCCAAAAATTGTATGGTATTCGACTCACCATATCTTTATAAGTGAAGAGTTGGCTAGCCCGCAAGGTTATGGCTTGTGGTTAAGGCAGTGAAAATCCATAATTGGTAATCAGCTCACCAAAGATAATATTAATAATTTATCTAAGAGTTGGCTAGTCCAGAAGCAAACGGCTTCTGGTAAAGACAAATCAAATCCGTTTACAGCTTATGGTTTGCTCAAAATCATTTGGTTATCATTGTACCAAAGTTCTTATTTGAACTGAAACATTTGGCTACTCCAGAAGTGATGGCTTTTGGTAAAGAGGTTGAAATCCATTAAGTTTTCACAAAAGATTGCTAGGGACTAGCAATAGTTTAGTGTGGGGGATTTGATATGTGCCTAATTACACATATCTTTTATACAATTTGAACCCACAAAAACGACCAAAAACACACAAATGACTCACAAAATGATACAAATATCATGAAAATGTGTTTTTATGTGATTCAGGTACAAAAGATTGAAAAACAAGTGAAAAATGATCAATTTCACAACAATTGTCGTTTTCAGTCCCTGAAGTTTCACAAAATGGCAAAACTAGTCCCTGAAGGTTTAAAATGAATGAAAAGTTAACTTAAGTCCTTGGACAATCACACTTGTTCAAAATAGTCCCTGGATGCAAGTTTTCTACAAATGGCAACTTTTACCCCCTCAAAATCCAAAAATGACATAAAAGGTCCTTGGAAGTTTTAAAATAAAAAAATTATCAACTATGGTCCTTGTGTTATTAATTTGTGGCAGGTTTAGTCCTTTGAAGTAAGTTTGGAATGTTGGCAAATCAGGTCCCTAAAGTTTCAGCAGTTTACAACTTTGGTCCTTGGGTTTAAATTTATACAAAACAAACCAAACCTTTAATATTCTATAAACCAAAATAAACCCAGCCATATCCCTTTTGACCCCTGCCATAATCCCATTTGAACCCCCAGTCCAGTCCAACCCTTTAATAATAAATACCAGGGTCAAACCCCGGTCAAACCCACCATACCACTCCCCCTTTTCCCTCCTTTCTCCTTCCTCTCCCACACAACACTGAGTCACAAAACCAAGGTGGTTTCACCACCACCTCACCCCCCAGCTCATCACCTACTCTCCCCTCACATACCTTCCACCTCACAGCTAACCCACACCCATAATTAATGCCTTTCCCACCATTTTCCACAAAATCCACCACTATAGCACTCACTTTACTGGTTTTGCTATCAAATCTCCACAACTTGGCTACTAACCCATGTTACTTGTCCCCTGCCACCTCACAACACCCCAAGATGCATTGATTGAGAAAAAATGGCCACAAGCTACCAATTTCACTTTTGGCGCCAAAATGCCAAATGGATGATTATGATGAATCTGATGAAATGAATGGTCAAGAATTGGTGGGAAAGACTCAGAGGTCGACAAGGATGAGAATGAATGTATAAAAGAGCAAAGATGAAGAAGAAAAACTTACCTTGGGCTAGCCTTGGTCGAATAGTGTAATTTAGTTTTACTGCTTTCTTAAATTCCATGTCTTTTAATGTTTTAAGGTTGTACTCAACATCACATTAGTATAATAAAACTTTGTTTTCAGTTTAAATTAAGTTCTCTTTTAATTTCAAGTTTTTCACTTTTATTGTCATTTAAATTTCCAGTCTTTTAATTCTTGTTATTATTGTTGATTAGTGGATTCCATTAGCTCACATAGGCTCCTGAAAAGCTTGTCTAAGCTTTTAGATACATTAATTCAGTTTAGTTCTTTTTAATTTCAATATTAGAATAAAAATCAGAAAATAGAAAAGAAAATAAAAAATATGGTTACATGGTGAATTCAGCTTGGAGCATGGATATTTTTGGATGGTCATGGTTTAGATACCTCATGGGAGGTTATAGGTAGTGGTTTGATTCATTTGTTCACAATCTCAGCTTGATCCACATGTAAGCCATTTTTATCACTTTTTGCAATTTTACATTTTAGCCTTTTAAATGCTTTAATTTTGATGTTTTCCTGTTCTTATGTTATTAGTTAGTCATAATCTAGCAATAAATTAAGTGTTTATGTTTTGAATTTGAATTATGGTTGAAATTACAAATTGACTGTCACTATGCCTTTTCTTTGAAAATCATAGGTATATACTTGTTTGACAGCTTGTTCATGCTAAAAATGATCCATTTTGACACTATGGATTCTCTGGATTGGATTTGGTAGGTATATACAGGCTCTTGTAGTAAAAACCTAAATTTATGTTCATTAAAGGGGTGTTTGGTTTAATAGGTGATTCTGTGTTCTAGGTTATATTGGGTGTTGTTCTTGTTTGATTTGGACTCATAATGACCTTAGTGACTTAGAAGAACCTGAATTAATCAGTTGTTCATGAGAATAATCACTTTGACATGTGATTTTATGTCTATGTGACTGTGAGATGATTAGATCATGCATTCTTGCATATCTGTGTTCTAGTGTGTTAATATTGTTGCTTTTTATTTACTCATGTTTATTAGGTCCATATTAGTCTAGTTTTAACATGCAAATCAGTAGTTTAATGATATAAGTCAAATTAGCTTTTAATTTGTCCTAATTAAGTGTCTGTTTAGATTTTCATGTCCAAACCTTGCATATGTGTTTAAATGTAGTGTATCTGTGTTTATTTCATGTTCTTGTATCTTATTATAACATAATCAGTCATTAGTTTAAGTTTTAAATTCATTTTAGTCAACTTTTTAGTTTTTACTTAAAAGTCAAATTTCACATTTTCTGTTTTTGAATAAACTTTAGATTTTCAGTGTGTCTTTGTTTTTAAGTTTTATGCTAAATGCTTTTAGGTTTTATTAGTTCTGTTGCTCACCTTCATCAGTGTATTTTTGCTTTTTAGTAGTTTCAATGTTTAAGTGCTTTTTCAACTGCTTATTTTAGCCCAAATTTGCCCTGCACATGAGCATAGGCAGTCATAGGGCTTATGCCTTATGTATTGACCCTAGGTTTGTGTGCTTGGCTCATTTGTGCTTCATTTGTAGTGTAAATGTTATATGTGTTCTTGCTTTTCAGTCTTTAGCTTATTAGGTAGCTTATTCCTCACTTTATTTGTCCCACCCTAACTCCCTTGACTGAAGCAATCAGTCAAGGTTGAGTTTTGTTCATAAGCTCTTATAAGCCCTCATATAGCCTGAGCTTGTGATCCTAACCCATCACACTCAGTGTTTACATGCCTGTGTAGCTTATTTGAGCTCATTAGATAAGTCATATTGAGCTTATGGATTGCCCATTCACAACAGCCCACTTATATGGACTTACACCATCACCCTTAAGCTCTCACAAGCTCATTAGAGGTCATAAGCTTGAGTGATTGAGTTCCCTGAGGAGCTTATCCACCCAAGCATAAGACCCAATGCTCAATTTCTCCTTTGCAGCCCATTAACTAGGGCTGCAATTGCTTAATGACTTGTCCCATTTTACTTGATTCTGCTGAACCATCAGCAGAAACCTAGAAACTTCAAAAGCTCCTAACAAGCTCATAAGTGCACCAAAATACTTGAGCTTGGGCTTTTTGGAAAGCTTACCAAGCCATCTTGCAACTTCAACTTTCACTTTGGCTTTTAGAGCTTAACCCGTCAGTCATATAAGCCATTCAAAAAAGTTGCAGCCCATGGTTTTGGACTGTGTGGATTGGTATGTGCTTATTTGCTTATTACTAGCTTATGGGTGTATACCAGTCCACAAGCTTGTTCATACATGTTCATAAAACTTGTACATACCATATTTTTGCCTTTGTTTCCCTTGTAAAGCTTTTTCAAGCTTATTCCTAGCTTTTGAGTCCACTGTGAGCCCACAAGCTTAACTGAATAACTCATAAGCTCTGGAACTGCTTATTCCTTGGTTTGCATAGTTTCATTTTTCTCATACTTTTATATAATTAGTATTCTCACCTTATTTTACCTTTTGTTTCCTGTGCATAGCTTATTTCAAGCTTATTGTGAGCTTGAGTTCCAACAGTCAAGCCAAAAGCTTAACTGTTGGACTCATAAGCTCACAATTGGCTTATTCTTAGATTTGTAGCTTTTTGTTTTAATCAAACTTGTATAATATTAGTATTGGAGTAATCCAGAAAAAGAAAAATTCAAAAAGAACCACTTTTCAATAAGTGATAGCTTCTATTTAAGAAGCTATTTGCTTATTAGCTTACTACTGTACATTGGCCATTTTCCTAACTTTGGTTTAGCTTAATTAAGTCAATATAAGCTGTTTCCTAGGTTTATTAAGTTAAATTTATAGATTTATTGGTTTTGTGTTGACTGTGATCAATTCAGTCAACATAAAGTCCAATTAAGCCATTTTTAGCCATAAGCTAATTTGCCCCTTATTTTTGGTTTCTTTGTAGTCCTTAAAGTCTATTTAGTATATTCTAACAAGTTGGTTTGGTCTCACTTGGACTGCACTCACATATGCACAACACAAAAACAACTCAGTCCATATATTTTTTAGTTTTTAAGGTTTTTGCAGCCCATAGATGAATTTTTAATTCACTCCTCTTAAGCCCCCATAAGCTAAATTTCTGGATATTCAACCTCACCCAGCTTGTCTAGGAGCTAGTATTTTTGTTTTGATTTTTAGAGTTCATATAAGCCTCTTAAATAAGCCCTCAAAGTGGGCAATTTTGCCCTGCTCATGCCTGCAACAGCAGACATCAACAAGTTCGAGCTTGTTGAGAGCTTTTAAGCTTTTATCTTGAGCTTTTAGTGATTCTTATAGCTTCTTTACTTGTACCTCAGTCCACTTTAGTTTTTCCTTTTAGCTTATAACTCATTTTAAAGCTTCTAGATTAAATTGAAAATTTCTAGTTTTTAAAAAACCAAAAACAACCAACTGTTGTAAAAAGGCTATTCGAATTAGCTTATTAAGCTATTTATAAAAATTTTGTTTTTATTAAAGTTTCTTATAATAAGTTGAAAAGTTGATTTGTAAAAGAAAAATAAAAAAATAAAATAATCGCAAAAAAAGTGTGGGGTGTGGGATTCGAACACCGGACCTCTCGCTAGTAACATGTACAACCCAACACCACACCCCCTTCCAGTAGCTCTGGAGCACCAGTTCTGTCATACTTCTCCTCCCAATTCTATTTAACCCTTTCTTTTTCGTTTAAGCTTATTTTTCTATTTTAGCTTATATTAGCTTATCCGTATAAGCTGCTACCACCACTATATTTTTCTTAGCTTTGTTATATCATAAAGTATTTTAGATAAAATTTTCAGATTTTTTAGATTAGTGTTAGTATTTATTTCGTATTTTTATTTGTATAATAGTAATTAAATCATAATAAAAAATATAAAAGTCAAAAAAATATAATTCTTTTTTCTAAAATTTTCTTTTATCATATAGAACCTGTAAAAAATATAATCTTCCCCATAGTGTTTATATTTCATAAATTTTACGTTTTTACTCGCGCACGTACGTTATTTTTATTAATAACGCTCGTTTTTAGTTTTCTTTGTAGTTTTTGTATACATAAGTTTTAGATAACCGTTTTTCTTACGTTTTTAGTCGTTTTTAATTATCTTTCACATTTTTTAGATAGAACTTACATTTTAGGTTTTTAGATTTTCTAATTATTATAATAATAACTTTGTAAATATAGTTATTTATTTTATTTTCTTTTAATTTGCATTTAAGCCGTTAAGGCATGCAAATTCCCTCTTTGGGAATGTTTGTTTTTATTCGTTTTGTACGTTTACGTTTAATTTAATTTAAACGTACGTTTGTAAATCTTTCGCGTTTTTAGGTTTCTGATTGTACGTTTTTAAACGATACAGCTGTGACAGAGCTATGATTATTCACATTCCAGTGTTAGTCAATCAGATTCCCGTTTTTGTATATTCTATATCATTTCAACACACACATTCGTTATATTACACTTTTCACACCTCGTTGGGACTTAACGACCCGGGGATGCACTTTTCTGTACTCATGTACTTAACTCCCACGGATTTAAATTGCATTTTTCTCCCTTACGGTTTGACTTGTATGGTTGACCATTCACAAGTGGTTGACTGATATAAAGATGACTGTAAGGGAGGAATCACCCCCCCAAACAAATCATATTGGCCATAAACAAATCATATTGAGCTCATATCATATCATAATGGGGACGGTGTGACCAAATCACTAGGGCCACACACTAGTCATGCCAGTGGTGCATCACAGACACGGCCATGTTACCTTCATGGCTAGGGAAACATATTTTGGCTCGTAGTATCAAACTGGGGTCAAAGGTCAAAGGTTCATATCAAAGCAAAGGTTCATATGGTCAAGGCATAGTCCAAATCTCAAGGTTCATATCAAAGGGTTCATATCGAAGGTTCACAAATCGAAAGGATCACATCAAGTGTAGGGAACATAGCAATGGTATAGGGAAACCCTAATACGAATCAAAATAGAGACGGAAGGCTCCTTATACAAAGAGCAGAATATCTGTACCTTATTCCAACGCAAAACACAAATCCGAAAGATAGATAGATAGCACGGAAGGAATCAGGTCCTCTCCTTCTTCACACCTAAAGGAGTAGAAGAGGATTACAAACGGTCCTAAACTTCTTATTTAGCTTGCCTTTCCATTTATAGTAACTTTCTATTTTTAGTAGGGTTCCATATTTAGTAAGTTTCCATATTTAGAAAGTTTCCATCTTTAGTAAGATTAAGGTATCATAATTTAATTAAATCATTATTTAATAATATTATGGAAATAAGATGTATTTTAACAAGTTATAAAAGTCCAAGGTTAATTATGACAACTTTCCATATTTTAGGGTTCTAAATGTAATTATACCAAAGTTCAAAGTTTAAAATGAAAATATCAAAATTAACTCTTTCTCATACTCAAGTTATCCAGAATTACACATTTAGTCCTTTAGATTACATAATTTACAATTTACACCCTTTATATTAATAAGTTACACTTTAAACCTTATAATATCAATAGTTACACATTAAACCCTTAGTTTATCAATTTTACACAATTAGTCCTTAATTTAACAAGTTGTATGAATGTTCCTTCACTTATCCATAACTTACACAACAAGTCCCTCAAGTTAATTAGTTTTCGTATTAAACCTTTAATTTACATTTTAAATTCTTAATTATTAATAATTACATATTAGTCCATGAAATCCTCAAAATTACACAACACACCCTCAACATGATTTAATATACGAATACACCTCATATTTCCAAAAATTACATTTTTAGTCCCTCTATTTATTTATTTTACAAATCGAATAACATATTAATTAATTAACCACTTTAACCCTTTTAAATACAAAAATTACACATGAGCCCTTCATCTTATATTTTATACGAATTATACTCAGTCCAAATAATATTCTAAAAATAACCCACAAGTTTAAAAGTTTATAAAACACACCCTTATTATTTTTAAATCCGATCATACCACATTTTAAACACAAAAACCTTAGCCCTAGTGTATCCAATCATTTAGCCATCATTAGATCATCATTATACATCATTAATTTCATCAAGAACAAGCCCTAATTCCCCAAAACCCTACTCGTACGATTTTATTTCTTTTCTTTCTTTACTTTTCTTTAAACCGATCACACAAAACAATTCGACATAATTATATTAGGCCATGACAAATCAAATGAACACTTTTCCAGTATTATTTAGGTCATAAGAAGCGTAAATAAAATATGTATCTTGATAAGAAAATTCGTATAGATTTATATAGAGTTTTCATACGTTTTAATGGTTAAATTCACAAATAATTCATAGATCTTGCATGGTTCATATATATCATTTTATTTGAGATTCATATGATGTAAGATTCATAGGAAAAATACCAGATCGAATATAGAACGTATGGATTGAGCGTAACGAATTATTGTTCCTCGGATAAGCACGCGACACCACAAAAATCTCCACGAGCACACGAATGATCCCACGACCTTGTAACCATTTTTCACAGAGTATATATCATGTGAGGATCATGAGAAAAATGATAGATGAATTTTATAGGAGTCGTATGAATTATGGGGTAATTACCTTACGTTTTTAACTAGCGACAAAGATTAAGTCACCACGATCGAACCAAGCAGCCCACAACCTCAAACATATTTTTCTAGGCCTCTTTAGATGATGAAAAACACAAGAAAAATAGCCTTGAAGTTCCAAAAATTCGGATGGATTTTAGAACGAATTATGTTAGGGTTTTGTTTCTCTATTTGCTTTTGGAGGAAGAAAGTGATAAGAACAAATATATAAAATATTGTGGCCGAGTATTAGGAGGGGGAAGGTGCTATAGAATCGGCCTAAATTTGGACTAAATCAATTTCATAACCACTTGACATATTTCCCATTATAAGTGATAATTATCCTTCCTTTAATTAGTTTTAAAAATAAATTTAAATTTAAATAATAATAATACATTTTCGGTCTATATAACTTATTTATGTGTTATAAACATTTTTTTTGTGGTTGGTACAAATATTTGATTGGTGCCTCATAATTACTTCATATCATATATATGGTTTAGTTACATAGGTTTTGTAATTTAGTTTGGCCCTTATATAAGCTTTAATTAAATTTCAAAGTTGTAGGGGCATTTTGGTCTTTTTACACATTTTAGATTTCAGGGTTTTACAATTATCACTACCACAAGATGAAACAAAATTATTCTTAACAGAATTAAAGCCATCAACATCATTGTTTTTAACATAATCAAAAGAAATATCTTCAAATGCAGCTGTCTTTGAATGAGATTCATCATCAGCTACTTCTGAGGAGAAATCTTCTGACTTGGTTGAGGTAGACTTGTCACTTGAATCACATGTGGCAAAATCATTGGTCTTGGGTTCTGAAGACTTGTCACTGTTAGAACAAGAGACATAGTCATTAGATTCAGAGTCAGAAACAGGCAAGTCATTGGACTTTTTGCCATAGGACATATGTGATTCATCTAAGTCTGTGTCAAGGTCTGAATGGATAGAGACAGGTTTAAACACTCCTCTTATAGGTGGAGGAACAACATGCATTTCTCCTTCTCTGACATACTTAATAGGAATTTGGTAATTTACCTCCTTAGGGGTAGGGTCAAAGCTTCTTGACTCAGTAGGGTCATCTATTTTATGACACCCCAAACCGCTCTTAGAATTTATAGACTGAGTACTATTATTCAACCAATCTACAAGTTTAGTTGATTCTTTATATGAAGTACACTTGACCTCTTCACTTTCTAACTTAGCCTGTAAATCCTGCTTTTCTAAAATTACCTTATCAAATTCTCTCTCAGAATGTTTTAACAAATTAGTGGTGTTTTCTAAGTCTCTCTCCAAAACCCTAATCTTTTCCTCATATGCTAACTGATTAGATTGGTACCAAGCCTTTTGTTTTTATAAGGTTTTAAGAGCATTTTCATAGGCTTGCACCTTAATATAGTAATCTTTATATTGACTATCTATATCATCAAATTCCTTTTTCAGTTCAGCATATTTAATTTCACAACCAAAGGGACAATTTTGTACCTGAGATGGGTAGCCCATCAAACCAAATTCCCCAGCCACTTGTGCATCAGCACCATATCCAGCAATCATCCCATAGACCTTTGCAGCTCCTCTTTCTGCATCAGCTACCTCATGTTGTTCCCAATCCAGCATGGAATCCACAGACAACAAGGCTTTGGGTTCTTCTGACTCCAATTCTTGAATCTTGAAAGCAGAATACCTTGTTTTGTCATCCACCTTCTTATCTGTGCATTCTCTAGCAAAGTGACCTGGTTGTGAGCATCTGTAGCATATCACCTTCCTCTTGTCAAACCTTGCTCCTTCCTGTTCATCGAATTTAATCCTCCTCCCTGCCTTCTTCTCAAATCTGTTAACCTTCAATGACAGCATAGCCATCTGCCACTTGATGTCCATCTCTTCCAGATCCAGTTGATCAATCTGGTCAAAGTCTTCATAGGCAATTTGCTGTTGTGGAGCACTTTCAGCAACAAACGAATGAAGAACTTCCTCAAGCACATTGCCAGACCTTGACTGTGATCTAGGTGTTGCAGGGGAATAGGAAACTGATAAAGAAGAGGGGGTTGGGCTATCACCATATGAGACCTTGTTAGTACTGGTAGCACTAACAAATGCAGTATGAGTTGGAGTGTGAGACGAGTAGGTTGAAACCCCTTTGATGTCAATTTCAAGGGTCTTGAGCTTGTTGTAAAGATCATCAAAACTCATGAAATCGAGCCCACCTCTGGCCTTAAGGGTGATGGAAACCTGAGACCAGGATGGAGGCAGAGCCCTCAAAAACTTGGTGTTGCAGTCTTCATTGTCTGGCCTGGCCTGCAACCGGTTGAGTTGGCTTAGGATCTTGTGAAACCTGTCATAACCTTTGTGAATCCCTTCAGACTCAGAGATCTTGAACTCCTGGAACTCCTGCTTGAGCATGGACTTCCTCATCTTCTTGGACTCATCATTCCCTCCAAATCTAGCTTTTACAGCAAGCCAGATCTCCCTAGCATCATCCAGGTGATGAAAGTCACCCATATGATCTTCTGGGAGAGCCTGAAGCAAAAGAGTTCTTGCCTTGGTCTCCCTTTGTACAGCAACCTGCTCCTCTGCAGATACAGGTGGAAGAATGATGATGTTCCCCTTCTGATCTCTCCCAGTTTTCTTCCTGCTGTTCCCATTCAGGATCACATTCCATAGGTTATGATCACTGTTTGAGATCCAGTACTCCATCTTCATAGCCCAAATCTCGTACTCATCTTTCTTGAGGTATGGGAATTTAGCATTACTGTTAGACACAGTGGTTGTGACTATTTGTTGTTGGACTTGTCAAGTTTCAGGTTTTTCATTATTGATGACAGACTCATCAGAATAAACGTCAGCCATTGTGAAAGGGTTTAAGAGATTTGTTTAAAGAAGTTTTCTTCTTCGACAGAGATCCTCACCAAGCTCTGATACCACTTGTTGGATCTAGGCCTCCTTGATAGATCTTTGAGCCTTTGTGGATCGATAGAATGCCTATGTAATCACAAGCACGCTACAAGAGAATCTCTAAATATAAACAAATAAAGAAGAAGAATAACTATAAAGACTTTGATCCTCTATGGATCTTTTATTCACTAAAGATATTAAGAATTCGATTCCAAAACTCATAGCCGCATGTTTCTTTTATACTACAAGAAACCATAATGCAGCATTACTAAGAAAACGTGTAAAGAGATATACACTATCTCTTCCTAAATTAACTCTAACAAACTTTCTAAACATACGGTATTACCCGCAACAATGACAACTAACAGCAGAAACAAAATGTACTAACAGCAGGAACCACTACCAGCAGGAACTACATACCTGCCAGCAGGAACCACTAATACTAACAGCAGCAATGAAATAAATTTTATTTTTAATAATTCCTAACAGAAACTATCATTTCACTTTGAAGAAAACCTCATTTTCAAACTAAAAAACTTCATTTCATAGAATGTCGGAACAACAAAATCAACAAATTCCACCACCTCCACCAGTCCATCTTCGTCCGTCATAACCGGTCCTAAGGAAATCACTTATACGGACAAAGGACAAGCAACTCTAACACAAAAAAACCAAAACATTATATCTCAACAAATTCTAATAAGCACAACCTCATTTCCAGGGAGTCTACCACCAAACACCGTTAATGCCTCGAGGCAAAACGACAATTTCATAACACCACTCACCGTGAGCTTTACTTCCAGGTCTATACCTGAGGTTAACAACAACAACAATCAGATAAACCTAACGCACTTAGCTTTCACAGACATAGTGCTGGGAATTAAACTTAAGCAGTTTGTACGGTTGAAGTATACAAGAACAGTTAAGACTGCTTATGAGATCATGTTGAAACCGTTTGAAGATAATTATAGAAAAGATATAGTATATATCTTATTGATATAGAATGATATGGTTAGATGTTTAACGTGTAAAGGACTCTTTACATTATAAAAGGAGATCCTTAGATTAGGGTTTCATATATACAAATACAATACGATATACACATATCATTCATATCTATTGTAATCGTTCAATATAGTGAAGTGATAAGTTTGGTTGATATCGTTGTTCTTATTGTTTTACTTATTCAATCACCAAACATAATCATATTCTTCTAAGTACTTGGTAGTAAATTCCGCGTGCTATCAAGTATACACTCAAAATATCTCCAACACAAAGTGTGTGTTTAGATCCGGTCAAGTGGTATCAAAGCCAGGTTTTTGATACGTTGAGTTTAGAAGAATCAGAAGTATTTACTCACTAGCAATCCAAGAAGATGGACATGGAGACACCTCAAACCTCAATCCTTGCTAAACTCCCCATGCTGAAATAGAATGAATACGACTTATAGCGTCTCAGGATAGAGCAATACTTCATGGTGCAAGACTATGCATTATGGGATATTATTATCAATGGTGATTCCTTCAAACCAGTTGATGTTGAAGAAACACGTGTGGATGGTTCCAAGGTCACAAAGCTTAACACTGAGCCAGTTACAAATGAGGAGAGAATCAAAAAGAAGAATGATCAGAAGGCTAGGAATTTGTTACTAATGGCAATTCCTAATGATCAAGTGCTGAACTTTAGCCATTATGAGTCGGCTAAAACTCTCTTTGAAGCAGTGGTGGAAAGATTTGGTGGCAATGAAGCTACCAATAAGGCACAGAAAACCCTACTCAAGAAAAGTTATGAGAAGTTCACTGCATCAAGCAATGAAACTTTGGATCAAATCTTTAATAGGCTTCAGAAGATCATCAGTGAACTTACTGTGTTGAAGATTGTGATACCTCAAGAAGATCTCAACATGAAGTTTCTAAACAGTTTACCTGCTGAATGGAACACTTATGTTGTGGTTTGGAACAATAAACCAGAGCTGGAGAATATGACAATGAATGAGCTTTACAATAATCTCAAGATTGTTGAGCAAAAGGTCAAGAAGAGTAGTAGCACCAGTTCCAGTTCAGGGAATATGGCTTTTGTATCTTCTTCAAACAGTTCTAATCATGAAGATGAAGAAGCAGTTGGTACTGCTATACCAACAGTTAGCACTGCTGGTGTAAAAACTAGCACTGCTGGCTTGACTGATGAGACCATATATGCATTTGTATCAAAACAGTCTGGTGGGTCAAAGATCTTTAATGAAGATCTTCTTCAAATTGCTGAAGATGATTTGGAAGCTATTGATTTAAAGTGGTAGTTGGCTTTGATAAGCATCAGGGCTAAGAAGTTTTACCAAAGGACCGGGAATAAGATTACCTTCAATGGAAGAGATGTTGCTGGGTATGATAAGTCTAAGGTGGAATGCTTTAATTGTCACAAGATGGGACACTTTGCCAGGGAATGTAGAGCTCCAAGACAACAAAGCAACCAGGGTCAAGGGTTTAAGAATCAGCAAGGGTCAAGGAGAACAGTAAATGTTGAAGAGCCTTCTTCCAAGGCTATGGCAGCTGTAGATGGAGCTGGATTTGATTGGAGCTTCATGGAAGAAGAAGAGGAATCAGCTAACTTGGGTTTGATGGCTTTCTCAGACACTGAGGTATATAAACCTGAAAAATGTTCTAACTCTTGTCATGCTTTAAAAGATTATGAAAATATTAAGAAACAGTATGATGATCTTAGAGTTGAATGTAATCAAATAAGTTTTAGTCTGTCAAATCATAAAAGAGGATTAGCTGTTTTGGAAGAACAAATTGTGTTTTATAAACAGAATGAGTCAAACTTTACTGATGAGATAGGTCTTTTAAAGAGGGAATTGGAAATAAAGGAAAATAAAATGAGTGGACTTGTATATGAACTAGAGAAGCTTAAAAAGGAGAAAGAAAACATCCAGTTAAGTGTAGACACTCTTGAATACACTTCAGATGGAGTTAAGAAGATTGTAGAGAGTCAAATACTTAACAAAGCTAAATCTGGTTTAGGTTATAAGTCAGTTGCACCCCCCTTTAGAGGAATGTTTGCTCCACCAGAAATTAACTTAGCTCATACAGGTTTAGAAGAGTTTAAGGATATGGAATTTCCTGGATATGGTGTTAAGATTAGTGAAAATCCTGTTAAATTTGTTAAGGCAGAAGATGCTTTTGTGAGTGCTAGTGATAAATCTCTTTCTGAGGAAAAGATGTCCTCTGATAGGAACTCAGATGCTCCAACTATTGAGGAGTGGACATCTGATGATGAGAATGTAGAGGTTAAGGAAAAACCTAATGTTGTTAAGGTAGAAGTAAAACATGCTCCTAAAGTGGTTAAGACTGAAAACATAAAACCAGTTAGGAAAAATGTTAGATATGCTGAGATGTATGGGAATAGATCATCAAGTTCTGAGAGTAGTCATAGAAATTGGAATCACTCAAAATCTAAGAAGATGGATGATAGGTTTGTGATGCGCGTGCGTGTCGTTGCGGTTTAGCAGTATTAATGCCTACTCAAGTTTTAAATTTATATTTAGCCGACTTATCAATAACACACACACTTAACGAGCAGTGTACCCGGTCAGTATGAATATAATGGTAAGTAGAGTGTCGATCACTAAGAGTGGAACGTATTATCTAGTTATTCTAATCGGTATTTTAATATCCTAAGTTAGCTATACAACCTAATCTAACGCAAGGGGGTTCAGCCTGAGAGACTGGCACGGTTTGGTTATGATTAAATAGTAAACTAAACTAATGAGCATGAATCAACGATTAGCACACACGTACACAGATAGATACTCAAGACAATAAGAAGACCTGTCCTGATAATTAAGTAGCTTGTCACTTGTTTTATTGCTAGTTTTATATGAAGTGTATGTAATTAAACCTTTCTCATTGGCTCTAATCTTATCGGCGAGTAAACCCTTAATGATTACTTATGTCTATCCTATTTATTAAGCGTCTCTTAAATAGGCGAGGAAGGGGCATGGCGACCCTAGCAATGCTCAGCTAGACACAGAGGTTATCAATGGACTAATAAAAGTCACCAAAGACATCAACATATAAACTTTAATTAATGGGAAAGCAATATTAAGGGGAGTGCATGATTTTCCGTAGTCACATGACACAAGCCCATCAATCCTGATGAATTAAAGTGTACTAAAAAAATAAAACAAAACTACTTAATGAATTGAATACATGCAGGACCTTCTTACAGCTCTTGTATCTTTGTTTAGGTATGTCTTATGTTGCTTGGTCATCTGAATTCGGCTCTAGGGTTTTGTGGTCTTCGGTCTTTTTATAAAACTAAGCTCCCAAAATTCGTCTGGCCTTGGGGTATTTATAGTTTCTGCCTGAGCGATAGATGCGGTGCATAGAGTTGATAGATGCGGCGCATTTACTTAACTTCGCGTGGGGTCCAAGATTAATATATTCAGGAATATTCGTACACCGTCTTCAGATGCGGTGTATCTTGATCTTTGTATGCGGCGCAAGTACTTGGATTGTAACTAGTGAAATCTTGATAGTGATACGCCGTATGTTAGAAGTATATTGCGGCGTATCTGGAGTAGAACGAGCTTGATCTTCTGGATTTCAGTAGGCTTTTGACATCTTGCTTGTTTTGCTCCATAATTAGTCCAAAATCGCCAAGTTTCACATAATGCTTGTTTTTACCTGAGAATTACTAAAGTAAACATTAATGTATCGATTCCCATAGATAATATAAAAAAACAAGTCAAATAAATAGGATAAATGATGATAATAAAATATACTTATTTGAGTTCTTCAAATATCCCCCCACTTGAACTTTACTTATCCCCAAGTAAACCTTAGAATTAATCAGATGAAAATGTATCCTAAAAGATATTAGGATTTATTTTTATATTTAAGCATGTATTCGTTTTGTCATAATCACACAACCAAACACTTAACGAAGTATAAACCAAAATAATTTTTAATGTAAAACAATTCTAAATCGTTTACTTGCTTAGTCGTGATGAATATTCTATCATAGGCTTGGCAAGTATACGCATCTCCCCCACTAAAGCCAAGGAATAACAAGTCTAAAACTGTAAAAAGGGTTTTGAGGCTTAAGGGTTGATCATCCTTTTTAATCTCTATCGATCTCATATTCCAGAAAAGGCGACAAAATCACAAATACATGATCGAATCCACGACCACGATACTTGTAATTGCTCAAATACTTAACTCGAATAGGCTAAAGATAGGACCAAGTAATCTTCACCAATAATATTATATCAAAAAGGGAGACAAAATCATAAATACATAGTCGAATCCACGACTACGATACTTAAGATTGCTCAAATCCCTAATCTCAATAAATCAAAGGTTTGGATGAAGAATGATATAGGGTATGGATAATATTTGGGATACAAATTGGTGTAAAATGAAAAATAAACAAAACAGATAAATTAAAATCCTAAGTGTGGTAAATCACTTTCCCAACCATCCCATGAATAAGACTCATATCATTGAATAACTCACGCTTTAACACTTGAAACACACGCTTTAGGTAGACACGAATTATACTCAACAAAATCTCAATCAAAGAATAACCTTAGTTGGCGTTCCCATAACGGCCAACTCCCATTCAATCCATAAATATAATATACAACAAATAGTGGTGATATCTCCCACTTAATACAAAACTTTACATAAGTTGGTTAAAACAAACTTCAAACTTTTCCTTTTTCTTTTTCTTTTCTATTTTTTTCCGATTTTTTTTTTTTTTTTTTTTTTTTTTTTTTTTTTTTTTTAATGTGTAAAATTTCACAACTTTTCTATCACTATTTTTCCGGATAATTTTTCCATACTCTTCATACTTTCAGTAATAACTGTAATAGTGAAAGTAGCAAACACACGAAAAATAAACTAAAAGTTATACAATATTTACTTTCATACCAATTGCATTGTGCAATTTCCTGACCTAACCAAAGATAATGAATTACGCACACGAACACAGGTAATGTAAGGAAACACACTTTTCCTAAAGCAATTAACCATGGATTTTAATCTACAGGGTAGGCTAAGGTGTAAGGGTGTATCGAAACATTATAACAAAGGTGTAAGAAACGAAAGGAATGGCTATGAGGGTTTTTCTAGGGGTATCTTACTCTAAAAGTGAGAGTAACAAAGGGTTTATATGGGGGTTAACTAACCAGTGTAGTTAGTTAATATCACATAACATATAAAGGCTATTTGGGTGTAATCCTAGAAATTTACCAATTTAGACAAGTCACTCCAATTATATAGATAATACTTATTATGGTGGTCTCGAATAGTATACATGCCAAGTTCTAAAGTTTACAAGTCACCAGCACACTAAAGTTTTAATATTTTTGAAAGAATAGAGTTATGTGTGCCGCTATGTAATTTAGACTTTAAACAAAAACATGCTAACAAAATTTTAATTTTGATATATTAAGCGCATTTTAAGCATATTTTGAAAAAGTTTAGGACAAGTAAGTGTTCTAATTCTCCAATCCCCCAACTTAAGTTAAACAACGTCCTCGTTGTTTGTGTCAAAGGTTAAAAACTGGAAAATAAAAGAATTAGAACAGAAAAACTCTCTTGAGATTTGCTCGGTATGATCTTCCATTATTTGTATAAGAGCAAAAATCAACTTTCTTGTGGATGAGAACGTTTATGCTTCATAAATGATGTATCCACAAAAATACAGGAATCTATAATACCATTTAGACTTTAACACACCTGAGTTAAGAAGGTTCAAACTTGCATAATACATTAGTAGTTAGTAAAAATAAGACCTAAAAAATTAAAACTGTATATCATCAGGTCAGTCGATACGCCGTATCTTATGGAAAAAGATACGCCGTATCGAGCCTGGAATAAGTACGAATCAGAATAAAAGAAGCGTCGCATCCTTAACCAAGGATGCGCCGCATTAAATATACTGACAAAAAGTTTTATAGTCAAAAATAAAAATGCAGAAAATGAAATAAGATATGACCAGTGCAGGTGATGCGTCGCATCCTATGATGGAGATGCGCCGCATCTAATGCAGGTCTAACAGACTCGACACAGAACAGAAAAGTAAAAAAAATTTCTTCCGGGTTGTCTCCCGGTCAGCACTTGTCTTTATTCCAGAGTCTTCAAGTTAGACTCACGTTCAGCTCCTTAATACCGATCACTGAAAGAGTCGGAAGCATCGCGCTCCCTCATCGCCAGTCCAGTAATATTGAACACTCCTTGCTCGTCCTTAATATCCACGCCATTCTTCTTTAATATCTGTATAAACAAAGTTCTGTCCCTTTCGGGCAGAGATGACAAAATAATAGACGGGAAATTCTTACTATTATATAGGCATAAATATGCAAGGTGGGGTGGTAGTTCAATAAACATATCATTATTCAAATTTGTTTTCTCAACTATTCTCCTACGTTTGTTAATTACTTCGCAATCATACCACTCATCATCAGAATCATTAACAATATCGCGCCTAAGTTCGGTAGGTACATTAAGGTCAATAAATTCCTCGAAGTTCTCATGATTAGGATTAGTTGAGTTGTTTTGAATCAATGTTTCCCCCATAAGCCTAGCTTCTAGATCGAGGTCCATATGTTCTCTTAATCCTAGCACATAGACGCCTCTAATTATGCTTTTAGCAGGATTTTGGCACTTATAGACTAGTTTATTATTCCCTACCTTTAATGAGATTTTTCTTTTAAATACATTAATCTTAGCATGGGCGGTAGACAAGAAAGGTCTTCCAAGGATTAAAGGAATCTTAACATCCTCGGGCATATCTAATATAACAAAGTCTACGAGGAAAACAAACTTTTCAATCTTAACTAGCACATTTTCAGCAATCCCTTCAGGTCGTTTTACCGTTTTATCAGCCAATTCAATAAGCAGCTTAGTTGGTGCTAATTTTCCTAGTCCTAGGGTAGTGAATGTCTTAAGAGGCATAACACTAACGCTAGCTCCTAAGTCAGCTAATACATTATTGAAAGATAAGTCATTAATTGAACAAGGTAAAGTAAAACTTCCTGGGTCCTTTTCTTTATGAGGCAAGGCACGTAAGTCGGTTGCAGAGCTCTCTTCTTTCATTGTAGCCTTGATCTCCTCTTCAATATTTGCCTTCTCTTTGAGTAACCTCCTTAAACTGATTGAAGAATTAAAGAAAGGTTCGGGCTTTGCAGCATCATTACCATTCATCAATCTTCTAGGAAAAGGTATGTTAGGCGTGACTTCTTCAGCAGTGCATATGGCCTTGACATGATCTCTTGGGTTAGTTTCAGTTGAGCTAGGTAAACTTCCGTATCCCCTTTCTTGAAGAACTTTGCTCATTTGTCTGATTTGTTGTTCCAATGCTTTGATCGAAGCTCCTTGATTTCTTGTTATAGTATCCGTTGAGGCTCGGATTTCTTTGATCACAGCAGTGTTCTCTTCATGTCTTTTAGCAGCATCGGCCATAATTTGCTTTAAAGTGTCATCCAAAGTCTGCCTCCTTTCTTGATAAGTGGGATTATAGTTGTTCTTTTGATAGTATCCCGGAGCAGCTTCCCTAAATCTTCCTGAAGGTCGGAATGGTTTTCCAAATTGTGTGTAGTATGCTTCTTCAAAAGTCTCACTTTCATTCTTATTAGGGCAATCTTTAGTGTAGTGAGGTCCTTCGCACTTTTCACATCCAACTTGGGCAGCATAAACTTTCTCATCACGCTTCTTCATCTCTCTACTAATTTTATCCAATTGAGCTTGAATTGCAGCAAACCTGTCAAAATTAGTGCTGCTCTTAGATCTAGTAGAGGTTCTGTCGTGCCATTTTTGAGAGTGATCAGCAGCTTCTTGGATAGCTTTTCTAGCATCGGCTGCACTCATTTGAGGCACAGCTCCCTTAGCATCCAAGATTTGTCTAGTAGGTACGTCCAATCCTTGATAGAACAATATTATCTCCTGCATTGGACTTAGATAATGTTGAGGGCATTTCATTAATAAGTCTTTAAATCCTTCCCAAGCTTGATAAAGAGTTTCATCAGGTTCTTGCTTGAAACTGTTGATAGCCTCCATCTTTTTAGCAGTTTTAGCAGGTGGACAATATCTTTTCAGGAATTTGCTCTTCAAATCTTCCCATGTTGTGATTGAACTAGCAGGTTCATTCCTTAGCCACTTATTAGCAGCTCCTTTAAGCGAAATTGGAAAGATTCTTAGCATAAGTTGATCGTCAGAGACTCCTTCTGTAGTAAATAAATCTGCAATCTCGAGGACTTTTTCAACATGTTCATTAGCATCTTCATGTTCTGTTCCACTGAAAGCATTTTCTCTTAGCTCCTTGAGAAACTGACCCTTCAACTCAAACTTTGAATTTTCATCAAACTTCGGTCTAGCAACTCCTGAACTGTAATCAGCACGGGTTTTGTTCATGTATTCCTCCATAGTAGTGTTTTCCGCCATTGTTTCTGTTTCTTCTTCCTCCTTCTCTTCAGAAAAGTAATCAAGCTCGAATGAACTTGAAATTTCAAAGCTTTTTGTGTTTAAAAGCCTTTTAAGCGAATGTAAGGCTCGTTCAGGATCTTCGAAAGGTTTAATTAGGTTCTTAATTGAACTCCTGGTCATGCACTTCCTGAAACCATCACAAAAGCATCAGTAGGGTATGTTCAAGAAAGTAGTATATCAGAAAATTAACAACGAAAACGGAATACGAAAAATAAAAGTTACTGATATCTGCCAACGATGCGCCGTATCCAAAAAGTTGGATACGCCGTATCTTATTTCGTTAAAATTTAATCAGACTTTTATTCAGAAAACAGATACGCCGCTTATAATTTTAGAATGCGCCGTATCAGGTTTAAATTATCAAAAATCGATTATATTTATTAAAATTAAATGCGTCGTATTACCAAAAGCTAATGCGCCGTATTTTCGTTACGTTTCAAAATACAAGATTTTTGATTTAGTAGATGCGCCGTATCGATAAAAATCGATGCGTCGCTTTTGTTTAATAATTTGAAAAACTGTTTTTAATTTAAATAGTAGATACGCCGTATCTGTTAAAACAGATGCGTCGTATGGCGTTAGGGTTTAGAAAAATTTCTTATTAAAAACACAATACGCCGTATCTTGGGGAAAGATGCGTCGTACTCGAATTTATTAAACGCGTTGTATTTTATAAAAATAAAAACGCAATACGCCGTATCTGTGAAAACAGATGCGCCGTATCGTTTGTATCAGCACAGTACAACGATAGCAGAATGCAGAAAAATACAGAAAAGAAAAACAAAAATAAAATCAAACAAAAAGAAACAAAAATTACAGAAACAAAAACACACAAAAACAGAAAATATGCAAACTATACAATGAATGCAATCTATCTAATATATAACAGAGTTAGTGGTTAGAATCTAATAAAAAAAACTAAAAAGAAAAACCTAATTAAAATAATAATCAAATTAACAGATAATAACAATTCACTCCCCGGCAACGGCGCCAAAAACTTGGTGCGCGTGCGTGTCGTTGCGGTTTAGCAATATTAATGCCTACTCAAGTTTTAAATTTATATTTATCCGACTTATCAATAACACACACACTTAACGAGCAGTGTACCTGGTCAGTATGAATATAATTGTAAGTAGAGTGTCGATCACTAAGAGTGGAACGTATTATCTAGTTATTCTAATCAGTATTTTAATATCCTAAGTTAGCTATACAACCTAATCTAATGCAAGGAGGTTCAGCCTGAAAGGCTGGCACGCTTTGGTTATGATTAAATAGTAAACTAAACTAATGAACACGAATCAACGATTAGCACACACGTACACAGATAGATACTCGAGACAATAAGAAGACCTGTCCTGATAATTAAGTAGTTTGTCACTTGTTTTATTGCTAGTTTTATATGAAGTGTATGTAATTAAACCTTTCTCGTTGGCTCTAATCTTATCGGCGAGTAAACCCTTAATGATTACTTATGTCTATCCTATTTATTAAGCGTCTCTTAAATAGGCGAGGAAGGGGCATGGCGACCCAAGCAATGCTCAGCTAGACACAGAGGTTATCAATGCACTAATAAAAGTCACCAAAGACATCAACATATAAACTTTAATTAATGGGAAAGCAATATTAAGGGGAGTGCATGATTTTCCGTAGTCACATGACACAAGCCCATCAATCCTGATGAATTAAAGTGTACTAAAACAATAAAACAAAACTACTTAATGAATTGAATACATGCAGGACCTTCTTACAGCTCTTGTATCTTTGTTTAGGTGTGTCTTGTGCTGCTTGGTCGTCTGAATTCGGCTCTAGGGTTTTGTGGTCTTCGGTCTTTTTATAAAACTAAGCTCCCGAAATTCGTCTGGCCTTGGGGTATTTATAGTTTCTGTCTGAGGGATAGATGCGGCGCATAGAGTTGATAGATGTGGCGCATTGACTTAACTTCGCGTGGGGTCCAAGATTAATATATTCAGGAATATTCGTACACCGTCTTCAGATGCGGCGTATCTTGATCTTTGTATGCAGCGCATGTACTTGGATTGTAACTAGTGAAATCTTGATAGTGATACGCCGTATGTTAGAAGTATATTGCGGCGTATCTGGAGTAGAACGAGCTTGATCTTCTGGATTTCAGTAGGCTTTTGACATCTTGCTTGGTTTGCTCCATAATTAGTCCAAAATCGCCAAGTTTCACATAATGCTTGTTTTTACCTGAGAATTACTAAAGTAAACATTAATGTATCGATTCTCATAGATAATATAATAAAACAAGTCAAATAAATAGGATAAATGATAATAATAAAATGTACTTATTTGAGTTCATCAGTTTGCAATGATTAGAAAAGTATGTTTTGTTTGTGGAAGTTTTGAGTATATGGCTGCTTATTGTGATTCTAACCCATGGTAAAAGAGGGTTACTGGGAATGTAAAGGTGAACAGGAATAACAATGCTAGGGTAACTCAAAATGGTCCAACTAGATTGACAAACCCTAATGCAAATCATAAGATGTGACCTAAAGCTGTTATGTTAAAGACTGGCATAAAAACAGTTTCAACTGCTAGTCAAAATCAGTGGTTTAAAAACAAGCAAACTGTTTCTAGTGCAAAACAATTTTCAAATCATGCACAAACAGTTAAAAGTCATTTTTATCAGAAAACAGCAATGGCTAATCAGAAGTGGGTGCCTAAGGTTAAACAAGCAGTTCCAACTGCTAGGTCAGCAGTTCCAACTGCTAGACCAGCAAATCCGACTGCTAGGCACTTAAATGTTAAGGGAAAATGGGGCAATGCTGTCAAGGCCTCAGCACATTGGGATAAACATCTTACCAGACCCAATGGTGCATCAAACAAGTTTTCTCATCTTGATGCACAAGGCAGATCCAAACCAGTGATGGTTTGGATCCCCAAAAGAAACTAACACCTTTATTTTGTGTGCAGGAACATCCCTCAAATGACAAAGAAGATAGAGGATTTTCAGATAGTGGATGTTCAAGGCACATGACAGGCAACAAGTCATATCTTTCAGACTTTATTGCTCTGGATGGAGGACCAGTTGTCTTTGGTGGTGGTGTTGGAGGAAGAATTACTGGTAAAGGGGTAATTAAAACTGGTAACCTTGATTTTGAAAATGTGTATTATGTACCAGAACTTAAGTACAATCTTTTCAGTGTATCACAAATTTGTGATAAACAGAACAAAGTTTTATTTACTGATACTGATTGTCTTATACTTTCCCCTGATTTCAAGCTACCTGATGAAAGTCAAGTATTGCTTAAAATCCCTAGAAAGGATAATACATACAGTGTTGAGATGAATAAACTAGTTCCTAAGGTTGGACTTACTTGTCTTGTTGCAAAAGCCACATTGGAAGAATCAATGTTATGGCACTTGAGGCTGGGTCATGTTAATTTTAAAACTATTAACAATATTGCTAAACATGGATTGGTAAGAGGTTTGCCAAAAAAAATTTCTCAATGACAAAACTTGTGTTTCTTGCCTTAAGGGTAAGCAACATAGAGCCTCATGTAAGCCAAAGACCCAGAACTCTATTTCTCAAGCTTTATATATGTTGCATATGGACTTGTTTGGTCCTACCTCTGTGAATAGTTTGAATTTTAAGAGATACAGCCTTGTTGTCACTGATGATTATAGTAGGTTTTCTTGGGTATTCTTTATGAAAACTAAGGATGAGACAAGTGAAATACTTAAGACCCTTATTGTTGAGGTAGAAAACCTAGTTGATAAGAAGGTTAAAGTAATCAGATGTGACAATGGGACTAAATTTAAGAATAGAGTGATGAATGACTTTTGCAGAGAAAAAGGTATTAAGAGGGAGTTTAGTGTAGCTAGAACCCCACAGCAAAATGGTGTAGCTGAGAGGAAGAATAGGACTCTTATAGAGGCTGCTAGGAAAATGTTAGCTGACTCTAAGCTACCAGTTTCATTTTGGGCTGAAGCAGTTAGCACTGCTTGTTATGTGTTGAATAGGGTTTTAGTTGTACAACCTCACAATAAGACTCCTTATGAGCTTGTTAGAGGTAGAACCCCTGCTTTAAGCTTCATGAGACCTTTTGGTTGTCATGGTACTATCCTTAATACCAAAGACCAACTAGGAAAGTTTGATGGGAAATCTGAGGAAGGTTTCTTTGTTGGTTACTCTCTGCACAGTAAGGCTTTTAGGGTGTACAATACAAGCACCAAGCAAGTAGAAGAAAATCTGCACATAGAATTTTTGGAGAATAAACCAAATGTTGCAGGTGTAGGTCCAGATTGGATCTTTGATATAGACAGTCTTTCAGATTCCATGAATTATGTGCCTGTTACAGGTACAAATACTAATAATGATGCAGGTACAAATACTTTGAGTGTATACTTGATAGCACGCGGAATTTACTACCAAGTACTTAGAAGAATATGATTATGTTTGGTGATTGAATAAGTAAAACAATAAGAACAACGATATCAACCAAACTTATCACTTCACTATATTGAACGATTACAATAGATCTGAATGATATGTGTATATCGTATTGTATTTGTATATATGAAACCCTAATCTAAGGATCTCCTTTTATAATGTAAAGAGTCCTTTACATGTTAAACATCTAACCATATCATTCTATATCTGTTAGACCCGTTTCCCGGGTAGTGGGACCCCACCCTAGATGAAATGGATCGAGTCTAAATGTGGTTGTTAAGGGTAAAGGATTATAGTGTTAACTGTTAAGTGTTAATCTGTTATGGCCTAGATGCGGCGCATCTAGGAAGTTTCATGCGGCGTATGGTAGAATGGAAAGTAGAACCGACTTATTATAGTCCATGCGCCGTATTGTATATGGAGATACGGCGTATATGTGGATGCGGCGTATCTATGAAGATAGATGCGGCGCATCGACCTTAAATAAGCAGAAATGACAGAATTGCCCTTGTAGCTAAAATCTTCCCCATTTATCTATAAGTTTCCATACTCTCCTGTAAAAGAGAGTGTGTTTCCTGTGAATGCCGAACCAAGGAGAAAGAGAGGGAAAAGATAAAGGTGAAAGTGCTATGATGATGATTATTAAATGGCATGATCTCTAGCCATGATTCCCCTTCAAGTAAGTAGCTATGTTCTTGATGATTATAAGTTATAGTTAGTGGGTTTTCATCATATGATCAAGATATGATCATATGATGATATGGTATGGAAGATAAGTGTATTTGATGGGTTTTGATAACCCTTGTTATGTATTTTGATTATTATGTTGTTAGGTTGTGGAAGATTATGATGAAGGATGATTATGATGATGATGATGATCCTTGTTATTGTTTAGCTTGGTGTGAGGTAAGTAAAATGATGATAGCATATGTTATATGGATTTCCATCATTATGTATTATGTATGTTTATGTCAAGAAAGATTAGCTTGAGTTATGCCTATGTGATGTTAAGATATGGCTTATGTGAAGAATGGATGCTATGAGATAAGTTGATGTTATGTGCTAGATGAGATGTGAAGTAAGTGGTTTATGTATATGATGCATTATGTGGTTTGAAGTATAATGGTATGTTATAGTCGTTTTACTTACTAAGCGTTATCGCTTACGGTTTAGTTGTCTAACCGTTTTGTAGGTGCTTATGCTATGGCTTGGATGTAAGGATATATGGGCTAAGGATTTGGTTATGCAAGATGGGTAGTCTTGGTAAGGATGTAGAGCTTAGGTAGATACCGAGCTCAAGTGTATAAGTTTGTACCCCCGTTGGTCTTTTATGAGTAAACAAGTGTTAGATAGTATGTCAAGTGTTTTGTAATGAATTGGAAGTCATTTGGTATGCTTAAGTATGTTTTATGTGTTTATGGGTTAAGTTAAAGGGGTGTTTGGATAGGTGTCCATTCGTACCCATTTTGGAGTCAAACGGGTCAATTGCCGTGTATTATAGTTGGATATGGCTTTGAATGTAAAATGAGTATTTTGGTACAGGTTATAGTGTTGAAAAGGTGTCAAAGTGGTGTGTTGAGTTTATGCAGGTCTTCCTGCTGATGTTCTGTCTAAATTGGTCGATGCGGCGCATCTAATATGTTAGATGCGATGCATCAGAAGTTTAAAGTGATGCGGCGTATCTAATATGTCAGATGCGGCGTATCATAAGTTTGGGTAGATGCGGCGTATCATTTCAGGTTGATACGGCGCATAGTCTCGCATCAGTAGATGCGGCGTATCCCTCAAAAGGATGCGGCGTATCGTTGGTCACAGAAGAGTTATGTAGTTGTATTATTCAATTGTGTAATAATGTTTTGGAGGTTGTTGAGTATATGTTCTTGCAAATGTTTTAAAGGGTTAAATGTTATAGACTCTGATATTTAAATGAAGAATTTGTATGAGTCCGTTTTAGTTAAACATTTCCGTGTCAAAAGTCAAAGTTTTTGGTAAAAGCGGGCACGAGGTGTTACAATATCAATAAGATATATACTATATCTTTTCTATAATTATCTTCAAACGGTTTCAACATGATCTCATAAGCAGTCTTAACTGTTCTTCCTTCAGCAGTCCAAACTGCTCTTCCATCAGCAGTCTTAACTGTCCTTGTATCAACAGTCTTAACTGTTCTTGTATACTTCAACCGTACAAACTGCCTAAGTTTAATTCCCAACAATCCTCCCCTAAACTTATGATTTTGATGCAAATCAATAAGTTTCTTGAATTAAACATCTGATTTCGTTGATGGGGTGGATTCTTTCAAACACTTGACTTGAATCATGAAACACTTTGGGAATTATCTTCATATATCACACTCTTTTGGTCAACTCCTCAAAAATTACCAAAATTAATTTAATTCCAGCAAGAAATTAATTCCTTATACCAACCCAAAGTTAATTCTGCATATCAACCACGCATTGAATGCTATTAAACCTTCATTAACTCTATAAAATCTCGCATATTCACACAAAATCTTCTTCAACACAAATATTTTAAATTCTTCAATCACAATGTCTTCTTCACCAAACATCATAGAAATTTCATCTGATTCTTCTTCTAATTCCGAAGATTCAGGATGGAACAACTATTTTCCTCCAAACTATTCTTCAACTTCAAGAGTTAATCTTTCAAAGAAAAAGACTATAACATCCTCATCTGAAGAAATTTCCTCCGATGAACTTCCTCCTTATGTTGATGATTCATCCTCCTCTTCGTCTGACTCTTCTATCCCTTCTGACTCTGACGATGATGAACTTCAAAAACTATCAAACTTACTCACAAAAGAATTTGAGAAAGTAGCATCATCAGTGAAGATCCCTGTTCCAAAGAAGAAAAACTCTGTTCCAAAGAAGAAGCCTGAGAAGCAGCAATTTCCATCTCCAAGATCAGTAATACTGGCACTTCCCTGCAAGAAGGTGTCTGAACTCATGGGTAGCAGAGAAGCCCGCAGCAAAATCATGCCAGATATCACTGGAAAAGGAAAAGGAAAGCTTGAGTAGTTGTGTTGTCTTTTGTGTTGTGTAGAATGTTTTGTTGATAGTTGGTAGATTTTGTTGGTTTTTCCTTGTAATTGTATGAAGCTTTGTATTGAATCCACCTTTATAATGAATAAAATTTAAGCACTTCATTATAATTCATCTCTGACTTCTTAATTCCTCCCCTGAATTTCATAATCAGCAATCATCTTTAACAGCAACTAGAACAAACTTTAATTCCTCCCCTGTTTGGAAGAATCCTCACCATCAGATGAACTAGAACATAAGTTATCCAAGCTTAGCATCCAATAAGACCATTTGTACAAGTTACCATCAATTTAGTTGTTTTAGTTTCAAACTGCTCTCAACACTTCCAGATGTATTACCTTCTGAGAGAGGTGTATCACAGAGCATAAACTCAGTAGGAACTAAGTTTTGAACAATCAGTACAAACTGGTGAAGGCAGTTGTTCAGACTGTTTACCCCAGCAGTACAAACTGTTATCAAAAAGATTTCAGAGATAAAATCAAAATTTGAATTTTAATTTGTGGATTCGAAAACAGTTTTATCCACTTATAGTTTTTAGCAAACTATACAACATAAGTGTTCCATTCAGCAGGTAAACTGTTTAGAAACTTCATGTTGAGATCTTCTTGAGGTATCACAATCTTCAACACAGTAAGTTGACTGATGATCTTCTGAAGCCTATTAAAGATTTGATCCAAAGTTTCATTGCTTGATGCAGTGAAGTTCTCATAACTTTGCTTGAGTAGGTGCCTTCTTGGTAGCTTCATTGCCACCAAATCTTTCCACCACTGCTTCAAAGAGAGTTTTAGCCGACTCATAATGGCTAAAGTTCAGCACTTGATCATTAGGAATTGCCATTAGTAACAAATTCCTAGCCTTCTGATCATTCTTCTTTTTGATTCTCTCCTCGTTTGTAACTGGCTTAGTGCTAAGCTTTGTGACCTTGGAACCATCCACACGTGTTTCTTCAACAACAACTGGTTTGAAGGAATCACCATTGATAATAATATCCCATAATGCATAGTCTTGCACCATGAAGTATTGCTCTATCCTGAGCCGCCATTGTAACACCTAAAAATCTGAAACATGGTAAAAAGACCAAAATGCCCCTACGATCTAAAAAACTTAATAAAAAGCTTATAAAGTACCGAATCAATCCCGAACTTCTGGAAATGGGCAAGATATGATACCAAATAATTTTGGAAACTATGATTAATATTTTTAAAAAGTACAAAATACCCAAAATACCCTTTAAGAACCGAATGAATATTATATGCATTATTATTATTATTTTTATTATACATTATATATAAAAATAAGTACAAATAATTATGGAAACTCATCAATTTGATTTGGCCCAAATTAATTCTGAGATTTTGGCCGGCCAAGCCCTCCCCTAAACTCGGCCACATTCCTTTTATTGTGTAACAAACCCATTAAACCTAATAACAAGTTACCGAAAATCAAAAACACACACATGAATCCAAAACGTGTTCATCCGGCCATCTAAAAATTTTGTGGTATTTTTCTAGAGTTCTTCATCAATTTAGGGAGCAAGAAAAATTGGTTTGAGGATTTAAGGTCCATTCGTTTGTTCGTTACATTATTTCTTGTCAATAAATCAATCCGAGAGGTATAAATTCTAAAAGCTATTTCTACATGTTAAATAATGGTTCTAATATTTTTCTTACACTTAGTATATCATGTATGATCTGTGAAAAATGTTGGAATTAAATCATGCAAGCTTTAAGTGGTCGAATGGAATTAAAATATGTAACATGGTTTAATTATGTGAATCATGTAATACGAATTTTCTAGGATGTCTTACTAATTTTTATGAGTTACTTGGTCATCATATAATCTGGGAAAAATGGTAATTCGAATTGTAGATGCCTAGGCTGGTCGTGGTGAATTTAAAGAAATAAAACGGGTGTAAATTCTAATATATGCTAATCGAATTTTTGAGGCATGGAGATTATTTTTTTTAGATTCTATATAAGGTATATGATCCAGGGAAAGTAAGAGTTTGATTTTTAAAAGCTCAAAATGTCGAATTTGGACTTAATTTAAAATCGGGTTTTTAAACTAAAATGGAGAAAAACTAGAAATTAGGGTTTACGATGGAACTAGGGCTTGCAAATCTGGAATTTGTGATTTAATAATATAATTATGATGTGTTAATTATTGGGTAATGATTGGGGAAGGTTAGGGTTTGGATTTTGAATTTTTATGGTTATACGATTTGATTTTAAAATGATAAGGGGGTGTTTTGTAATTAAATAAACTTGTGGGTTATTTTTGTAATGTTAATTAGATCAGTACTAAAGTGTAAAAATTATAACATGAGGGTCTTATATGTAAAATTATCAAGATATGGATTTAAAATGCAATTAGGGATCGAATTAGAATTAATTTAAATGGAGGGGTTAAAAGTGTAAATTATGAAACTTAAAGGACTATAATTTGATTCTGAATAAAATATGTGTTTTAATCATTAACTTACAATGTTTTCATTTAAAACCCTTAACTTTGGAATATTTACATTTTAAACCCTATGCTATCAAAACTTGTCAAGATCTACCCTATGTTCATAATATGACTAAAGAATGACTTAACTTAAGTTATGATACTTAATCCTTCTAATTATGGAAACCTGCTAAATAAGGAAACTTTTCTAAATATGGAAACTTACTAAATTTGGAAACCTTCTAAATCTGGAATGTTACTTAAAATGGAAGGGCAAGTTAAAATAAGTAATTGAGAACCTATTGTAATTCTCTTCTACTCCTTTAGGTGTGAAGAAGGAGAGGTCCTGATCCATTTCTGTGCTTTCTATTCTTGTCTTTGTTTTGCATTCGCGATAAGGTACAGATACTCTGTCCTTTTTCAGTAAGGGTGTCTTATTCCCTTGACATGATTTGATTTCTGATTCGTTAAGTTTTCCCAAAGCCATTGCTATGTTTTCCTTTGTTGTGAACCTTTGATATGACCTTTGTTTTGTATACTTTGATCTGTTAAACTCTGATTTGGACCTTTGATACTATTTCTGAAATGATTTGATATGAACCATCTGTTATGAACTATCTGTATTGGACCTTTGGATATGACCTTCTGATTGGATTTGACACATGACACTTAGTTTGATACCCGAGCCAAAATTTGTGACCCTAGCCATTAAGGTAACATGGCCATGTCATTGATGCACCGATGGCGTGACTCTAGTGTGTTGGAGTGATGTTACACACCGTCCCTTTGTTTTGGTCTGCATGTGATTGGGTAGGGGCGTATAGATGCATCCTAGATCTGTTCTGTTTAGTGGATTATCTGTTATATGATTTGTTATTGTCTGGTGACTGGTACTGTGTGCAATACATGCCTTTCACATATATCTGGGAGCTAGCTACTCCATTTGAAGAATGAGGACACCCCTCATATTATCTGATCATCTGAGAGGTCTCCCCTCTATATGATTATGAAGATGTGGTTACTATATCTGATTTGTCTAGGCTCGTGGTGGATTACTATCCTATTCTGTTCATTATACCTTCACATCATTTATACTTTATGATATTTCCCCATTGCACTATATCTTATTTCTGTTTCGTTATCATTACTTTGTTTATGTATCTGTTCACTGAGCTTTTTAAGCTCAGCCGCATTTCTTTTCCTGCGGCAGGTTCTTAGTTGGAAGCTGGGTTTGAGTGAAGAGACCTTTAGACTTAGAAGACTTTGATAGTATTATGAAGTAGAGGCTATTAGAAGGATTTGCATTTACAGACTTAGTATTTAGTTTTAGTTTCATTTATAACCTTGTAACTCCAGTATTTCATTTGTAACCTTTGAAATTTCTTGTATTACTATAGATGTATGTTTTGTCTGATCTGATATGAAACCATTATCGTGATATCTTAACCCTTGCCGGGTTGGGGTGTTACAGCCATAAGTCGTATTCATATTGTTTCAGCATGGGGAGTTTAGCAAGGATTGAGGTTTGAGGTGTCTCCATGTCCATCTTCTTGGATTGCTAGTGAGTAAATACTTCTGATTCTTCTAAACTCAACGTATCAAAAACCTTGGCTCTGATACCACTTGTAGAAACTAATAACGAGCTAAAGATAGTTTCTTGGATCGTTTTGAGCCTTAGGGTTCAACAATAACAATGAATATTAATGCACAGCGGAATAAGAACAAATCAATTGTTATTGACACAAAGTTTCTTTTTAACACTTTACGCCTCAATATTATTTGATCAAGATAATACGGTTATGTTGGGAATTATATTTTCATAGATTTGATGATACAAAAACAAGAAGAAAGAAACATGAAGAATGCTGAAGTGATAAGCAAAATACACTAATATGACTCTGCTGTTTGCAATAACTCTGCTGTTTAGTGCAATAACTCTGCTGTTTGCAATAACTCTGCTGTTTAGTACAAAAACTCTGCTGTTTAGCTGCTGCTGATCAATGAGTCATACTGCTGCTGGATGGATAAGGATGAAAAAGATATTTTGTATTTGAGTCAAGTATATCAAGTAGATAATATCTAGATATGTTCTCAGTCAACAAAGTTGTAAAACAAGATACATGTTGTATCTTAATGACTGACACATACATAAGCAAGTAGTAGACTAAAGCTTATCAATTTTGTAATGATCTCCTTTATACTATAAAAAGGAGATCACACCCTTAGATAAAAAGGTGTATCACTATGTGATTAGTGATCACCAAAGTGCTTCGTACTTTCATATTACAATAACACAAAGTTGTGTTAAAATGTAAGAGCACTTAAAGAGTGTGTGTGGGAACATTGGACATGGGGTCTGATGTTGTTTAGTTTGTTTAGCCTCAAGGATCTTCGATCCCTGATTAGATAGTAATCGTGTTATAATTGATCATGTAACATTGGGGCTAATGGAATAAACAAACGGTAAACTTGGAAAAACCTTGTTGTGATAGTATTGTATTCTTCATTTGAATATTCCGCCAATATTATCATTGTTCTTTAAACGTAGAAATCCTAGATCAAAGGTGTAACAACCTAGAGTCCATAAACGATCACAAAACTTATTGTTAGTAACCTCTAAAATAAGTTTTTCACAGGTTACACTAATCTTGTAACAGGAATCAAGAGATTCTTGAAGCGACTACACAAACTCTAGTCTAGTCTAGGCGTTTACCATCTATGTCCTAGACACACACACACACCTTTAATCGATTACATTGTGGAAGACACACTAAAAACTAATTCCCTTGATCTCTTTATATAGAGAGATATTAGGGTTACAAAGAGATAACTATTAATTAATACAAAATATTTAGTAAATCTTCCTAACAATTAATAAATATCTTCTGTATCTTCAATCTTTGTAGTTTTCCTCTTTGTCACAAATAGCCCCTCATGTTTCATTCTTCTATTTATTTTGTCTCATCAAATCTAGAATCCCAACAATCTTCCCCTATTTGATGATGACAAAACAAACAAAGTCGTGTACGACCTTCCCTAGACGAAGTAGAAAAGTTGAGATGTAATCATCTCCCTGAATGAAACAAATTTGTCTTCCTTGTCTTCCCCTTAAGCCATGCCATGCCATCACAATATTTCTTCCCCTTTTTGTTATCAACAAATAGAGAATGAATAAACAGTAGAAACTTCCCCTCGAGTGATGCATGTACATAAAATGATTCTCCAAATCTGTAGGCTTTATATATTGTTAAAGAAAAATAATCATCACCAATTTGATGTTGAAGTAGAAGAAACCAACCCTGTGTCTTATGCCTTGTACTAAAAGACTTCGAACGTATACCTTCTGTATAGGGAGACCGCAATCTCTTGACAAGAACCACTGAGCACAATAACGTAACTCCTTCAAGTGTTTTGTCAATTCGTAGTCACCTGAATGAACAAACAAGTTACCTCCTGCTGAAAAGGTATGCTAAGACACAACCTTGAAAAATTCCACTGCATCATCAAAGAAGCAACAAAAACTTGAACTCTGTGAATGAGTCTTCTACAAAGAAAGATGATATTCCTTCATCAAGTGGTATAGACAAAGAGAAGGATGCTGCTGAAACAAGTGGTCAGAATGGTAAAGAAGCTGAAATTCCAACGAGCAGTTCCAATGGAGTTAGCACTGCTCAACCTCAAGTTCCAACTGCTGAGCAAAATATTGAGACTGCTGGACCAAGTCAACCTCATTCACCAGTTGATACTGCTGAGTTTGATTTCTTTGGAGATGGTCTGCAAAACATGCCTACTAGCTATGCAATTCCTTCTACTCCCCATACTATTGTGCATAGGAATCATCCACTTACCAATATCATAGGAGATGTACAGTCTGGAGTCAAGACCAGAAGGCAAATTCAAGACCCAGATCATCATGGATTTCTCAGTGTGATTTATGAAGAGAAATATCATGAAGATGAGCATGAGTGTATGTTTGTATGTTTTCTCTCTCAGGTTGAACCCAAGAATGTGTTAAAAGCTTTAGATTCATCAAGTTGGGTTGAAGCTATGCAAGAAGAGCTACTTCAATTCAAAATTCAAAATGTTTGGGTTCTGGTTGATCTACCAAAGGGAATGAGAGTGATTGGTACAAAGTGGGTATTCAGGAACAAGAAGGATGAGAGGGGCATTGTTATAAAGAACAAAGCAAGATTGGTTGCTCAAGGCTATACTCAGGAGGAGGGTATAGATTATGAGGAAGTTTTTGCTCCAGTTGCCAGGATTGAAGCAATAAGATTATTTATTGCTTATGCTTCATATATGGGGTTTATGGTCTATCAAATGGATGTGAAAAGTACATTTCTGTATAGTACTATTGATGAAGAGGTTTATGTTTCACAACCTCTAGGTTTTGTCGACCCAGAGCATCATGACAAGGTTTATAAAGTGGTGAAAGCTCTATATGGATTGCATCAGGCTCCAAGATCTTGGTATGAAACTCTGGCTAAATATCTTCTGAAGAATGGGTTTCATATAGGGAAAATTGATCAAAATCTTTTTATTAAGAAGGACAAGGGTGATATTCTACTAGTACAAGTCTATGTAGATGACATCATTTTTGGTTCTACAAAGAAACAGATGTGTAAGGAGTTTGAAAAGCTGATGAAAGACCAATTTCAGATGAGTTCTATGGGAGAGCTTACCTTCTTTCTAGGTCTTCAAGTACAGCAAAAGTCAGATGGTATATTTATCTCTCAGGATAAATATGTTGGTGAAATTTTGAGGAAATTTTAATTCACAGATGCCAAGGTTGCTAGCACACCAATTGACAAGGAGACACATTTGTTATTAAAGGATCACAGTGGTAAAGATGTGGATGTGCACATGTATAGATCTATGATTGGGTCTGGTATGTGCTTAAACACATACCTTTATTTGACCAAAACCGGACCCAAATAGACCAAAAACTAACCATAAATGCCAAAGATATTGTGTTTTTGTGTTTGTTTCTATGCATGTACGGATATCATGAAAAAGGGACAAAATCAAGCAAAATCCGAGAAAATGAGCACGAGACGTGGAAAAGATATTTATAGAGCCGAAGCTGGGGAAAAATTCGTCAAAGATAATATTTTTGAAGAATGGCCCTTGGATTATTTTTACTTGGCAAAAAATTACCCTTGGATTAACTTTGAAGAATGGCTGATTTGGTCCTTGATGTTGACTACAATTAAAACTTTGGCCCTTGTGTTAAATCCCATTTATACTATCCTAAAAACACAACCGGATCTAAAGTTACCACAACTAAACCCAAAACTAAACTATACCCAAACCCAATTAAACCCCACCAGCCCACTTAACATTATAAGCCCAAACCCACCTAAGATAATCAATTCGAGTCAAACCCGACCCAATCCCAACCTTAACTAATACCGGGTTCAAAACAATAAGAAGGGTCAAAATCCCCAAACCCGGTCAAAATACCTAATCCCTAACTCACTACTACTTCTTCTTCTCCCCTAAATTACCGCCCACATCCTCCATTAACCTCTTGCTAATCCCACCTCTCACCACCTCACCACTACCAGCCAAACCCTTCACGTGGGTTTGCCTTTGGTCCCCTCCCCTCCACCTCAGCGATCCGAGGCTACAAAAAAGATCAACGGATGAGATTCGAAGATGTGGAGACCAAGTTAACATCCAAGGGTCGATAAAGAAGCACAAACGCAAGAAGGGAACACACTCACACAACAAACACACTATTTCTAGGGTTTTTATTTTTTTTTAGTATAAATAGTAGTAGCAGTCGAGTAGAGGAACTAGGTTTATTTTAGCAAAATTAATTTAAGGTTTGTACTTTTTAATTTTTCAGTTGTAATTGACTCGTGGTTTAATTTAAGTTTATTTTTTTTGGCTTATTGTTATATTACTGCTTATCTTTGCTTATCTGATTCTTAATTTATGCTTATTCAATAAATATGTTTGCTTCTTCATTAGTCTTTTTATAGTTTAAAAAGAAAAAAAAAAAAAAAAAAAAAAAAGAGAAAAGAAAAAAAAAAAAAATTAGTCACTGCTTATTCAGTTGAATATGTTTGTGTTCTGAGTTTATGATTTTTAAGGGTGTATTTTGATCTGTGATGCTTTAGATATGCTAGCTGATAATTAGTTAGTGTAGTTGTATTGTCTGATCATTCTGAAATTAATCTGATCAATCTGAAATTAAGGGTGTAGTTGTATGAAATTAAGGGTGTAGTTGTATGAAATTAATCTGATCAATCTGAAATCAATTAGTTAGTGTAGTTGTATGATTTTTAAGGGTGTAGTTGTAGTTGTATTGTTCTGAGTTGAATGCTTTAGATATTTTGCATTGTCTGATCAAGTAAGTTAAGCTGTTCTGAACTTATCTTTTAGGTTAAAAATTTTGTTTCTCAGTTTTAAATCGTGTGATTCATTTGTTACTTTGGGTTGTTAAAAGAAAACTAAAAAAAAAAAACTATAGCAAAACTGCTATGCCTGGGATTCGAACCCAGGCCAGCAGACTCACAACACAAGCAACCAACCATTGCGCTCGCTTGTCTTCTTTGTTAAACTTTACAAAATTTTATTTAAAACCCTTTTATTTTTATTTTTTTTCTTTTTAGCTTATTGTGAGCTGTTGCTTATTTTCGGCTTATTTAAAAAAGCATTTTCACTTTTTATATTTTTCATAGCTCAAGTTTAGTATTAAGTATTTTAGAAAAAAATTTCAGAATTTTCTTTTTTTCCATTTAGTATTTTTAATCAATTATTTTCTTTTAAATAGTTTTTAATTTATAAAAAAATTATTAAAAAGTCAAAAAAATATTTTTCTTTTTTCCAAAATTTTCTTTTTATATTTAGAGTTTAGGAAAATTATTTTTTTATAAATTTAGGATTTAGAATTTAGAAATTTACTTTTATTTACGTTTTTTAAAATTCGTAACGTACGTTTTTAATTTAAATTTTCGTTTTAGATTTCGCGTGCTTAGATTACTTGTACTCGTAGCTTAATTAGCTGTTTTTATTTGATATTCCATTATTCGTAGTAAAAAAAAATCAAAATCTCTCACTTTTTACACATTCACAACACGTTTCACGTTCCGAAAACACGAAATTCCATTCACACCTTCACGGGAAAACGAACCTCGGGTCTTGCATATTTCTGTTGCAATTCTCCTTTTTGGGATATAAATTGCTTGAAACCAGTTTTTGGCGCCGCTGCCGGGGAGGGTTGAAGTGAATTCGTGAATTTGTTTCTCGATTCGTGTTTTGAAGATCCTTCCCTCGAAAGTTATTTGCTTTTATAAAAAGAAAAAAAATACAAAAAGAAAATAAAAATAAAACACTTTTCCTAAAGTGTTTTCAAAAATACAAAAATAATATAACCTCACTTTTTATGAAAAGTGTTGTAAACCATTCCTAAATAAACAACAAAAGAGATCGTGAAATTAAACGTTACTCGGATTATTTCTTTGCTACAACCTAATTACGGGGTTCTAGTTAGGCTTTGACATTAAATTGCAAGCCGAAAAGAGATCCATTCTTCTCTTACGCCACGCTGCGCGTAGTTTAGAAAGAAACGAGTACGGTTGATCAACGATCACCAAAAAGAAGTTAATTTTAATTTTTCCTTATAAAAACCCAAAAATATTTTCATTTTCAAATTTGGTTTTCTTTTTAAACCTTTGTTTGTTTTTGGTGTATGCACACCCGTTCTTCTTCTTCTCAACCTCTTCTTTCACCGCTCTCAAATCCCGAGAGAATTATCCGTCACAATCACCGTGTTCATTTCTCAACCGTTGAGGAAATGGCCGACTACCCAAACAATCAACACCCTCCGATGGGTGGTGATAATCACATGCCAGCTCCCGATCTCCGAACGATGGAGGAGTTGTGCCAACCCACAATACACGGACGTGGTGGCCCGATTGCCCCCGTCAATATTCAAGCCGCAGATTTTGGACTTAAGCATCATATGATCCAACAAGTCCAAAATTCTTGCCAATTTCACGGTTTGCCGGGTGACAATGCAAACAAGCATCTTGACAAATTTATTACCGTCACCCAAAGTATGAAACACAATGGGTTCACCGATGACGCCCTTCGTCTTTATCTCTTCCCATATTCCTTGACGCATCATGCCACCGCTTGGTTTGATCGTCTTCCCAAGAACTCCATTCACACTTTTGATGAGATAGTTTCAAAGTTCTTGGCGAAATATTTCCCACCGTCAATGGTGACGAAACTAAGGAATGAAATTAGTAACTTCCGTCAGCTTCCCGATGAATCCTTATTTGAGGCATGGGAACGCTACAAGCTTTCGATTGATCGGTGTCCAAATCATAACATGTTATTAGTCACCATAATAGATACGTTCTATAATGGTCTAACATTGAGACACCGTGATACGATTAATGCTGTAGCCGGTGGAACCTTTATGAAAAGGCGACCCGAAGAGTGCTATGATCTCATTGAAAACATGACTACCCATCACAATTATTGGGATTCCTCAGCCGAGAGGAATGAGTCTACTAGATCTGGTACTACTACTTCTTCTTCTAACCCCGAGATAGCAGCTCTCTCTAAGCAGATGAATGATATGTCCACTGCTATCTTAAGAATACATCAAAGTTTGAATCAAAACAACAACAAAAATCAAGTCAATATTGTTAATAATAGTTGTGAAACATGTGGTGGTCCACATCCTTATTTCGAGTGCCCAGCCTCCGGTGGCTACACTCAAGAGAATGTTTACGCTGCTACGGGATCCTTTAATCAGGGAGGTAACGGTTACCAACCCCAAGGAGACCGTAATTTGCTTAGCTACCGTTCTAACAACTCTCTCGGACCACCCGGTTTCACTCAAAATCAAGATCAGAATGTGCCAAACCGCAATATTCCATACAATCAAAATCGGGCTAATCAAGGGAATTTCAATCAAGGGCAAAATTTTCAAAATCAGGGGAATTTTCAAAATCAAAACCCAGGAAATTTTAATTAGGGAAATTTTCAAAACAACAACCAGGGTTTTAATCAAAACACCCGAGGGGCAAATCTCAACAATAATCAAAATCAAGGATTTGTGCAAAACCAATCGCCCTCGGAAGAGTTGTTGAAACAACTAGTTCTTCAAAGTCAAAATCAACTAAAATTTAACAAATCCCAAGAAGAAACAACTAGGTTTTTGATTAAGGAAATGACCGAGATGAAAAAGTCTTTAAATGATCGACCCTCGGGCTCTGGAACTCTTCCAAGCAATATGATCGCTAACCCGAGGGGCGATGTTAAGGCGATCACTACAAGGAGTGGTGTATCATATGATGGACCCACGACTCCAACTACCGATTCTTCTCTTCCTCCCAAGGTAGTTGCCCGTGAGACCGAGGCGACAAAGGACACGGAACTTCCTACTAATAACGGAAGGACCGAAGATGTCCAACCTCCGGTTGTCCAACCATCTAAGCAAAAGGTTGTGCTTGAGCCCGACGAAGCTCCCACAAAAGCAAAACTTCCTTATCCATCGAGAATGAATGATCAAAAGCTCCGCGATAAAGCTTCAAATCAAATGGAAAAATTCTACCAAATCCTCCAAGATTTGCATTTTGATATAAGCTTTGCGGATGCTTTACTTCTGATGCCTAAGTTTGCTTCCACGCTCAAGGGTTTATTGACCAACAAAGAAAAATTATTTGAATTGGCAAAAACTCCTCTTAATGAAAACTGCTCAGCGGCAATTCTCAAAAAGCTTCCGAAAAAGCTTGGAGATCCCGGAAAATTTCTTATTCCTTGTGAATTTCCGGGAATGGTTGAATGCTGCGCCTTGGCCGATCTTGGTGCTAGTATTAACCTAATGCCGTTGTCCGTTTGGGAAAAACTTTCTCTGCCCAACCTCACCCCCACTTGCATGACCCTCGAGCTTGCGGATCGTTCCATAACCCTTCCTAAGGGTGTAGCCGAGGATGTCTTTGTCAAGGTGGGGAAGTTCCATTTTCCCACCGATTTTGTGGTGGTTGATTTTGATGCTGACCCCCGGGTTCCTCTTATTCTCGGAAGATCATTCTTGAGGACCGGGCGGGCTTTGATTGATGTGTATGGAGAAGAAATAACCTTAAGAGTTGATAATGAGAAAGTAACGTTTAACATAAATCAAAACTCTAAACCGCTAACCGACAAATGCAACGTTGCTACGGTTAATCAAAAATCTGATCCCGTAATTACTTCCGCAAGAAGTGATTCGATTCTTTCCAGATTTGCGGTTAAGAGTCTTTCTGAAAAACGTGCTGAGCTTAAAGCGATGAAAATTACACCCGGTTCTAGCAAATGGTTTGCGAGTTGTTCCGCGGATGTGAAGAGTATTATTGATGATGATGAATCAGATTCGGAGACCACAACGGAAGTGGTGGAAATTGCTAGCTCTAAGAGCACACCACTTGTCCCATCTCCGGAAACGGTTTATTGAATTGAGACTATTAATTCTATACCTCTCACTCCGAATTCTGAACCAAACGTTTCCGAGTCTTCCCATCCTTCTCCTCCGATTGAGGGAAGTGTAATCTCAAGGGAAGAGATTGAGGTGTTCTTTGATGATGCTCCAATTTCACCGGAAATTGTTGAGACCGATAGTGATCCGGGGGAAGATGTTTCGTTATTAAAAATGAAAGTTGATGAACCATTTTCCTTTCCCCCGGAAGATGTTAAGGAAAAGCCGTTAGATCCTTTGGAGCTCGAGCTCAAGGATGCTTTTCCCGAATATGAGAGTTTCATATTTGATGCTGAGAGTAGTGGCAATCCCACTTCTCATTCTGATTTCTCTATCCTGGCTTTTGAAGCCTTCTACTTTGATATTGATCATTCGGAGGAGACGAGTAGTGGCAGTACCACTTCTCATGCACATATCTCTCCTCCCGAATATGATTCATTTCTCTTCGAATTGAATGATCTCTATCACGAGGAGTTCTCCGATGAACTCTCTCTTTTGTTATCTCCTCCGGAATATGATAAATTCTATTTTGATCTGGAGGAAGATACTAGTCTGGGGGGAGGTGTACCTTCTCATGAAGATTTCATCCCGACCCTCCGCCCGAGATTCTTGACAAAACTTCTGCTGATGATGAAGAGTATTTCATGATAATTATCCAAATCTTTATGCTCTTCATCACATATGTTGTGGCTTCTCCCATCCTTCACTCCTTCAGGAGTGAGGATACCATCTTTGACCCCGGTATTACCATTTCTGGTTCTTCTTTCTAAAAATACCGCGGGTATCTCATCGGAGTGGAACTTTCGTATGCTTCAGTGTTTATCCAAACATCTTGAACGAAATTCCGATGGAGATTTCTTTTTCCACATGCTCCCCCAAGGATAATTAAATTCAGGGCGAGTCTAAGCTTTCCGACTCGTTACTAAACAAGCGCTTCGTGGGAGGCACCCCATGCTTATCCTTCTATCTTCTTTCTATTTTCTTTCTAATAAGTGACGTGAGGAGGGGTTTCCTCTTCCATTTGTTGTGTTTCGTGGTTTTCTGTGCTGTGTTCAGGATTGCCCGATGATTGAAGACTCTCGTGCTCATGGTTCTGCCTTCTCTCCACTCGAGTTTCATCATTCGTTGCTCATCCGATATCCTTAATCTTATCATTTTACGTTTATCTTTGGCATAATTAATAAACGGCCTTAGATTTATGTAGGAAAACCCTTACCTTTAAGACATTGAGGACAATGTCTCGTTTTAGTCTGGGGGGGGGGTAATCTTTCGAGTTGATTTTTGCCTTGCATTTTTGCCGTTTACTCATGCAACCCCGTTTTTTCTCCAAAAATTTGAAAAAATCCAAAAAAATGAGAAAAATTTAAAAATTTTTGCAAAAATATAATAAATTTGGACATTTTTGTTGACTTTCCGCTGGTGAGAGTAGGAATAAAATTCTGACTTGATCGGGCGTGTTGAGCCCTAGCTTGTCCCCTTAACCATTTATAATCTATAAGCTCGTGCTAGTCTTATACACAAGGAGCTATAAAATGCGAATTCTTTTCAAAGAGTATGCAAGTTCCCGTATCGACTTTATATATGCATGGCTTGATTATAAGGCTAAGCATTCGCGGATCTTATTATTTAAGATTTTAAATTTGCGAAGAACGAGAAATGATAGAGTTTATTTAGAAGTTAGATTGCTAAGCGTGGAGTAGTTGGTTCTCTTTAGAGCTCATCAAAGTTACTTGTGGCCTTTTGCTCCCGCAAAATTGTTTCACAATATATAACTGTAAGAATAATTAAAGATGTTAGGTTTTGCCGATGATTAGTTCTTAGTCTTCTTAAAAGAATTCTTGTTTTGAAAATTGGGTACACATCAAGGTTCCTTAATAAATAAGTTTAATAATAATAAGTTAAGTGCTCTAAGCTACGGATTCGAGATCGGGCCTTGGATCCTTATTTTCGGAAGGCGTTTAGGTCTTGGCTACCCTCTTGCACCAGCCCTTGGACCTCTAGTTCAGGAATGTGTGAGGTCTTAGTCTAACCACCTTGGATCCTCATTTCAGGAATGTCTAGAGTCTTGGAACTCTCCGTTGTAACGGCCCTTGGATCCTTTATGCCGAAAAGTGTAAGGTCTTGGAATTAAACCGTGAAGGTCCGTCGTTTAGGGTACGCAAATGAAAAAAAAAAGTTAGTAAAAAAAAAAAAAAAAAGTGATGAAAGAAAAATAGAAAAAGTCAAAAATATAAATAAAAGCCTTGATGTGGACCTCATTTTCAAAGCAACGGTTCTCGAGAGAAGATTGAAAACTACTTAGCGTCTTAACTTAGCATCTTTATCGGCACTAAAACTTATCAAAACGAGAATATGAAGAAATTCATTTCTCACAAAAATAAAATAAATAGAGGAAATTAGGAAAAATGGGAGCAAGAGGTAATTACACAAGTAACTTTCATGGGTAGTGTTGGCATCTAACTTATAAATAGACAATGATTTCGTTTTTACGCTTAGTTTGGGGACTCGTGAAAAATCAGGAACGACGAATTTTATCCGTATGGTCACTTCTTTATGAGTCGTGTTTCCTGCTCATTGATCCTAAAAGTTATCGTACGATAATGATTGTCAACAAAGCCGTCACATGATTATGATAAAAAAAAATACAAAAATAGAATAAAAGGAAAATCGGGGAGTTTTTAGAACTTAAGATTTCTTAATCTCTTTTGAAAATTTTGCTACTTCTCAAAGTAAGTAAAAAGAGATTGGAAATTTTTGGTTTCAAAAACGTGTTTATATAGCATTGCGTGAGGACACGTCAATATCTTAGTCTGGGGGAATTTTGGTATGTGCTTAAACACATACCTTTATTTGACCAAAACCGGACCCAAATAGACCAAAAACTAACCATAAATGCCAAAGATATTGTGTTTTTGTGTTTGTTTCTATGCAGGTACGGATATCATGAAAAAGGGACAAAATCAAGCAAAATCCGAGAAAATGAGCACGAGACGTGGAAAAGATATTTATAGAGCCGAAGCCGGGAAAAAATTTGTCAAAGATAATATTTTTGAAGAATGGCCCTTGGATTATTTTTACTTGGCAAAAAATTACCCTTGGATTAACTTTGAAGAATGGCTGATTTGGTCCTTGATGTTGACTACAATTACAACTTTGGCCCTTGTGTTAAATCCCATTTATACTATCCTAAAAACACAACCGGATCTAAAGTTACCACAACTAAACCCAAAACTAAACTATACCCAAACCCAATTAAACCCCACCAGCCCACTTAACATTATAAGCCCAAACCCACCTAAGATAATCAATTCGAGTCAAACCCGACCCAATCCCAACCTTAACTAATACCAGGTTCAAAACAATAAGAAGGGTCAAAATCCCCAAATCCGGTCAAAATACCTAATCCCTAACTCACTACTACTTCTTCTTCTCCCCTAAATTACCGCCCACATCCTCCATTAACCTCTTGCTAATCCCACCTCTCACCACCTCACCACTACCAGCCAAACCCTTCACGTGGGTTTGCCTTTGGTCCCCTCCCCTCCACCTCAGCGATCCGAGGCTACAAAAAAGATCAATGGATGAGATTCGAAGATTTGGAGACCAAGTTAACATCCAAGGGTCGATAAAGAAGCACAAACGCAAGAAGGGAACACACTCACACGACAAACACACTATTTCTAGGGTTTTTATTTTTTTTAGTATAAATAGTAGTAGCAGTCGAGTAGAGGAACTAGGTTTATTTTAGCAAAATTAATTTAAGGTTTGTACTTTTTAATTTTTCAGTTGTAATTGACTCGTGGTTTAATTTAAGTTTATTTTTTTTTGGCTTATTGTTATATTACTGCTTATCTTTGCTTATCTAATTCTTAATTTATGCTTATTCAATAAATATGTTTGCTTCTTCATTAGTCTTTTTATAGTTTAAAAAGAAAAAAAAAAAAAAAAAAAAAAAAGAGAAAAGAAAAAAAAATTTTTAGTCACTGCTTATTCAGTTGAATATGTTTGTGTTCTGAGTTTATGATTTTTAAGGGTGTATTTTGATCTGTGATGCTTTAGATATGCTAGCTGATAATTAGTTAGTGTAGTTGTATTGTCTGATCATTCTGAAATTAATCTGATCAATCTGAAATTAAGGGTGTAGTTGTATGAAATTAAGGGTGTAGTTGTATGAAATTAATCTGATCAATCTGAAATCAATTAGTTAGTGTAGTTGTATGATTTTTAAGGGTGTAGTTGTAGTTGTATTGTTCTGAGTTGAATGCTTTAGATATTTTGCATTGTCTGATCAAGTAAGTTAAGCTGTTCTGAACTTATCTTTTAGGTTAAAAATTTTGTTTCTCAGTTTTAAATCGTGTGATTCATTTGTTACTTTGGGTTGTTAAAAGAAAACTAAAAAAAAAAAAAAAAAAAAAAAAAAAAAAAAAAAAAAAAAAAAAAAACTATAGCAAAACTGCTATGCCTGGGATTCGAACCCAGGCCAGCAGACTCACAACACAAGCAACCAACCATTGCGCTCGCTTGTCTTCTTTGTTAAACTTTACAAAATTTTATTTAAAACCCTTTTATTTTTATTTTTTTTCTTTTTAGCTTATTGTGAGCTGTTGCTTATTTTTGGCTTATTTAAAAAAGCATTTTCACTTTTTATATTTTTCATAGCTCAAGTTTAGTATTAAGTATTTTAGAAAAAAATTTCAGAATTTTCTTTTTTTCCATTTAGTATTTTTAATCAATTATTTTCTTTTAAATAGTTTTTAATTTATAAAAAAATTATTAAAAAGTCAAAAAAATATTTTTCTTTTTTCCAAAATTTTCTTTTTATATTTAGAGTTTAGGAAAATTATTTTTTTATAAATTTAGGATTTAGAATTTAGAAATTTACTTTTATTTACGTTTTTTAAAATTCGTAACGTACGTTTTTAATTTAAATTTTCGTTTTAGATTTCGCGTGCTTAGATTACTTGTACTCGTAGCTTAATTAGCTGTTTTTATTTGATATTCCATTATTTGTAGTAAAAAAAAAAAATCAAAATCTCTCACTTTTTACACATTCACAACACGTTTCACGTTCCGAAAACACGAAATTCCATTCACACCTTCACGGGAAAACGAACCTCGGGTCTTGCATATTTCCGTTGCAATTCTCCTTTTTGGGATATAAATTGCTTGAAACCAGGGTCCCTGATGTATCTCACATCATCTAGGCCTGATATCATGTTTGCTGTATATGCCTGTGCAAGATTCCAAGTCAATCCTAAGGTGTCTCATCTCACAGTAGTTAAAAGGATCTTCAGATACCTTAAAGGACAACCTAATTTGGGGCTATCGTATCCTAAAGAGTCTGCATTTGATCTTGTTGCATTCTCTGATTCTGATTATGCTGGTACTAGCATGGATAGAAAGTCTACAACAGGTGGTTGTCAATTCTTAGGTCGAAGATTAATCTCTTGGCAGTGTAAGAAGCATACTATGGTGGCTATATCTACTACTGAATCAGAATATGTAGCAGCTGCAAGTTGTTGTGCTCAAGTTCTATGGATTCAAAGCCAGATGCTTGATTATGGGTATAATTTCTTAAACACAATTATACATATAGACAATAACAGTACAATGTGTATCATTAAGAATCCAATTCAACATTCAAAAACTAAGCATATTGAAAGTAGACATCATTTTATAAGAGACTGTGCTGAAAAGAAGTTAATACAAGTTGTTAAAATACACACTGATAACAACTTTGCTGATCTCTTAACAAAAGGTTTTGATGTAAGCAGATTTCAGTACTTGGTAACAGGTATTGGAATGCTTAATCCTTCAAAAGATTAATGTGTAAATGTTTTTGGATTGTGTACTGTTAGTTGTGCTATTTGTATAGTTGAGACTGCTTGAATGGTGTTAAGACTGCTTGTGAATTTGTTAGTCAAATGGAATAACTGTTAAAAGAGAATATCATGTATTGTGTTTTCTTTGGTTTTGGACTAACATTTCAGGTTAAGAAAAGCTTTTTGCTTTGGATTGTGTTTTGAAAAGTATGGTGGTTTGGATTGTCAAGTGTGAATGCTTGTCACACAACAAATGGTAATTGATTCACCATGTCTAATCAACATAAGAATCAACTAGTCCAGATCAAACGGTTTCTGGTAAAGACTACTCAAATCCGTTTATGGTTGACAGTTTACCAAAAACTGGTTGGTTATCAACTCACCAAATCTAAGTGTGAAGAGTTGGCTAGTCCATAGCAAACGGCTATTGGTAAAGACAAGTCAAATCCGTTCATAGCTGATAGTTTGCTAAAAACTATAAGTGGATAAAACTGTTTTCGAATCCACAAATTAAAATTCAAAATTTGATTTTATCTCTGAAATCTTTTTGATAACAGTTTGTACTGCTGGGGTAAACAGTCTGAACTGCTGCCTTCACCAGTTTGTACTGATTGTTCAAAACTTAGTTCCTACTGAGTTTATGCTCTGTGATACACCTCTCTCAGAAGGTAATACATCTGGAAGTGTTGAGAGCAGTTTGAAACTAAAACAACTGAATTGATGGTAACTTGTACAAATGGTCTTATAGGATGCTGAGCTTAGATAACTTATGTTCTAGTTCATCTGATGGTGAGGATTCTTCCAAACAGGGGAGGAATTAAAGTTTGTTCTAGTTGCTGTTAAAGATGATTGCTGATTATGAAATTCAGGGGAGGAATTAAGAAGTCAGAGATGAATTATAATGAAGTGCTTAAATTTTATTCATTATAAAGGTGGATTCATTACAAAGCTTCATACGGTTACAAGGAAAAACCAACAAAATCTACCAACTATCAACAAAAAATTCTACACAACACAAAAGATAACACAACTACTCAAGCTTTCCTTTTTCAACACAAAGGAGTGTGAAGTAGATCAAGAAGAATTCAATGAACAGTTGCAATATTTTCTAGATTCTGATGTGATGGTAAGAGCACAAGCTTCTATGGTTCTTAGAGATCAAGAGTTAAATGAAGATGAGAAGACAGAGGAGCTTAAGGAATTTATACTCAAGAAGAATGGAGTTACAAAGTGGGAAGATCTGATTCATAGAATAAGAGAAAGCCAGAAGTCAGGGTACAAGACAAAGTTACCTACAAAGAGAGAACTTGTTGAGGATATGAAGCATTATTTGAAGAACTCAGCAAATTACTTAATGAAAGATTTCAAGGGAATGTCTTATGCTATAATTGAAAAAGAATTCTGTGAAACTTATGCTATTTTGAATTCTCCAAGAAGAAGTGTCAAAACAGGTAAGAAGAGGGAAGCAGAATCTATGGAATCAGAAGCTGCTAAGAAACAAAAGTCTGATGAAGAAGGATTAACTGATGAGAAGATCAAAAGCATGATGGTGATTATTCCAGAGTATTCTCACATTAAACCTTTGCAGGTCAAACATCCAATAATTGACTGGGAAGTGTTTACTGATGGTAGAATGAAGGGTTGGAAGATTATTAGACTTGGAGATATTTATGAAAGATATAAGTTGTTTGAAGACTTGCTTAAAGGCTTTGACAGAGAAGATCTAAATCAGCTTTGGAGTTTAGTGAAAGAGAAGTTCAGAGATATTGATCCAGTTGAAGGTAAAGACAAAGAACTATGGGTTCAATTGAAGAGATTGTATGAACCAGATGGTGGAGAATCGATTTAGAGATTTCAAGCTCAAGTCAATGATATTTCTTGGAAGTTATTTAGTACATGTGGAGTACACAGAGTATCTACAAAGGAAGAAATAGAGATATATATGCTGGTTGAAAAATATTATCCACTCAGACCAGGTGTTTTGACAATACTGGCATGTGTTAGACTGGAATCTAATGAAGAGTCTGAGATGGCTGATATGCTAGTGGCAAAGATATTCAACCTTGCACAAGAAGTGATAGCAAGATCTAAAAGATTTGCTTGATGGTTATTTGAAAGAATTTTCAGCATTAAGAAGAAGAAGCTTAATTTGAAGAAACTTAATGATTGGGAAGAAATCATAAGTTTAGGGGAGGATTGTTAGGAATTAAGCTTAAGCAGTTAAGACTGTTGGAGGTAACAGTTAGGACTATTGAAGATTGAAGTTAAGACTGCTGAAGAGTATTGAAGACATGAGCAGTTAAGACTGCTGAATGAAGAAGTTAAGACTGCTGAAAGAAGGAGTTAAGACTGTTTATGATTTATGTAAAGTAGATAATTATGGAAAATATATTGTGTATATCGTATAAGAATAGATTGATAGTTATCTTGTACAGGAATCCTTAGTCTATAAAAGGATTGCCTAGGTTAACATACAGAGGTGTGAGTTCATACTCCAGTGATATCCAGCATGATTTTGCTGCGGGCTCCTCTGCTACCCATGAGTTCAGAAACCTTCTTGCAGGGAAGTGCCAGTATTACTGATCTTGGAGATGGAAATTGCTGCTTCTCAGGCTTCTTCTTTGGAACAGAGTTTTTCTTCTTTTGAACAGGGATCTTCACTGATGATGCTGCTTTCTCAAATTCTTTTGTGAGTAAGTTTAATAGTTTTTTAAGTTCATCATCGTCAGAGTCAGAAGGGACAGAAGAGTCAGACGAAGAGGAGGATGAATCATCAACATAAGGAGGAAGTTCATCGGAGGAAATTTCTTCAGATGAGGATGTTTTAGTCTTTTTCTTTGAAAGATTAACTCTTGAAGTTGAAGAATAGTTTGGAGGAAAATAGTTGTTCCATCCTGAATCTTCGGAATCAGAAGAAGAATCAGATGAAATTTCTATGATATTTGGTGAAGAAGACATTGTGATTGAAGAAGTTAAAAGATTTGTGTTGAAGAAGATTTTTTGTGAATATGCGAGATTTTATAGAGTTAATGAAGGTTTAATAGCATTCAATGCGTGGTTGATATGCAGAATTAACTTTGGGTTGGTATAAGGAATTAATTCCTTGCTGGAATTAAATTAATTTTGGTAATTTTTGAGGAGTTGACCAAAAGAGTGTGATATATGAAGATAATTCCCAAAGTGTTTCGTGATTCAAGTCAAGTGTTTGAAAGAATCCACCCCATCAACGAAATCAGATGTTTAATTCAAGAAACTTATTGATTTGCATCAAAATCATAAGTTTAGGGGAGGATTGTTGGGAATTAAACTTAAGCAGTTTGTACGGTTGAAGTATACAAGAACAGTTAAGACTGTTGATACAAGGACAGTTAAGACTGCTTATGAGATCATGTTGAAACTGTTTGAAGATAATTATAGAAAAGATATAATATATATCTTATTGATATAGAATGATATGGTTAGATGTTTAACGTGTAAAGGACTCTTTACATTATAAAAGGAGATCCTTAGATTAGGGTTTCATATATACAAATACAATACGATATACACATATCATTCAGATCTATTGTAATCGTTCAATATAGTGAAGTGATAAGTTTGGTTGATATCGTTGTTCTTATTGTTTTACTTATTCAATCACCAAACATAATCATATTCTTCTAAGTACTTGGTAGTAAATTCCGCGTGCTATCAAGTATATACTCAAAGTATCTCCAACACAAAGTTTGTGTTTAGATCCGGTCACATAGGTTAATGCATGAAAGCCAGCAATCAGGCCAGGAAGGGCCACAGATACATACCATAAACACAAACTCACAATAGCCTATTAATCTAGTGATCCGTGCTAAAGTGTATATATAAATAATATCAGACGGATACGCGTGAGTAAAGACAAATGAACCCTTTAGGAAAAAGGCTAACTTGTAAAAACTCACGTTTGTGATATGTGTGATACTAGGTAATGATTATAACACCCCAACCCGACAAGGGCAAAGATGTCACAAATACATGGTTTCATATCAGATATAAGCATTCAAGAAATAAAATAGCGGAAGCCTTAATAATAAAATCAACAGGAAATAAGTCAACAAGACTTATGTCAAATGCAAGACAGAAATAACTAAGTACAAAACAGAATCCAAAATGTCCAAACAATGGCATAACAGAAATAATATCCAAATGGTCACACTAGAATGACAAGGTCTAAACTTCACACAAGTTGCTCTCATCCCAAAGCAAAACCCAGCTTCCTAGCTTAAATACCTGCCGCAGGAAAAGAAAATGCGGCTGAGCTACGAGAGCTCAGTGAACAGATATAACGGGAACAAAGCAGTAGTAACGGAATAGTAAAGTAAAAGAAATAATACCAGGTGTAACAAGAGTCAGGAAGGAATACAAAAGAGTTATGCAGACATACCAGGAACTAAGAATGGTTACAATGGTAAATGTAAATGAAACCAGAACCCACCACAATCCCAAGTCAAATCAAGTCAGGTCCAATGTCAGGTCAAGTGTCAGGTCATAAGGTTACAAGGTTTCAGGAGAACAGAAATCCTCTACGAGCCCAAACATATCAAATCAAATCAAATCATATATCAGGGTGTATGGAGGGGTGACCTCAGCATACCAGGAACAGGGTGAGGGGATACCTCCAGGGGTTGTGAAAGACGTGTATCGCACACACTCGTCAGTCACCAGGTATAACAGGAAATATAACAAATCAGGACAGGTCTAGGATGCATCCATGCGCCCCCGCAGGCCACAGGGTCTTCCTCTACATAACAAATCAAATCAGGTCGGGGACGGTGTAACCAAATCACTAGGGCTACACACTAGTCATGCCGGTGGTGCATCACAGACATGGACATGAAACCCTCATGCCTAGTGGATGGCTCGTAGTCTCAAACTGTGGGTCAAGGTCAAGTATCAAGTCTCGGGTGTCAGGTGTCAAGTCTCAGGTATCAAATGTCAGGTATCATATCAGGGTTCAAGACAGGAGATAAATGCAGGGGTTCATTACCAGGAGGTCCATATCAGAAAGGTCAAATACTAGAAAGTCAATACCAGAAGGTTCATAATAGTTTATTAAAAGAAATCCTTTTTACATGGTTTTAATAAAATGATCGTTAGAACAGTTTTCATAATAAAGTCTTTTAAGGAAATGTTCAAAACCTCTTCATATACAACTAAAAAGTAGTTATAAAATCCTATGAACCTTCAAGTACCCAAGGTCTTAATTATTCAGGTTATCAGGGTGAACAAGTCATGTCAAGTATCGGAAGAAAACATAGCAGGGTTCAGGTCAAAGGTTCAAGGCAAGAGTTCAAGTAAAGGTTCAAGTCTATGGTTCACAATACAAGGGGAAACATAACAATGAATCAGGAATCAGAAATGAGACGAATGCTCTTTACAAGAAGAGCATAATATCTGTACCTTATTCAAATAGCAAGCACAAACACAAGAGTAGCTGACAGGGATCAAGATCACTCCCTCCTCGAACCTAAAGGAGTAGAAGACAGAAATACGAAAGGGGTTCAGTTATCTTCCCATTATAAGTAACTTCTATTTTTAGTAACTTTCTATTTTTAGCAGGTTTCCATAATTAGTAAGATTCAAGTGATATAGTTCAAGATAAGTCATTAATGAGCTTATTATGGAAGTAATATTCATTTTAACAAGTTACACAAGTTTAGGGTTAATTATGACAAGTTTTTCATAGTTCAGGGTTATAAGTGTAAATATACCAAGGATGAGGGTTTAAAATGAAAATATCACCATTAACTCATTCTAACTCTCAAGTTATCCAAAATTACACCTTTAGTCCTTTAGTTTTCATACTTTATATTTTATACCCTTGTACTTACATAAGTTACATTTTAAACCTTATAACTTTTATAATTACTCATCAAACCCTTAGTTTTCCAATTTTACACAATATACACTGATTTTAACATATTATACGAACACACCCTTAAGTATTTATAATTTACACATCAAGTCCCTCAAGTTATCAAAGTTGCATATTAAGCCCTTTAATTCACCATTTCAACCTTTAATTATTAATAATTACATATCAAGCCATTAAATTACCAGAATTACACATAACCCCCTGAATATAATTTATTACTCAATTCGACCCTAACTTTCCAGAAATTACATATTTAGTCCCTCATTTTTATTTATTTTCAATTCGACACAAATATTATAATTAAGTCATTATCTCGCCAAAATTACAAATAAGATCCTCATGTTATAATTTTTACATATTCTCCCAGGTCTATAAAATATTACAAAAATATCCCACAAGTTTTAATAATTACAAAACACCCCTTTAACTTATTATTTTCCAATCGGTAATTATAAAACATTACCAAAATCAAACCCTAGTAATCCCAATCATTATACAATAGTTTTATCATCATTATGTCACCTTTATTTTCAGATTTCATCCATTAGAAACCCTAGATCGATCGGTTTTATAATTTTTCCACAATTCCTCCTTTTATTTTCAAAAACCCGATTATACAATAATTCCAAAACTCATGATTTAAGCTTAAACAATTCAAAGGACTATTTTTATGATGTTATATGATGATTATAGAAGCCACAAAAATTAATAACCTGGTCCATAAAAATCGTATACATGATTTATAGATTTAATTCGATTTTAGGGTTTCAAAACACATAATTTCCATACGATCAAAATATGGTGCATGGCCTGAGTTTATCATTTTTCCCACGTTGTATATGATCAGTATAAGCTTAGAAAAATACCAGATTGTTTATAGAACGATCAGATGAATGATTTTGGATTTTTGACACACGGCTAGAACAACTCGACACCAATAATTCACCACGAATTCAAACGAGACCAAACCACCTTGTAGACATTTTTCACAGAGTTTATATGATGTGAGGATCATGAGAAAAATATAAAACGAATTTTTGGGAGATCGAATGAATTATTATGGAGTTTACCTTCGGATTGAATTTTGCGAAAAGAATTAAGGCTAGCGATCAAACAAGGGCTTCCCACGACCTCAACCAAATTTTCTTAGCTTCCTTATAACATGTACAACACCAGAAAAATGTCCTATGAACTCCAGAAATTCGAATGAGCAAAAGAGAGAATTATTGTGTGTTTTTGTTTTTGTCGGCAAAGGTAAATTAGAGTTTCTTTGGATATGAGGTGGATTGATTTTCTTCATTAATGTATTTTTATTTCCTTATAAAACATAATTAAATTGATATTTATCCCATTCGGCTCCTCCAAGGGTATTTTGGTCATTTCACAACTTGTATAAATATTAATCGAAGTCGTCAAAATTATTTTGTATCATATCTTGTTCGTTTCCAGAAGTTTGGGATCGATTCGGAACTTTAATTAAGCTTTAATTAAATTTTAAAGTTTCAGGGGTAATTTGGTAATTTTTGCATGTTTTAGATTTTCGGGTTTTACAGTGATTACCTGGGTCGTGTCCCAACGAGGTGTGAATGGGCAATCGTTTAAGGTTGGATTAGAGTGACTGATATTTGGGATATAGAATTTTTGCTTTTTATTATGTTCTAATTAAATAATGAGAAACAAATTCTCAAAATAAAATTAAGATTAAAACAGATTATATTAAAAACGCGTTACGGGAATTCTAAAACGGGATTAAAAAGTGAAATTTATAAAAACAAATCCTACAAGTGCAAAATTATTTTTCTTAAATCCTAAATAATAAAAGAAAATTTTAGAAAAAAGATTTATATTTTTTTGACTTTTATATTTTTTATTATGAATTAAAAACTGATTTAAAAAGAAAAATAGATTAAAAATACCAATTGAACCTGGAAAATTATGAAAAATTTCAGGAAATTACTTAATGCTAATTAGAATTTATGAAAATTAAAACCAAGTTAACTACTTATGTAAATAAGCAGTTATTAAGCAAACTGTGAAATAAGCTTTAAAAAGGAAAAGTGGGTTAAATAAAAAAAAAGGTGAGAGTCTTAACCAGAACATGACCCTAGGGCAGTTGGTTAATGTGTGTGTTGTGTGAGGCTTTGTGATGTGAATGACCAGGGTTCGAATCCCAGTCCTGACCTTTTTGCTTTTATTTTCTTTTTTTGATTTTTATGATTAAAATACAACAAGCACAATGAGATAAGCAAATTTTATAACTGGAACTTTTTATGAAAACCTTTAATAAGCTCAGAATGAGCTTATGATTGCTGATCAGTGGGCAAAAAATGGAATAAGCCCAAGGTTTTATCAAAATGGCTGATAAGTTATTTAATAAGCTAAAGGAAACTTGAAACAAGCTAAACAATCAATGATAAGCTAGAATGAACACTGAATAAGCACAATGACTTAGAAATAAGCACAATTCAAAACTCATATAATCACAAGAGTGACAGATGCACAGGGCACTATCAGACCAAATAGGCAACTTCAAGCTTATTTTTAAGCACTTAAATTATCACTAAACTCCACAAAAGCTGTAGATTCTAAAAGTTGACCTAGCAAGGACTTAGGAAACCAAAGATCAGACCAAGATTAGCTTTTTTTATTGCTTAAAAATAAGCTGGAAAAGTAGCTATTCACAACAAGTATATACTGATCTCTCAGTATATGCTTGTGTGGAATGGGGACTTTTGAGCTTAATTTAAAGCTTAAATAAGCTATACTTAGGACTGGAAATGGAAATAAGCAAAGATCACCCAACAAAATACTGAGAAATCCAAAATTCAAGCTTAAACTAACACAATTAAGCACTTAATATGGGTCTAGATATTTAGTGCAGACCTGCACTATGGTACTTTTGATGTATGTTTTGTGCAGACTTGTGCAGATGTGCACAACACAACTGAGATTAAACCAACTCTTACAAGTACTCTAAATGCAATCAAAAGACCTCAGAAAAGCTACCAATGAGGTCCAAATGAGCAATAAGCTATAATTGGCTTATTTGATCAGTTAAGCCCCTAAAATTTGCACAATCCATTCAAAACCATGATATTCATCAAATTAACTTAAAATAACTTGGAAACAGCTTATTCACACTATTTTAAACAAAACTGAAATTGATCAACTTGCAAATAAACAGTGATTAACCCAAATGACCCATTTGCCCTTTTAATGCCAAACAGCCCTTATAGGGGTCTGTTATGTGATTTTCAAAGGCAAAGGACAATTTTAATTATGATTTTGATTATTAACTGATTCACTAACTTAGTTTAACTCTATTAAGCAACTTTTAATATGGAATTAAGCAAGCAATAAGCTATAAGCTAATTGACTGATTTTAAGCTATTTTATGATTATTAAGTTTAATTGGGAAATAAGCTATCAAATGAACACAAATACTTCTAAATACCACTAATAAGCATAAACCAACTGAGATAAGCTATAAATAAGCACTAGTACAGTAATATGGAAATAATGCAAAACTTTGAAAATAGCTTACAACTGATATGCTATGGAACATGGAACTAAAAGATCAGTAACACACTAGCTTGTCAAAAACAAGCTAGAAAACCAAACAAGCTCATCCAATACAGCTTATTGGACTACATGTTGACTTTCTTTGACTTCTCTTGAATTTCTTGAATTGATCTGGTTCTATCTAATATAAACTTACCAAAAGCAATAGAGAGCTTTCATAAGCTTATATAAATGGTTAGGAATACTGGTGAACTTATTTAATAGCAACTTAGCATAATTCGAATTAAGTGATAACTTGGATTTTTATTAACTTAGTGAAATCGTACAACATGAAACAACTAAAGACAAATGAGATTGAGATTAACTTAAATTGATACTGAAAACAAGAATTACAATTAATTAAAGACTTAACAAAAGAAACGACTTAAAAATAAAATTCTACTGCCTTCATAGGCTTACATTGAGTTCTATTTATACTAAACTAAAGTGGGATAGATCTAATCTTCTTCTCTGATCAATTCTGCACCATTGGATCCTCTTGAATTGATCTCAGCCATTTAAACAGATTTTGGCGCCAAAATTGAGATAGTGGAAAAATCCACTATCTCTGATTGAGTGTGATGAGGAAGAAGCATTAAATGCTCCTTGGCTTGTTAGGTGAAGTGAGATAGGAGGACGGGGTGGGTTTTGCTGAGAAATACTATGGGTGAGAGTGGTATGGTTTTTGGCGGGGTGGTATTGAAGAAGAAGGTTTGACCGAAGTCAAACCTTCTGGGTTAACTAAGGGGTCGGGTTGGGTTTATTTATTTAAGGATTGGGCTTTGGAAATGTTTTGGTTGGGTTGGGTTTAGATTAAGTGTGGGTTGGGTTTATTTTTAGGATTGGGTTGGGTTGGCTGGGTTTAGTGATTAGGATTAGATTTGGATTTTAGGTTTTAATCTTAGGGACCAAAGTTGTAATATCCTGAAAATCCAAGGACTAATCATGCCAATTCAGAAAACTATTTCCAGGGACCATTTGTGTCATTTTGGGATTTTGGGGGTTGACTTTGACTCTGTCTTTGACTTTCATCTTCACTTGATCAATTGCACAATTATTGCTGAGTCGATCCAAAAATGCTCGTTTTTGTTCCGTTTTCAATCCTTCAGTACCTGAGACACATAAAACACAAACCAAGGATATCTGCAGTATAATTCAGTGTTTTAGGTCATTTTTGTGTCCATTATGGGTATAAAATGATGAGTATTTACACACTCATCAATCCCCCACACTAAGCTATTGCTAGTCCCTAGCAATCCGATCATATGAAGTAATGAAAGGATCAAAAGAATACCAAGCATACCCCGTTTTGATTTTTACAAAATGCCAGAAATTTAAACTTAGAACAAAATACATAACATGCTTGATTTCCAAAAATGGTATCACGGAACAGGATTCACACAAACTGGGTGTCTCCAGGGAATTGTAATCGTCATCCTCTTTTTGATACTCCCAACTAAGCTTAAACTCAATGTGCAAATGCTTTTGTAAAATGCTAACACTACTTATATCAATAATCTATGTAAGCCGAAACTTAACTTTTCACTCCCGCATATATTTAAATTTAGGCGACTGTGCTTATATTCAAAATTTTGATAACAAAAATCGACGTTTTTATAAAACTTTGACTAATACTAGTTGAAAGATAGATTTAAAATTCACAACAAGCAAGCTTCAAAATTCATTGCATTTTGCAATATCATTCTATTTTATTTATTTATTTTTTTTTCATTTTTTCATTTTTTTATTTTTTTCATCAATTTTTTTTTTCTTTACTTAACTTTGTGCAATATAAACTAACGGAGTTTCACGGGAACCAAGACCTTAAACCTTCCTGGAATAAAGGATCCAAGGGCTGTTACAACGAAGAGTTCCAAGACCTTAACGCCTTTCAGAATTAAGGGTCCAAGGGCCGGTGTAAGAGGGTAGCCAAGACCTAAACGCCTTCCGGAAATAAGGATCCAAGGGCCGATATTGAACCTTAGCTTTTTAGCACATTTATTTATTTCTTAACTTTTACATTATTATGACATATGCTTGTTCTGAAGTTTAAATAAAGCTTTGAACTAGCATTTTTCAAAATCGTAAAGAAAAATGATTTTGTGTGTTCAAAAGTTTAAAAAATAAGCACTAATTAAGTCAGATTAGTTATCTCCTGGGAGGAAAAGCCATAGATTACTTTTATAAGCTCTAAAGAAAACCATTATTCTACGCTTAGCATTTTCATTTGCACATATCGTAAAACCTTAGTCTAATAGTTAAGGAAGCAACCAGATCAATACTCTGGCAGAGTCAGGATTCCCATTGTTCTAACCTAATCAAGACTAAACATTTCTTCTTTTTTATTGCAATTTCTTAACTAAAAACGAAAAAAATTTAAAATTTTGACCAAAACGGGGGTACTAGGGCACTAGAAGGTACAATTGTGACAAAATTCGAGAGAATTCCCCCCCACACTTAGAATTGAATATTGCCCTCAATATTGAAAGTACCGGCTATTATGCCGAGACTTAGAACGTAAAAAGGTAATACTAATAGCCAAGTGTGTGAAAGAAATCTCTATTTTCACAAACAGGATTAAAAAGATATCCCTAGATAATCGTTAGCAAAAGGATAGGACATTGGGTGCTGGATTGAAAACAGGCGCGGCAATCATCACAATCCAAGGGAAACTTGAAAATCAGAGCAAACAACACAAAAGAGCACAGCACAGTGGGCTTCCCCCACACTTAGTGTTAGAAATAAGAGAGAAGACAGAAACATGGGCGTTTACCCATGCAATGCTAATGTTTTTGTTAACCGAGTCACTAGCTTGACTCGACCCCGAATTCATTGGTTCATGGGGAAACTTTGGAGATCCGGGACAACCATGGGTGGTATGTCCCCTCCAAAGTAATGCTTCAACCTATGACCGTTCACCTTGAAGTTTGGTCCATCGGTTTGAGATAACTCGATGGTGCCATAAGGAAAAACTTTGGCAACGGTGAATGGTCCAGTCCAACGGGTTTTAAGCTTACCCGAGAATATCTTCAATCTAGAGTTAAAAAGAAGGACTCGATCACCAACGTTAAAAACGCGGTTCTTGATTTTTGAGTCATGGATCTTCTTTGTCTTTTCTTTGTAGATCAAAGAGTTCTCGTAGGCTTGATCACGAAGTTCATTTAATTCATTGAGTTGAACTTTGCGGTGATCACCCGCGGACTTTAGGTCGAAGTTGGCATGTTTTAAGGCCCAATAAGCTTTGTGCTCGAGCTCGATCGGCAGATGGCACGCCTTTCCGTACACGAGCTTGTAAGGAGTACACCCGATGGGTGTTTTGTAAGCTGTACGGAAGGCCCAAAGTGCATCATCTAGTTTATCCGAACAAGATGCACGGTTTTCACCTACAGTTTGAAACCTCCACTTGTCCACTTGTTTGTGGGTGATACGCGGTAGAAAGACGGTGAGTAATACCGTATTTAAGCATGACTTTTGCAAATTGTTCATTGCAAAAGTGCGTACCGCGATCACTAATGATAGCACGGGGAGTTCCAAACCGAGAAAAGAGTGATTTCAAAAATTTACACACTACTCGGGCGTCGTTGGTGGGGAGAGCTTTCGCTTCGACCCATTTAGACAAATAATCGACAGCCACGAGTATATACTTGTTCCCTCGTGAAGACGGGAACGGGCCCATAAAGTCAATGCCCCAAACGTCAAAGATTTCACAAACTTGAACGACGTTTTGTGGCATTTCATCTTTTTGAGAGATCTTACCGTTACGTTGACAAGAGTCACAATATTTGACTAAGTCATGGGCATCACGGTAGATTGTGGGCCAATAGAAACAGGAATCAAACACTTTCTTGGCGGTGTAATTGGCACCATGATGTCCCACTGTGGGTCCATTGTGGCAAGCCTTAAGAATATCAACGGCTTCTTGGCCGTGAACACACCGCCGGATGACTTGATCTGCACATACTTTAAACAAGTAGGGGTCGTCCCAAAAGTAATGCTTCACATCTTTGAAGAATTTGTTCTTTTGTTGGGACGACATCCCTTTTACAACAAAGTTCCCCGCATGGTAATTTGCAAAATCGGCAAACCATGGGGTACTAGAATCACCACGAAAAGATACCACGTTAAGTGTCTCGAGAGGAAATGTTTCATTTATTTCCTTTTTCTCGAGCACACTTTGGTGAGGATTCTCTAGTCGGGACAAATGATCAGAAGCCAGGTTCTCCGCTCCTTCTTTTTCACGGATGATGATATCAAATTCTTGCAGGAGGAGAAACCATCGGAGCAATCTTGGCTTTGCATCTTGTTTTGCAAAGAGATATTTGAGAGCCGAGTGATCCGTATACACTATGCTTTTTGACAAGATCAAGTATGGCCGAAACTTTTCGAAAGCATACACCACGGCTAATAATTCTTTTTCCGTTGTTGTGTAATGAGCTTGAGCCTCGGTCATAGTTTTGCTAGCATAGTGTATAGGCTGAAAGTGTTTTGTTTTCCGTTGCCCCAAGACCGCACCTATGGCAAAATTACTTGCATTGCACATAAGTTCAAAAGGTAGGTCCCAATCGGCGGCAACCAAGATTGGTGCTTCAGTAAGCTTTTTCTTAAGAGTTTGAAAAGCTTCAATGCACTCTTTGGAAAAAATAAACGGAGTTTCCTTTTCAAGGAGACGGGTCATCGGCCGGGCGATTTTTGAAAAATCTTGAATGAATCTACGATAAAAACCGGCATGACCAAGAAAACTCCGAATGCCTTTAACGGTTGTGGGATGAGGTAGCTTAGCAATAACATCAACTTTAGCTCTATCCACCTCAATCCCATTCTTTGAAATCTTATGGCCGAGGACAATGCCCTCTTTGACCATGAAATGACTTTTCTCCCAATTTAGACAAAGATTCGTGTCTTCACACCGCTTAAGCATATTGTCCAAATGGGAGAGACATGTGGTGAAAGAATCCCCAAAGACCGAGAAATCATCCATAAAGACCTCCATAGTCTTTTCGATCATGTCATGAAAAATGGCCATCATACACCTTTGGAACGTGCCCGGAGCATTACATAAGCCAAAAGGCATGCGTCGGTAGGCAAACGTTCCATAAGGGCACGTGAAAGTGGTCTTTTCTTGATCTTGCGGATCAATGGGAATTTGGAAGTAACCCGAGAAACCGTCAAGGAAACAATAGTATTCGTTTCCCGCTAGTCTTTCGAGCATTTGGTCCATGAAGGGTAAAGGAAAGTGGTCTTTACGGGTGGCATCATTCAACTTTCGGTAGTCAATGCATACACACCATCCCGTTACCAATCGAGTAGAAATCAACTCGTTTTCATCATTTTCAATAACGGTAATGCCACCCTTTTTAGGTACGCAATGAACGGGGCTCACCCAAGGACTATTCGAGATAGGGTAAATCAATCCGGCATCACGGAGTTTAAGAACTTCCTTTTTGATAACCTCATGAATTTTAGGATTAACCCTTCTTTGATGTTGAACCGCTGGTTTAAAGTCATCTTCCATTAAAATCTTGTGTGTACAAAATTCCGGGTTAATACCCTTAATGTCGGAAAGTTTCCAAGCGATGGCTCGCTTGTGTGACTTTAAAACCTTTATGAGAGCGGTTTTCTCCTCATCGTTTAAATCTTTAGCAATTATGATGGGTAATTTATCGGTACTCTCCAAAAATGCATATTCGAGATGAGGCGGCAAGTCCTTAAGTTCGACCTCCGGAGGATCATCAGAATTTTCAACAGATTTGATTTCCTCATTATGAAGTTCTATCGGAGGGAGGGATGGTGGGTCAGCATTAAGCAGCTTCTCAATGAGAAGAATATCTCCCTCCATGTCAAATACACCATCATCAATTCCAGAATAAATTGAATCATTTGATAAACAAGCCTCAATCTCTTCCAAGATGAAGTCACCTCCCTCAAACGGAGTGAGAGAGGGGGAAGAGAGAGAAATGGTAGGATCAGATGAAGTGGGATTGCCACTTAGCACTTCTTGAAAGTATTCCTCGCATGTAGAATCAAGGATATCAATTTGATTAATTGACTCGCTTTTATGCTTGAGAAGATCTTTTGAAGTGCTTTCAATATTAATGACCAGTTTTTCATCTCCGACCCTAAAAGTCATCTCACCTTCGTAGACATCAATTAATGCACGAGCAGTTTTCAAGAATGGTCTTCCCAAAATAAGGGGGACACGGGGATCGGCATCAAAATTGACTACTACGAAGTCCGCAGGAAAATAGAACTTGTCAACCTTCACGAAGACATCTTCGGCAATACCTTTCGGAACAGTAACCAATCGGTTTGCAAGCTCGAGAGTCATTCGTGTAGAAGTAAGCTTCGTAAGAGAAAGATTTTCCCAAACTGAAAGAGGCATTAGATTGATGCTTGCGCCAAGATCGGCCAAGGCTAAGCATTCATCAAGCTTTTGGAAGTCACAAGGAATGAGAAATTTGTCGGGGTCTCCTAGTTTTTCGGGTAACTTCTTAAGAATCACCGTCGAACAATTCTCATTCAATGGAGTCTTTGCTAATTCCAACAATTTTTCCTTATTACTAAGGAGACTCTTAAATGTAGAGGCAAACTTTGGCATGTAGAGAAGAGCATCCGCAAAACTAATATCGAAGTGTAACTTTTGAAAGATTTCAAGAAACTTCATCATTTGACTATTAGTTTTGTCACGGAGCTTCTGATCATTAAGCCTCGAAGGATATGGAATTGAAGGCTTAGAATTTATCTTCGGAACATCGGGTTCCAGAATTGGAGATTGGACGACCGGGGGTTGGACGTGTGCGGTACTTTGTGGGCTTGTATTTTGGACTTTGTTCTTTGTCAACTTGTTCGCTCGATTCACTTCCCCCGGTGGAGGGGGCATAGGAGTCGAGGGTCCATTATGCGTCTTACCACTACGAGTTGTGACGGCTTTCAACTCAGCATTAGGATTAGGAATGGTATTGCTCGGAAGTCATCCTAAAGATGAAGAAGACTGGTTCATGTTCATATTCATGAAACTGCCCATCATATTCTTCAATTCATTTGTTTGACGAGACATCGTAGTATCAATTTCCTTTCGCAACTCGACTTTCATATTATTGATTTGAGTCTGCATTGAACGCATGCTGGACTCAGTAATTTTCATGAAATCATTAGTCAAAGGAGCTTGAGGAGGTTGTTGATAAACTGGTTGATTTGGAGCTTGATGTTGGTTGAAATTGTTCCGGTTTTGGTTGAAATTCTGAGAATTGTTGAAATTTTGTCCTTGATTTTGAACAAAGCAATTTTGATTATTTTGATTTGGCACGGGTGGAAAACCAGGTGGTACCATAGCATTTGGTGCTCGGTAATGAGTTTCATCATGCGGTCGGTATTGATTATGGTTTACTGCAGCTACGAGAGCTTGGTAAACAGAAGCATCGGTTGCTTGGCAATCGTAATACGCATGCGGGCCACCACAAGTTTCACACACTTTGTTTATGGCTTTGATTTGTTCTGGTTTATGAATATCACTCTTAATTTCTTTCATTTCCTTCATCATGTAACGAATTGCGTCCGTTAGAGCAGCTAACTCTAATGAGTTACCAGATGAAAAAGCAGGAGTGACAGGAACATTCACTTTGTTTCGAGAAATAGGAACTTTTGATTTATTTTCACAAATTTCAATCACATCTTTAGGTCGACGATTCAAGATATTGCCACCGGCGGCTGCGTTAAGTGAATCTTGATCGTTTCCATTCAACCCATTATAAAACGTATTGATCTGTTGTAACTCCGTGAAATCATGATGCGGGCATTTTCTTAGGAGATCTTTAAATCGGTCCCATGCCTCTCCGAAGTTTTCATCGAAACCTTGACGAAATCCAGAAATTTCATTCTTTAGATTAGTTGTCTTTGATGGAGGAAAGAAATAATTGACAAATTTCTTTACGAGATCTTCCCAAGTTTCAATGGATCGAGGGGGTTCTTTATCCAGCCAAATTCGGGCTGCCCCTTCGAGTGAAAAAGGAAATAGCATCAATTTGATAACTTTTTGCGGTACATCCTTGTAATTGATTGTTGAGGTCAACTTGTTGAACCAACGGATGTGTGCATACGGATCTTCTCGTTCAAACCCGTGGAATTGGTTTGTGGACACGAGTTGAATCAAATGCGTTTTCAATTCAAAATGATCAGAGTCGATTGGTGGTAAAACGATGGCATCTCTGTAACCCTCGGTGGGTGCTTGGAGCATCTCAGCCATTGTTCGTTCGTCTGCCATATTATCAATGGGAACAGCACGAATCTCGGGTTCGACTATTCGGGCAGCACGTCTACGATTACGTCTTCTCGGAATATCTACGAGTTCACGTAAAGGACTTGTCGACGTAGAAGAACGAGTGCGCATGCACTAAATAAAATATTTCAATTAAATCAAGATCGAAGCAAAACACAAGGAACTTAAAACCTTAAATCAACAAGCGTACGGTAGCTATCTAAAAGATAAACGCACAGAGTGGCGGAGAAGCAAAGGTGGGCAATAAATGCTCCTTAAAAACCCGCTCCTTTCGGTTCGACAATTTAATGTCAAACCTCCTGAAACCTCAGTTAGAGTTTGTTTATCAATCAAAGGTGAGCCGAATTCGCAAGCGACACAAAGGCAAGTTTTAATCTGATGTTTGGGAACTTATTATGATAATACCCAAGTTGAGGAATATTATTTTGATTTTGCTTTTATCTTTTATTTTAACAATAAAACGGAAAATGTTTTTGGGTTTTTATTATTTTTATATGATATTATATGTATAAAAGAAAAGGAAAATATTTTTGTATTTTATATGGGTTTATGAAAGTGGAAACTTCTGAAAGAAGGATCTCAAGTCACTAATCGTTTAAAACTTTAAACAATATTGTCGCAACACAACCTCACCGGCAGCGGCGCCAAAATTTGATCCGTGCTAAAGTGTATATATAAATAATATCAGACGGATACGCGTGACTAAAGACAAATTAACCCTTTAGGAAAAAGGCTAACTTGTAAAAACTCACGTTTGTGATATGTGTGATACCAGGTAAGTGATTACCCGGGTCGTGTCCCAACGAGGTGTGAATGGGCAATCGTTTAAGGTTTGGATTAGAGTGACTGATATTTGGGATATGGAATTTTTGCTTTTTATTATGTTCTAATTAAATAATGAGAAACAAATTCTCAAAATAAAATTAAGATTAAAACAGATTATATTAAAAACGCGTTACGGGAATTCTAAAACGGGATTAAAAAGCGAAATCTATAAAAACAAATCCTACAAGTGCAAAATTATTTTTCTTAAATCCTAAACAATAAAAGAAAATTTTAGAAAAAAGATTTATATTTTTTTGACTTTTATATTTTTTATTATGAATTAAAAACTGATTTAAAAAGAAAAATAGATTAAAAATACTAATTGAACCTGGAAAATTATGAAAAATTCCAGGAAATTACTTAATGCTAATTAGAATTTATGAAAATTAAAACCAAGTTAACTACTTATGTAAATAAGCAGTTATTAAGCAAACTGTGAAATAAGCTTTAAAAAGGAAAAGTGGGTTAAATAAAAAAAAAAGGTGAGAGTCTTAACCAGAACAAGATCCTAGGGCAGTTGGTTAATGTGTGTGTTGTGTGAGGCTTTGTGATATGAATGACCAGGGTTCGAATCCCAGTCCTGACCTTTTTGCTTTTATTTTCTTTTTTTGATTTTTATGATTAAAACAAAACAAGCACAATGAGATAAGCAAATTTTATAACTGGAACTTTTTATGAAAACCTTTAATAAGCTCAGAATGAGCTTATGATTGCTGATCAGTGGGCAAAAAATAGAATAAGCCCAAGGTTTTATCAAAATGGCTGATAAGCTATTTAATAAGCTAAAGGAAACTTGAAACAAGCTAAACAATCAATAATAAGCTAGAATGAACACTGAATAAGCACAATGACTTAGAAATAAGCACAATTCAAAACTCAAATAAGCACAAGAGTGACAGATGTGCAGGGCACTATCAGACCAAATAGGCAACTTCAAGCTTATTTTTAAGCACTTAAATTATCACTAAACTCCACAAAAGCTGTTGATTCTAAAGGTTGACCTAGCAAGGACTTAGGAAACCAAAGATCAGACCAAGATGAGCTTTTTTTATTGCTTAAAAATAAGCTGGAAAAGCAGCTATTCACAACAAGTATATACTGATCTCTCAGTATATGCTTGTGTAGAATGGGGACTTTTGAGCTTAATTTAAAGCTTAAATAAGCTATACTTAGGACTGGAAATGGAAATAAGCAAAGATCACCCAACAAAATACTGAGAAATCCAAAATTCAAGCTTAAACTAACACAATTAAACACTTAATATGGGTCTGGAAATTTAGTGCAGACCTGCACTATGGTACTTTTGATGTATGTTTTGTGCAGACTTGTGCAGATGTGAACAACACAACTGAGATTAAACCAACTCTTACAAGTACTCTAAATGCAATCAAAAGACCTCAGAAAAGCTACCAATGAGGTCCAAATGAGCAATAAGCTATAATTGGCTTATTTGATCAGTTAAGCCCCTAAAATTTGCACAATCCATTCAAAACCATGATATTCATCAAATTAACTTAAAATAACTTGGAAACAGCTTATTCACACTATTTTAAACAAAATTGAAATTGATCAACTTGCAAATAAACAGTGATTAACCCAAATGACCCATTTGCCCTTTTTATGCCAAACAGCCCTTATAGGGGTCTGTTATGTGATTTTCAAAGGCAAAGGACAATTTTAATTATGATTTTGATTATTAACTGATTCACTAACTTAGTTTAACTCTATTAAGCAACTTTTAATATGGAATTAAGCAAGCAATAAGCTATAAGCTAATTGACTGATTTTAAGCTATTTTATAATTATTAAGTTTAATTGGGAAATAAGCTATCAAATGAACACAAATACTTCTAAATACCACTAATAAGCATAAACCAACTGAGATAAGCTATAAATAAGCACTAGTACAGTAATATGGAAATAATGCAAAACTTGAAAAATAGCTTACAACTGATATGCTATGGAACATGGAACTAAAAGATCAGTAACACACTAGCTTGTCAAAAACAAGCTAGAAAACCAAACAAGCTCATCCAATACAGCTTATTCCTTCCAGAACTGCTTATTGGACCACAGGTTGACTTTCTTTGACTTCTCTTGAATTTCTTGAATTGATCTGGTTCTATCTAATATAAACTTACCAAAAGCTATGGAGAGCTTTCATAAGCTTATATAAATTGTTAGGAATACTGGTGAACTTATTTAATAGTAACTTAGCATAATTCGAATTAAGTGATAACTTGGATTTTTATTAACTTAGTGAAATCGTACAACATGAAACAACTAAAGACAAATGAGATTGAGATTAACTTAAATTGATACTGAAAACAAGAATTACAATTAATTAAAGACTTAACAAAAGAAACGACTTAAAAATAAAATTCTACTGCCTTCATAGGCTTACATTGAGTTCTATTTATACTAAACTAAAGTGGGATAGGTCTAATCTTCTTCTCTGATCAATTCTGTACCATTGGATCCTCTTGAATTGATCTCAGCCATTTAAACAGATTTTGGCACCAAAATTGAGATAGTGGAAAAATCCACTATCTCTGATTGAGTGTGATGAGGAAGAAGCATTAAATGCTCCTTGGCTTGTTAGGTGAAGTGAGATAGGAGGACGGGGTGGGTTTTGCTGAGAAATACTGTGGGTGAGAGTGGTATGGTTTTTGGCGGGGTGGTATTGAAGAAGAAGGTTTGACCGATGTCAAACCTTCTGGGTTAACTAAGGGGTCGGGTTGGGTTTATTTATTTAAGGATTGGGCTTTGGAAATGTTTTGGTTGGGTTGGGTTTAGATTAAGTGTCGGTTGGGTTTATTTTTAGGATTGGGTTGGGTTGGCTGGGTTTAGTGATTAGGATTAGATTTGGATTTTAGGTTTTAATCTTAGGGACCAAAGTTGTAATATCCTGAAAATCCAAGGACTAATCATGCCAATTCAGAAAACTATTTCCAGGGACCATTTGTGTCATTTTGGGATTTTGGGGGTTGACTTTGACTCTGTCTTTGACTTTCGTCTTCACTTGATCAATTGCACAATTATTGTCGAGTCGATCCAAAAATGCTCGTTTTTGTTCCGTTTTCAATCCTTCAGTACCTGAGACACATAAAACACAAACCAGGGATATCTGCAGTATAATTCAATGTTTTAGGTCATTTTTGTATCCATTATGGGTATAAAATGATGAGTATTTACACACTCATCATCAAGCAATACCTCAAATGTCACAACCAGTCAGTTACAACACAGCATGTAACACCCCCAAAATTTAAGAGTTTTAACAGCGGAAGACTTGATAGGGGTATTACTGGTAGGATCATAGTTATAATCATAGAAAACGACTCAAAGAGATGTTTTGTAAATCGTTGTCATTCATTTAGAAATTTAAGTACAAAAGGAGATTTCACGTTTAATATTCCCTAAAAGATGTTGTAAAATTGGTTATGAATGACAGAATTCATTTGACACCAAGACCTTCCGTTACATGCCCACTCCGTGCCTTGAATGTTCCATAATAAACCTGAGATAAACATGCTAAAAAGTGTCAACGCAAAGGTTGGTGAGTTCATAGAGTTTATAAGTAAAACAATTGAGTTCAAAAGTTTCAGAGTTTTAAATGGAAATGGGCTACGTTGTTATACGCCCGAAATGTAATATTGGATCATATAATATTCCCTGATCCTATAATAGCGGGTCAAGTAATCTCCCCTGTACATATAACAGCGGGTCAAGTAATATTCCCTGAACTTATAACAGCGGTCCAAATAATCTCCCCTGTACTAATAACAGCGGGTCAAGTAATATTTCCTGAACTTATAACAGCGATCCAAATAATATCTCCTGAACTTATAACAGCTAAATAATAGCTGAATGGGGCTATGACTCAGGGCTATCCGTGAAAGTTTCTAAAGTAATTGTAAAAGTAAATAAATATAGTTTGAGCATGTATCTTCCCCAAAAGTAAATCAAAACGTATAAAAATAGGGGCTATGAGTCCTCACCTGAAACGCAACTGGAAAAAGTGAAATGCGAAATCAAATGAATAAAGGGAACGGCTCCAACACGGGACCTGGATAAATATAAGGAAGTCTGAGATTTTGACGGTTTCTGTAACACCCCCAACTCGGGTTAAGGCAGTGGGACTGAGTTAGGGGTATTACTCGAGGGGTAGTGAGTCAAAATCATAGATAAACAATCTCATAACGAGACGTTTTTAATAAATCGCCACATTCAAAAACAAAGTTAAACCTTTAGAGTTCAAAAGACTTTTAACACATTTAGCAGCGGAAAAGGAAATAGTTTGCAGCGGAAAAATAAAGTAGTTTGCAGCGGAAATTAAGATAGAAATAACAAAACATAACCCATAGATAGCCATCCTGAACCTCCAGCCCTTCCTCGTGCACACTTCATACTTCAATTACCTGAGATAAACATGCTAAAAAGTCAGCACAAATATTGAGTGTAATCCATAGGTTTAATAAAATAATAGTTGAGCACAAGAATTTTAGTCTGGAAGATATAAGCAACAAATGCAAATATCGGGTAAGCGTCACATAATTCTCTGGATTGCTAAGCTCATGACACGCAAAACGTTAACCGGCACCAGAAACTCTGGCGTAAGTCGACAGTAACCGCGGAATTTCATAATCATAATAGTTGCCCCCAAAGTAGGTATTTTTCCAGATACGTAACTCAATTATAGTACATCACATGCTGACCGACCTTAGTCAACATGGCGGGATGGTTAAATCCTATAGGCCTATAAACTATAATCGCGCTCACCCGCAGGTGATTAATGGTTCATGATCGAGGGACTTGCATTTTGCAAGGAAGGTACTTAGCATTCATAGCGTCAATCAGGAAATAGCATACAAGTAAACAATTGTGCTCAGAAAACAGTAAGTAGCATGTATCTCCCCCACGGGGTTTATAAACATTTAAAAGTATTAAAAGTGGGGCTATGAATCACACCTTAGTCACAGAGAATACGAGATAAACAATCAGATGGTACGGCACAGCAAATGAACCTCAGCACAACCTAATCAATTAAATGGCATAACTCAGCAATAATACTTGAAATTATTTAATAAATAGTACTCGTATAAAAGGTTTTAGTTTCAATGGCGTTTGAAAGAAAAGATACGTTTAAGCCTCGTGTGGAAGACGAGAAAGGTAAAGAGATAATAAGTCGGCGAATACGAACGAATACTCAAGAAAGACGAGAGAATAAGAAGAAAGGAATATGAAAGAAATAATGAAATCAGAAAAAGAATAATTAAACAAATAAACAACATCGATAGATAGTTTCGATTTTTCCCCGTTTTCCAAAAATAGACGTTATATTCGCTAAAACATAAGAGTGTTGAAAAGGTTTTAAAACATTTAATAAATCATAAATAGTTTAAGTTTATAAAATATTTTACGAAATTTTGGCATGAAGTGCCCGTTTATAAGACATTCCCAAGTCATACGACTTATTTGAATAATTTAATTATCGACAAGTTTTACAAGTTTTAATATATAATTGGACATATTATTCGCGTATATATTAGTTGTTTAGTTTTATCGACCATTTTGTATAGTTCGGGTCCAGATAGGTTAAGCTCTTATGAGTCTAACATATCCTTCCGTCTTGTATACGAAAGGGTCCATAATAGTCCAATCAACTAATACCGTAAATCCAATACGTCCAATCCTTGTCCAGTTACATCATTACAATATTATCCAAGTCCACAATTATATATCAAGTATCTCATATGTTGCAATTTTATCCCATATCGTTTTCAAATATTCCGAAACTCTCATATCGATAACAAACGAATAAATAATAATAAACGCCTAACCTAAATTACCACGACTCAACAGTCAAATAAATAGAATAAAACTAGAAAATAAATAACGACTAACTAAATAACCGCGACTCAACGTAAATAAATAATAAACGACGACAAATAATTAAATACGACTCGACGAGAGAAATTAAGTAAACAACAAAACGATAAGTAAATAACCTTGGCCGTGACTCGCCACGAGTCACGGTTCGGCTCAACCCGAGTCGTTGAGACTCTCGGCCGAACACAACCACACCAAAAAAAACATAACGCAAACTAAGCCTAACTCTAACTTATACTAGCTTTATATCAAAATCCAAAACCATATCTCAAACAATACTCCCTTCGACACAATTAATCCCAAGCCGCAACACAACAATCTCAACACAACCTCTCCAATTTTAATTAATCCTAACTCTAATTCTTATACTAACTCTTTTAAACAAATTTCCAAACGACACAAACAATTTTTGAAACTGCTAACATAATAATATTCCAACGCAAGATTCGAACCAAACACAATCCTCAAAACAAGTAACTCTAAATATCCTCAACTCGTCGTGACTCGCCGTGAGTCACGGCTCGGCTATGTGCCAGCTGCCAAAACAGTGACCAACCAAACGGACTCTAATCAATATCAAACTCAACAAAAACAATACCACATCAAAAGAAATAACAAAAGAACAATAAATATCAAAAATAATCAAACACTCACCGAGTCAACCGAGTTGACCGAGTTGACTGAGTCACACCGAGAAGGGGAGGGGGTTCCATGCGAGGGTTTTATACAACTTTTACATCCATTTTTATTAATAAAACATATTTAGTTTCGGATTAAATAAATAAATAAATAAAAATTATTTAAATTAAGGTTTGATAAAATTAAAGAAAAATATGAAATAGAGGCGCGTGGGTGGGTTTTACCGAAAGAGAAGGCGGCGAGGGTGTGTGGTGGTGGCTCGGTGGTGATGGCAGTGGCGGTGGTGGCGCGTGAGGGTGGTTGTAATGGGAGCCAAGGGCTCAAACTTTCCAGGAAGGGTTAAAAATGGCCGATCTATTGATTCGGCGAAGAAAATAACTCGCCGAAAATTTTTCCGGTGGCCAGAATATTTGCCGGCAGTGGTGGTGGCCGGACGGTGGGGTGTCGCCGGTGAATAGAGAGAGAGAGAAGAGAGAGAGTGAGTGAATAGTGAATGAGTAATTTTATTAATTATGGGGTATTTATATTTTTGATGAGGGACCGGAAATGAAAATGTGAGAATGAGGGATGTGTAAGGTAAATATGGGGCGGAGGGGCTATTTCTGCCAATATGGCTAAACTTTTGCAATAAACACTGCGGGACCCATTCGACATAACAAACGAACTCGAAAATCAATGGAAGTTGCGCCATTGTTCACGGAATAATTTTTCCAACGAAAACGAGTATAAATATGCGATACTTTAAAAAATCAATATTTTTGGCATATACGATACGTTTTGTGCTTTCTAGGTTGTGCCGGTTCACTAATAGGGACAATATTCTCGTTTCTCATAATATTTCTCGTTTCTCAAACCCAACAAGTGCAATGAAAAGTTTAAGTCCTCAGGTAACGATAAGTTTTAAAATAATTGGCTAGAAAGGTTATGGAAAATTACCGGGGGTTACAGCACATACACCATATTGGGAAATCCATCCCGGATTTCAGTTCAACTTATCAGTCCTGGTTTTGAAAAGGTGAGGGTATTTGTGTTTGAACTGGTCTTCGCGTTCCCAGGTGAATTCGGGTCCTCTCTTGGAATTCCAGTGAACTTTCACAAGGGGAATTTGGTTCTTCTTCAGTCGTTTGATCTGACGCTCCATAATCTCTACCTGCTCTTCAATAAAGTTCAATTGTTCATCAATTTAAATCTCATCAAGCGGAATCACGACTGTCTCATCGGATAGGCATTTCTTCAAATTGGACACATGAAATACAGGATGTACTCTACTGAGCTCAGGAGGCAATTCCAGTCTATAGGCTACAGGACCAACCCTGTTCAGAATCTTGAACGGTCCGATGTACCTTGGGTTCAGCTTTCCGCATTTGCCAAACCGTATCAAACCTTTCCACGGTGAGACTTTTAGCATAACTCTGTCTCCAACCTGAAACTCTAGCGGCTTGCGTCTCACGTCCGCGTAACTTTTCTGACGGTCTCACGCGATCTTCAATCGATTTTTGATCTGCATAATCTTTTATGTGGTCTCACGAACCAGATCCGGTCCAATGAGTTGAGCTTCCTCTACCTCAGCCCAACAAATGGGTGATCGACATTTTCGGCCATACAATGCCTCAAATGGTGCAGCCTTAATACTTGTATGATAGCTGTTGTTGTATGAAAACTCAACCAAAGGCAAATGGGTATCCCACCCATTCCCAAAATCAATCACGCAGGCCCGAAGCATATCCTCCAATGTCTGAATCGTCCTTTCGCTCTGGCCATCTGTTTGCGGGTGATATGCAGTACTCATGTCGAGGTTCATGCCAAAGGAATCTTGAAGCGACTGCCAAAAATTAGAAGTAAACCTGCTGTCTCTGTCAGAGATGATAGATATGGGAGCTCCATGTCTCGATACTATCTCCTTCACGTAGAGCCTTGTCAACTCATCCATGCTGTAGTTCTCCTTGATCGGTAGAAAATGTACTGATTTCGTCAATCGATCGACTATGACCCATATAGCGTTGAAACCAGTTGCAGTTCTTGGCAGTTTCGTGACGAAATCCATCGTGATCCATTCCCATTTCCATTCGGGAATCTCATGTTGTTGTAGGAGACCAGACAGTTTCTAATGTTCGGCCTTAACTTTTGCGCATGTCAAACACCTTCGAACATAATCAGCAACTTCAGCTTTCATATTCGGCCACCAATATAGTTCCTTGAGATCATGATACATTTTGTCGGATCCTGGGTGAATAGAATATTTTGACTTATGAGACTCATGCATAATCAAGTCTCGCAGTCCTCCATAACGTGGCACCCAGCTTCTTCCTTTAAAACACAATGTTCCGTCTAAACGCTTCTCAAACTTCTTCTGTATCATTCCATAAAGATTCTCACTCTGGAGATCTTCTTGTTTCACTGCTTCTTCTTGAGCACGGAGAATTTGAGCGGGAAGATTCGAATTGATGGTCATAACTAGGGCTCGAACTCGTAGAGGTTTCAATCATTCCTTTTGGCTCAAGGCATCAGCCACAACGTTTGCCTTTCCCGGGTGATATTTGATTTCATAGTCGTAATCACTTAGAGTTTCTAACCATCGCCGTTGTCTCATATTCAGCTCCTTCTGATCTATGATATGCTGGAGACTCTCGTGATCGGTGTAAACGACATACTTCGTTCCGTACAGGTAGTGCCTCCATATCTTGAGTGCAAAAACCACTGCACCCAACTCCAAATCATGTGTGATATATGTAGCAAACTGCAAAAATTCTTATAATTAACGACGTTTAATTATATATTAATCTCCGTCATTATTTTTAATCACCATTTTTACGGGAAAATTTAAAATTTTCTTACCATATTAACGTAAACACGTCATCACATAATTCACCAAATGACGGGACAATTTCAACGCGTATCACGAAAGCTTAATTATTCACTAATATATATACTAATCAGGCTAAAGATAATTCAGCCCAACTTCTAATCCACGTTCTACTATTCATCAGCCCAACAACTCAGGCCCAATCTCCCTTTTTCATTTCATTTCCTAGTCGATTAGATGCACTTCAAACGCCTTCATTTTCTTTCGATTCTTAAACGCGACTTGTACATATTATTGTACCTCTTATTTATCCTCCTAGCCAACAAATAGGACGCCAAATATTAGCTCGTAATACGGATGTTTGATATGTATTTAAAGACCAAAGTGAATGGCACTTGGACACCTAATCGACATATACATATATTTCACAAAATTTAACCTTTTTGAACCGAGCTTGTTCTCATCCCATCCCAACGATTGTGCTTGATCATTTGTGAATTGTTAAGAGTGTTTAACATCGAAAGTATCAAGATCTCACGTTATCTCCCATTCTTGTACCCAAAAATCTTACTAGTCGACTTATATTTAAACTAGTCGACATATTATATCAAGTATACAATTTCCATTTTGCTTCTACATTCTCATGTACCCTTAAAGTCTTCATGTGTCAGTATATGAATATAACACTATACGAGTTTTATATAACTTGTATAATCCTTCATTAGCTCACCACCTCTCAAGAATCACTCACTATCATTTCGAAAACTCTCTCTCACTCTCAAAGATGTCCCTAAACGACTAGAAGCCTCATCATCCTTGTTGGAATCTCGATTCGAAAATATGGAGTTCATATATAAACGTATATATCAAGTTTACCGATCGTGGTTTACTGGTTTATTTCCCGTGTGTTCTAATCACTCCTACACGACTCTCTACCCACCCAAGGGGTGTTGTAAGTCTTCCTTGGTCCTCTCGAATTCATATCTCACGTTTAAATCTCACCATGCATTATGTTTTAATAACTACTCGATCGTATATCTTTTTCGTTTATTTATTTATGTATGGATATTCGTATAGCACACCAAATGTGACAAGCCTCCACCATGGAAGGCCTAGGAGTCACGAATCACACTCCTCTCACATTTATATTTACGCTTCATGCATGTTTCGAATCCTTTTGCATCATATTTCAAATCGTATAAAAACTAAACCTATGAAACTTTCTAAGTCTTTTAATGACTAGAATCAGTCCCAAGTCGCCATAAGAATGGCCTTGTAAAACAAAATCTAGATTAACGACCACCTAATGTTTCTACACCATCTAATAGACCTTACTATAAGCTACATGTTCCATGTTAATAGTTTGTAAAGATAAGCTAGTTTGAACCCTCTAAAATAACAAATCCGGACCACTACACTCGTATGAAACATAAACACTTAGAAATTTATGTAAGTCTTTTACTCAGAAAATATGTACCAGTCGACCCTAAAAACGACCACATATAGGAAAATTGGACTTAACACCATAGCTATATTTTTACATGATCTAATAGACCACCTAGCAAACAAAATGTTTCGTATTATAAGTTAATCCTCATAAGCTCGATTCGACATTGGAATTTGCCAAATCTAAACTGCCATCGCTAATGATTTTTAGAATTTATTTTCAGAATAATTAACTAGTTCCGAAGTGGGCTTAATTCAAGCCCAATAAGACTTTGCGATTGAACAGTCCAATAGGCCCATATGATACATTTTTAGAATCACAAAAATAGCCCAAGTCCAGGCCCAAAACTAGTTTCATGCCCTCGCCTCTAGATTTCTTAATGGGCCTAGTATACACTTCGTTAAAGGCCCTTTTGTATTAAAAATAAGATCTTTCCATAATAAGCAGTTGAAATAGACTAAAATAAGCTTAATAAAGTTATAGAAATTTTCAGAATATTTTCCCTATAATTTTTGTACGAAAAGGACTAAATTTGCAAACTAGTTGCACCTTGTGGGACTAAAACTGTCAACTGCTGAAAATAGGGACTGGAACTGTAAAAACAGAATCTTTAGGATAGAAAATGATATTATTTAATATTCCAAGCTCAGAATGTAATTTTGGACATGTAGTGAACTATAAATGTAAAATATATTTAATAAAGGACTAACGGTGCAACGCTAACGCCGTTAGGGTAAAAGTGTAAAAACTGGAAAAGGAAAAGGACCAACATATTATATTTGAAATTCTTATTTTATTTTCCATTTTACGTTATCCCATCACGTCACGTGCATTTTTGTATAATTCGTTTATTTAATAGTTAACGTTCGTTATATTTATATATAAAACATTTTAAACGATTTAAATTAACGATTCGTTTCCCCACTTTCGTGGAAACGATTTTATTGGTTTCAAAGACATAAAAACAAGATAATATTATGAAATATAATATTTTTGAACTTTAAGCATTTTAAGCATATCATATTCTCACTCTAACGATTAAATCGTTATTCATTCCCATTATCATTTCCACCATTCGTGTTAAGTCAGATTCTTAGACTTCCTTTATATTCAGGTCACGTGTTGAAGACGTTTCCGTAATCATTCCCATAATCTTACTTGAATTCATAATTCCATCTTGTCAGATACGCTCAAAGTGAGTCATAGCCCCATTTTTATACTTGTGTTATAAATACTTTTTGGGGGAGATACATGTTAAATTACATAATTTTATGTGTATAAGTACGTTGAAAACTATCATGATTTATTTGGAAATATAACTGATATTTATATGTTGTGAATTACTCTTTGGGAGAAATAGATGCTTGTTTTATTAGCATATTGCTTATTTAAGCTTGAATACTGAACTCAGAAGATAGCATTTTCAAACTGCTTGTTGTAGCGTGATATTGGTTTTTAAGATAAACATTCAAGTAAGATCATGAATGTACAGATCATTGTTATATATCATTTCAGAACTTCAATGGGAATACTTGCTAGAAAAGAGCATAAGTACTTTAAGGTTCATCGTTACCTTGATATTGCCTAAGTACCCCTATTGCCAGAAAGTCCCTTTATCATGAGCCATTAATCACTTGTTGTGAACGCGAATATAGTGGACAGCTTCGAAACCTGTTGAGGCTTGACATCCTGTCCCACTAATTACTTGACGGAATGTCTTTGTGGCTAGTCGTATTAGTCGCGATACACTATATTTGAGAAAAATAGGAATTGGCAAATCACCTACTTGAGGGCATATTTCCATCATTAATTTGATGTGACTTTTTCTTTTTTACGGTACTTTGTTAACGTTTTGCGTGTCATGAGACGTGGGGCAATATCCATAAGAGATTATGTGTCATCACATATATCTAGATACAGCTGTATTAGTATTTCACCTCACCACATTATAGATCTCAGGTTAACATCATGGGTTGCACCTCATGCTAGGATTATGATCCAGTACTTGAACTTAACTGAATACATATATGATTTATTTGTGATTATACTCAACATCATTCATTACTTGTTTCATCGATGTTAGAATTTATTACAGTTATTACCTCGTTCTTGAAATTATTGAAATGAACTATTTATCAGTACTTGAAACTTATTTCGAATATCACTTCACCTCTGAAATTACTGAAAACTGACTGTTTACTCATACTTGAATTTATTTCAAATATTACAATATACTCTTAAATTCATTTAAATAAATGGTTTTCCATTAAACTCTATGAACTCACCAATCTTTGTGTTGACACTTTAAGCATGTTTATCTCAGGTAATTAACGGAGCAGGACAAGACAAGGAGCGGGCATTATATACTCTGATAAATTAAATGGTGTAAAAATCAAATATGTCATTCTTTCCAAATTATCAAACCCTTTCATGGGATTTACAAATCAGATATTTCACCTTTATATCAAAAATATTATTTGAATGACAAATAACTTTCAAAACGCCTCTTTTGAGCCTTTTTCTATAATTATGACTTCGATCCTCACCGTAACACCCTAATTAGTCTTCCGCTGTTATCTCATAAATTAGGGGGTGTTACAGATTGGTATCAGAGCTAGAGTTATAGAGAACCAAATGTTTTCAAACATTGAACTATAACTACATTTTGAAAATGAATGATTTTACACTATACCATTTTACGCCCTCCGTGTCTGCAGATTGCCGTGCTCAATACATTACATATAAAGATTATTTTACAATAATCTTGTCATGCTTGATATTTACTCTCACATACTTCATTATTTCACATTTACCATTACATCTTTAACATACGAATTACTTATAATTATTATTTTCGGATTACTACCGTATCATGTCTTCCAAGCCTGTTGATAATACCAAAACTACCCTTTGTACTACTCATACATCACTTACTTACTCACCCTTACGTCAGAGACTCAGGAGAGCTACTAAATCTTATTCAGATGAAAAGTTGATTGGTTATCCGACAACATCTGAGGTTGGACAGAATTCACACCAAGAAACGATTTGGAAAGATGTTGAGCCAAATTCTCCATTTCCTGACGCTCCAGATTTCTCAATACCATACATCTCAGACGATATGTCTTCACCTAATTCCCGTGACTATAATTTAAACCCTCGTGATTCATTATGGAATCTTCTATATCAATAAGCTAGCACTCTAGACAATCACACTGAACAGCTGGAAGAGTTACAACCATTACGTTTTGAATGGTACGACCGTAACGTTGACACTCTGTTTAGAAGAGCCAATGCCAAGAGATGAGCCATGTGTCAGGATCGCTTCTCAGACATGAAAGCTGCACAACTAGAACTTGAGGCAGAAGTTAAACGCCTACGTCAAGGACGTAACTGAACTTAAGTTCATATGTATCGTTGTTATACCCACTAAACCAAATAGTTTTTGGTTAATGTTGACGTATTTTCCAATAATCCTGAAATTCTCAGAACTTGTAACCGACCTTTAATCAATAACAACCTCCTTTTGTTATATCTCAATGTGGTGAATAAATTCTTTCTATCATACTCTATCATGATGCTATACATGCATGTAATGATTCCTCATACTCTCATGCAAAATCTCACCATTTGTTACTCTCTTTGGTAGACAAATGACTCCACACAAATCAATGGAGCATTAATAACGGACCTTGTATCGTTTGTTTTGCAAAAACAATCAATCAAGTTGTAATACTATATAGTTTACAGTGATTATATCCAGACTTACCATGATATTACCTATGATTCCTTAAACATGCCATAACCAGGCCAAAACCATAGAATTCTCTAAGACAAAGTTACTTGATGAATGAAGAGAAAGTTGCTGAACTTCAGCTTTTGTAGATGAATTAGTTTGTTCCTTAACAGTTCTATATCTAAGAATTGAGCATTCATCTACGATATTAACCAGACACATCATGATTTATGATGCTCAATTGGTTATGATTTCGCATTGTGACCACATTATTAAGACTAGTATACAAATACCTTGTTACTCGAAATTATTCTAACATGGCCATTAAGTGGATTCTAAATCCGTGTTTCCTGGGATATTGATAGAAGATGGCCAGCATGAGAAGTACAAATATCCCCCTAGCACCTACCACAACCTTGACTTCTGAAGCTACCCAGAAATTAGTAATCAACATCATTGCAGTAGTACTCAAAGTTACCTACAGTAGTTTGTCCAAGTAGCAACGATATGGAAAGGGAAGAAAAGAAGACAAATATGTCTAGTAAGCATACCCATGAAAGTTTTACGGGTTGTAGACCAACTCACCTTAAAGGTCCAAAAGAAGTGACTAAACCTACCATCACCATTACCAAAGGATTTTTAGACCAAAAGGTTAAACGGGACACTTCAAGAATCAATGCTCAACTCGGAATACCATTTAGAACAAAAAGACCAGTGGAAGAGAATGGAAAATCGTTAGAACCTCAACAATGTCAAGGGATGACATCTATGTTTAAACAGAAGAAAAATTCCTGTTATAAAAGAATAAACCATAAGTTCAAAACTCTCTAAGTTGTATTTCCTTTTATACTTTACCTTAGGTACGATGGATGTAACCTAAGTGTAACCACTATCTTTCCACCGTATGAAAACTCTATCTTTTAATATTTCCGTAACAATCATAATCTACACCTACTTCAATTTCTATCCCAATTGTCTTATTCATAGTCGTTACGTAGCAATACAACTGATATCACCTTAGGAATTTTGTTAACATCAGTTTTGACCGAACAGTAGACTGTTACCATCTTGTAAGAATTCTCATACGAACCCTAAGATTCATTTCAAAGATGTCCTAGTATCACCTTAGAAATTCCTGACTGATCCCTGTAGTATGAACCAAGATTTTCTACTTTCTTTTGAAAAATAATTATGTTGCCATTTTACAAAAACAATGCGTTGAACACCATCTAAAACTTTTTGAAAAGCATGAATACCACTGTGACTGAGCCAAGCATCACATTATTTGTTCCTCAATTATACATAGCCTGATCAATTATGTCTAATTTAGGAAGAATCATGTCATAAATGGAACAGTTATCTTTTCAGATTCTTTAATAACAATTTTCATTCAAAAATAAAAATCTTGAGATAAAATAAACTGTTCATAAACATCCCTTTTCGACCAATCACAATAGATATCTACCACATATTGCCCATCACCTTTATGATAGGAAATAGACAAAAGTACAAACATTTAAACCTTAAGAATTCACAAAGACTTATGGAAAACACAAATAGCGTGAATTTTATTAGAAACCACGAAAGTTAATACATAGTGATATAATTAGCATCGGAAATGCTAATAATACAATGAATACAATAAAAGACATAGAATCTTCAATAGGTTGACCAGCCATAGCAACAAAGACTACCACCAACCCAGCAATAGCAAGAGCCACCACAAGATGTATCACTTTGATTATTCTGTATGAAAAATACAAACAAACCATTAAAAACCATAACGAGACTAGTTCTTAAATATAAAGACAAATAAGTTTTATTTCACATTTATTGAGGATTACATAGAAACATAACAAGGATACATTTTAAACAACCCTAACTCGAGACTATTACCCCCAAAACTTATCCACGGCAATGGCTAGGACCGTGAGGGGTACGACAAACAACAAGATCGCGACCAAGAATCCGAATTCTTCTTCCGGAGCGTAAGCCGAATAAATGGCGAAGGCAACGACATACACTATAGCGAGGATGGTAATAGGGTGCGGTATTTTGGAAGTATTTAATGAAGGGAATGTGTTTGGTGGAAGAATGGAAGTTAAAATGGGGTATATACAAGAAAAAACTAGCCGTTAGATTACTATTTACGACCGTTAGAATTTACTATTCATAGCTGTTAAAACACTGTTCACTAGCCGTTAATTAACCATTATTCCTGACCATTACTTTCTAGATTTACAGCCCTTGGATTCATTAGTTGCAACATTTAAGTTTATTTCAGCTAGTACGGATAAATCTAACGAGATTTCGTTTTCTCGATTTTTCGAATGGAAATTTCTCGACAACCCTTTTTCCATAAATCCTTACCCTAGTAATCACTTTAAACTTGAATTCCGGGACGGAATTCAGAATGAGGAGTGAGTACTGTAGCAAACTGCAAAAATTCTTATAATTAACGACGTTTAATTATATATTAATCTCCGTCATTATTTTTAATCACCATTTTTACGGGAGAATTTAAAATTTTCTTACTATATTAACGTAAACACGTCATCACATAATTCACCAAATGACGGGACAATTTCAACGCGTATCACAAAAGCTTAATTATTCACTAATATATATATACTAATCAGGCTAAAGATAATTCAGCCCAACTTCTAATCCACGTTCTACTATTCATCAGCCCAACAACTCAGGCCCAATCTCCCTTTTTCATTTCATTTCCTAGTCGATTAGATGCACTTCAAACGCCTTCATTTTCTTTCGATTCTTAAACGCGACTTGTACATATTATTGTACCTCTTATTTATCCTCCTAGCCAACAAATAGGACGCCAAATATTAGCTCGTAATAAGGATGTTTGATATGTATTTAAAGACCAAAGTGAATGGCACTTGGACACCTAATCGACATATACATATATTTCACAAAATTTAACCGTTTTGAACCGAGCTTGTTCTCATCCCATCCCAATGATTGTGCTTGATCTTTTGTGAATTGTTAAGAGTGTTTAATATCGAAAGTATCAAGATCTCACGTTATCTCCCATTCTTGTACCCAAAAATCTTGCTAGTCGACTTATATTTAAACTGCTCCTAGACTGTGATATGATGCATCACAGTACACTACAAAATCTTTCTGGCAATGCCAAAATTGGTGCACTACACAGTTTTCGCTTCAGGATTTGGAATGCTTCTTCTTCATTGTTTCCCCATTCGTACTTCTTATCCTTCTGAGTCAATGCAGTTAATGGTTTAGCAATCTTGGAGAATCCCTCAATGAATCTCCGGTAATACCCAGCTAATCCTAAAAATTGTCGGATCTCTGTAGCATTAAAAGGCGTTGGCCAATTCTCAATAGCTTCAATTTTCGTGGGATCCACGTGCAACCCTTTGTTTTCAATCACATGACCAAGAAATTGTACTCTGCGAATCCCAAAATTCACACTTAGAGAATTTGGCGTACAATTGTTCTTCCTTGAGTAACTTAAGAATTGCCGTCAGATGCTGCTTGTGCTCTTCTTCACTCTTGGAGCAAATCAAGATGTTGTCGATGAAGACTATGACAAACTAGTCCAAGTATGGCTTACATACTCGGTTCATGAGGTCCATGAATACAGCTGGAGCTTTTGTCAAACCAAAGGGCATTACCTTGAATTCATAGTGGCCATAGCGAGTCCTGAACGCCGTCTTGGGAATATCCTCTTCCCGGACTCTAAGTTGGTGGTAACCTGACCTCAGATCAATCTTCGAGTAGTAATCTTATCCTTTCAACTGGTCAAACAAATCATCAATCCTCGGTAACGGGCAGCGATTCTTCACCGTCAGCTTGTTCAATTCGGGATAGTCAATGCACATTCTAAACGACCCATCTTTCTTCTTTACGAACAACACCGGTGCTCCCCATGGTAATGAACTAGGTCGGATGAACCCTTTATCCAACAACTCTTGCAATTGCTTAGACAGTTCTTGCATTTCTGTAGGAGCGAGCCGATACGGTACACGAGCCACGGGTGCAGCTCCTGGAACTAAGTCAATTAGAAATTCCACCTGTCGAACCGGTGGAAGCCCAGATATATCTTCAGGAAATACTTCAGGGAAATCACGCACAATCTGGACGTCCTCGAGTAGCTACTCTCCAGACTCTTTCTTGGACACTTATGCTAAAATCGCATGACAGCCTTTCTCGATGTACTTTAGAGTCTTGATGCAAGAAATGATACTCAAGCGGGTTCCACTACGGTCTCCGCGGACAACCAAAGTCTTGTCATCAAGAGGAATATGAACAACTCGTTCACCGCAAATAATGCTGGCTCGATGTTTGGATAACCAATCCATTCCCACAACTACGTCAAAACTTTGGAGTTCAATGGGCATAAGATCGATGCTAAACGGGTGATCTAGAAGGTTTAGGGTACAGTCTCGGATTACGGTACAAGTATTAACCAGGTTTCCATTAGCTAGTTGATTCATTGTGAAAGGATACACACAAAATGATGATGTGATTGTGGTAAGTGTGTTTCCCGAGTCGTAATCCTAACGAGAGATGAATTTGAGTTTTCGTAATCGGTGCTGAGTGTGTGTCGTGAATGTGAGTGAGATAAGTGAATATTTAATTTTTCTATGCTACTAACAACGAAATAACAAATAAGAACAATTAATAAAGCTACGGGTACAAGTATTCTAAGCACGTAATCCTAAAAATGAAAAATGAAATTTAAAAACGTTACGCTACGAATTAAAAACGCGAATAAAAGCGAAATGCTAAATTCTAAGCCTTATAATTTTGAAAATAATTTTCCTATATTAAAAATGATAAAAGAAAATTTTGAGAAAAAGAAAAATATTTTTTTTGATTTTTTTAATAATTTTTAATGAATTAAAAACTAATTAAATGCTTTAAAAATATTAAAACAAGTTGGAAAAATCTGAAAAGTTTTGAGTAATTTTAATTTTTAATGAGAAATTTAAGAAAAATAATTTCAAAAGCTGATAATGTCTGAATAAGCTAGAACAGTTAATAAGCTAATAGGAAATAAGCTAAAAATAAGCAAAAATAAGCCAAAAATTATAAAAAGCTAAGAGCATGCATATCTCACTACTGGAAGCTACTAGGAACTAAAAATGGTGAAACCAACACAAGCAATAAGCTGGAAATAAGTTGCACAGCTTTTTTTCCAAATCAGAATCTAACAGCCTTGGTTCCTATTTTGCAGCCCTGAATGAGCACCTTAATAAGCTGTTAAGTTGAAACTTAAGGGGGGAAAAGCTAGATTGCACAACTGACTTCTCAAAAATACCAAAAGCCCCAATTCTAACACCCCAATTGAGCTTCAATTTCACCCTAGAAAAACTGCTATTAGGCACAAATACTGAAAAGAGCAATTCTGCACAGGTTATGGGCTACTTAGCAGGGCTGAATAAGCTATTGAATAAGCTTCTAAGAGTGAATACCAGATATTATACCACAAGTATGCTACCTAATCTATGAACGAGCCAAAAAAATAGGACCTAAAGCTATTCTAATAAGCTAATAGATAATCCAAATCAGCAGTGCAGCAAGCTTCTATCTACTAGTTTCTGTGACAGCAGGTAAAGTTTTTGGCGCAAAATTAGGTGCAAATCTATTCCAATCCTACCTAGCTCTTGTATACAGATTTTAAATCCTTTAAAAACCTCAAATCAAACTCAGCTTATTGCTGAGCTTATTGTAGCAGATTTGGGCATTAGATGGACTAATTTTGCACAATAAACTTTAAAGGAAACCAAATTTGATCAAAACTTCTTGAAATCAGCTTAATGACTTAAGTTTGAACTAAACTGATCCTAGACTAAAAGCAATAGAACAGTATTTCAACTCATTCTATCCTAACCTGATAAAAGCCAAACACCCTTTTCACTTAACAGATTTTTGCCAAACTATCCTAGAACTAGCTGTTTAAGATTAAAACCCACTCTACTCTACTCACTAGGTTACTAGGTTACTTAAAAGCTATTAAAAACATAACATAATTCAAATAAGCAAGACAAATAAGCTAGAACAAATAAGCATTATAAAAGCTAAAAAATGAAAATGGAACTCACAACTGTCCTGCTGAAGGTACTTGATCCAGGCTAACTCACTATAACCCAGGCTTAATAAGCCAGAAAAATAACCCCAGAATCAGCTTAATATACTCAGCTTGTTCTTCACAGCTTATCAAAAACTTCTTTGACTTTTTCTCTTGACTTTTTTTGAATTTTGTGAAGCAAGGACAAAATGGACTGAATGAAAGCTTACAGTAAGCTATGAAGCTTATATAAGCTTAACAAAAACAGAAATCAGCTTATTAATAAGCTGGAATGTATATATATGTATATATATATATATATATATATATATATATATATATATATATATATATATATATATATTTATTTATTTATATTATATGTTTTTTTTTTTTTTTTTTTTTTTTTATTTTATTTATTTTTTTTTTTAGAATGATTTTCAGAAATCTAAATTAATAACAACTAAATAAATTGCAAGCAATACTGTAACAAGAATTAAGACAGCAGAATCAAATGAACTTTAAATGAAATTTCATTAATAAAATTTAAAGAGTACAAAGGTAACACTGATACAAAATGAAATTTAAAGAGACTGAAATTTATAAAAACAGAAAATTTACAATAAAACAATAAACTCAAAGCATAAAAAAATTACTCTCCTCATTTGAGGGGAAACCCTCCCTATTTATAGGGCTTCAATGAACCTTCTGTGACTTCCATGCTGGCAATCCTCGTGCTCCTAAGCTCTCTATCACCCTTGGATCATATCTTGCTCTCCACGCTTGATTCTCACCCGTAGGATTAAAATGGTGAGGTGGCCTCTCCAATCAACGAGCCCCACGTGTCCCTGGCAGTGTCAGATCCTTCCAGAAGCTTTTAATCATTAGGTAATAATTTAGTACGAGGTAATTTTAAGGGTACAGTAACTAGGGTTTATAGGCAGTGAATTTGGGGATTTTCTTTAGCGCGCGTGTGAGAGTGTGTGTGTTTTTATATTATATTTTGACTCAGTTGTTTTACTGGATTGACCGAGTATAGAGAAAAGGTTCGGGTCAGGGTCGGGTCTTTTGTTTGGACTGGGCTGGGTTAGTGGTTTGGTGGGCTAGGGGTTATAAAATGAAGTGGGTTGGGTTTGTGTTGGATCCGGGTTTTAGGATTTATAAGGATTTAAGGGAATAAATGTGTATTTTCTGGATTTTTGAGGGACCAATGCTGCCATTATTTAAAAGATAATCCAAGGGCTGAATTTGACAACTTCTGATAGATGGAGGACCTCGGTTGACTTTTTGACCATAATTTCTTTCCCGGTTCTGGTTCTGAGCCGTTTCCGTATCCCGTGCTCGTTTTCCTGATTTTCTTGTGTTTTTGCCGGTTTTTCGCGATATCCGTCCCTGCATAAACAAAACATAAAAACACACTATCTATTGGCATTATGGTCGGGTTTTTGGTCATTTTGGTCCGGTTTTGGTCGAGAAATGGTATGTGTTTAAGCACATACCACTAGTTCAATACTATAGTTGGTGTCTAGTGTGGTAGGGGTGAGATTTAATAATGGTGAAATCTTAGAGGATACAAAGCTCATATCAGCACCAGAATCGAATAAGACTTTAACATGAAGGTTGTTGAGTAGAAACGTATCGGTGACTACATTCGGGTCATTCTGCTGTTCTCCAGTACCCATCACATATGCTCTGCCACGAGCGCCTTCAATTCTTCATCCATTATTCTTTGGGCACTCGTTCTTGTAATGTCCACGTTCTCCACACCCAAAGCAAGTTACAACCGGCTGTGCATTACTCCCTATAGCCACAGCCTTTCCCTTATAATCCTTAGCAACATGCCCAACCTTGTTGCATTTCTGACATCTCACAGTGCATGGTCCAGAGTGATGTTGATTGCACTTGGCACAGTATGGTTGATTCCCAGCATATCCTCCCACTTGAGCTGGTGCAGCTACATATGCTCTGACAGCCTCCTGTCGACGGTTCTGTTGGTGGTGGTGATTGTTATTGCGGTACTGGTTATTTTTGTTGTTGTGGTGATGGTTAGGGTGAGGGTGATTGTTGTTTTTGCGGTTGTTGTGATTGTTGTTGTTGTTCCTCTTGTAATCATCCCACTTCCTCTTATGATAAAAGCTGTTACCCTTCTGAGCAGTTCCATTCTTGATTGCCTGATCCATTAGTCGCACAGCGATTATTTTGTTGCTTAGCTTGTTACTCCTTTTTTTTTAGATTTTTAGAATTGGCTCTTGATAGCTTTTGAGAGGCTTGAAGAGCCCCTCTTTTCCCCTGTGCATAACAGCAGACTGCATATCAGTCCATTTCCCATTTGCAGCCCATTTCTTTGATTTTTAATTCATTCATTATAAGTTAGAATAAGCTGAAAATTTGCACTGATATTATTGGGCTGCTTATCTAGTTTTCCATATTTTTTGTGATTTTTTTTATCAGCTTAATCTCAGCTTTTTAGTGGCTTGAAAAAGCCCCTTTTTTCCTGACCCATAGTGTTTCAGCAGACCCTATAGCCTTTTCGAAATTCCCAAGTGCTTATTTTTGTGACTTATTATGTCCCTTTTGCTTATTTAGATGGTACTTAGTATTTTCTAGCTTATTTAGTTTGCTCCTAGCTTAATTTAGCTCTATCAGTCAATTAGCTTGTGACCTTAGCTTCTCCTTTTCTTTAGCCTACTGACCTGATCATCAAGGCTTATTTCTGGCTTATTCAGTGGGTATTAAAAATATTCTCTTTTCAAAAGTTAAATATTTTTTATAAGTTTCAAATAGAAAAATTAAATAAAAAAAAATTCAATCAAGTCTTTTATAAGCGGCCACCTTAATCTGCTTTTTCTGTGCTTATTTCAAGTTTTCATAAATTGGTGTTTTTATAAAAATAGCTTATTTTCGTGTGCTTATTAAGCTTTTAAAGAAAAATCAAAAAAAAAAAAAAAAAAAATCCAAATCTCATTTATTCGTTTTAGGAATTCCCGGTTAACGTTTTTAACGTAATTTGGTTTTCATTTTAATTTCTTTGAACATTTGCTTTTCATATCTCATTTAGAATATTAAAAACACAAAAATCAAAAATCCACACTTCAAGCACTTTAATTCCAAACCTTACACGAAATCCTCGATTCACACCTCGGTGGGACACGACCCGGGTAATCACTTGCCCGGTATCTCATATCGTATTCACGGGTTTTGCACGTTGGCCTTTTTCCTTAAGGGTTGACTTGTCGATTCCCGCATCTCACACGTATCCGTCTGATAATATTTTATATATCTATTTCGCGCGGATCAATTTTTGGCGCCGCTGCCGGGGAGGTTGTGTTGCGACAATATTGTTAAAGGTTTTAACGATTAGTGACTTGAGATCCTTCGTCAAGAAGTTATCACTTTCATAAAAATATAAAAAAACAAAAATATTTTTCTTTTTCTTTGTAATATATATATCATAAAAAAAAATAATACAAAAACATTTTCCGTTTTATTGTGTTAAATAAAAGATAAAAGCAATCTCAATATAATACTTATCAACTTTGAGTATTATCATAACAAGTTCCCAAACAAAAGATTAAAACTTGCCTTTGTATCACTTGCGAATATCGGCTCACCTTTGATTGATAAATAAACTATAAGAGGGGTATAAGGAGAGGCGATCCTACGAACTTCGCCTCGAAAAGAGATCCATTCTTCTTTTCCGCTCCTTTGTGCGTTTATCTTTTGAAGAGCTACCGTACGCTTGTTGATTATTGGTTTAAGTTCACTTGTGTTTTTTGCTTCGGTCTCGTTTTAAATTGAATTGTTTTTTAGTGCATGCGCACTCGTTCTTCTACGTCGACAAGTCCTTTACGTGAACTCGTACATACTCCAAAAAGACGTAGTCGAAGACGTAATCGAAGGCGTTCATCCCAAATAGCTGAACCCGAGATTCGTGCTATTCCCGATCATCCCATTGTCACAATGGCAGATGAACGTACCATGTCGGACCTTCTCCAAGCACCCACCGAGGGTTATGGAGACGCTATCGTTGTTCCGGCAATCGTTGCCGATAGCTTTGAGCTTAAAACGGGGTTGCTATCCTTAGTGACTTCAAGTCAATATTTTGGATTTGAGAGGGACGATCCTCATTCCCACATTAGATGGTTTAACAAGATCACCTCTACCATCAAATACCGAAATGTTCCTCAAGAAGCTATCAAACTTCTTCTTTTTCCTTTTTCTTTCGAGGGGGCCGCCCGAATTTGGCTCGAAAAACAACCCCCTCGTTCTATTGAAACATGGGAAGATTTAGTGTCGAAATTTGTGAACGAATTCTTTCCCCCTTCTAAAACCAAAAGCCTTAAAAATGAAATCACCAAATTCACTCAAAAATTTGATGAATCCTTTAGTGAAGCATGGGATCGTTTTAAAGAATTACTTCGCAAATGTCCTCCCCACGGTTTCTCCGAGTTACATCAACTCGATACCTTCTATAATGGTTTGAACCAAACGGACCAAGATTCTCTTAATGCCGCCGCCGGTGGCAATCTCTTGAATCGGACTCCGAAAGATGCATTAACCATCATCGAGAATAAGTCCAAGGTTCGCACTACACGAAGCAAGCCGGTTGTTTCCCAAGTTAGTGCTTCTCCTTCTACTTCATCTCCCGTGAGTACTTCTAGCACTGATGCTAAGATTGAAAAACTCACGGATGCTATTCAAGCTTTGGTTCTTTCCAAGCAAAAGAAACTTTCTTCCCCACAAACTTCTTCACCCACTCAAGTCAAAGCAGTGGAAGAAACTTGTGTCACTTGTGGCGGTCCTCATGCATACTATAATTGTACTGCCACCGATGGTAGTCGATTTCAAGTTAATGCGGTAGCCGGGGCTTACAACCAAGGAGGTAACCAATACCGTCCTCAAGTTGACCCGAACTATCGTGCTAGCAATCAAAATAGACCACCCGGATTTTCTCAACCCAACAATCCAAATAGATTCAATCAAAATCAACCGAGAAGGCAAAATATTCAAAATCAATTTCAAGCCCCGATCAATCAATACCCGACCCAAGGTGGTAATTTCAATCAAGGCTTTCAAGCTTCTAATTACCAAGCCCCGGTTGCTCCCTCAAATGAACTTGATAATTACATCAAGTCAAATGAGGCTAACATGAAATCAATGCAAAATCAAATCACCACTTTGAAAAATGATTTTCAAACCTCAATGTCAAAACAAGGTCAAGAGCTTAAAAGTGAACTTAGGAATACAAATCACAAAATTGATCAATCACAAAGTAAAATTGAGAACATGTTTGCTAGTCTCATGAATCAAATGAATCAATCTTCAACTTCGGGAACTCTTCCGGGAAATACCATTCCAAACCCGAAGGGTGAGTTGAAAGCTATTACCACTCGTAGTGGTAAGGCATATGATGGACCCTCGATTCCTACTCCTTCTCCGGTGAAGGAAGTGGAACGAGAGACCAAGGTGACAAAGGACAAAGTGCACTCTTCAAGCTCACAAAGTACCGCACCCGTCCAACCTTCGGTCGTCCAATCTCCAATCTCGGAACCCAATGTTCCAAAGACCAATCCTAAGCCTTCAATTCCTTATCCTTCGAGGCTTAATGATCAAAATCTCTGTGACAAAACTAATAGTCAAATGATGAAGTTTCTTGAAATCTTTCAAAAGTTACACTTCGATATTAGTTTTGCGGATGCTCTTCTCTACATGCCAAAGTTTGCTTCTACATTTAAAAGTCTCCTTAGCAATAAGGAAAAATTGTTGGAATTAACAAAGACTCCATTGAATGAGAATTGTTCGGCGGTTATCCTTAAAAAGTTACCCGAAAAACTAGGAGACCCCGGCAAATTTCTCATCCATTGTGATTTTCAAATGCTAGATGAATGCTTAGCCTTGGCCGATCTCGGCGCAAGCATCAATCTAATTGTTGAAATGTGGTTAACGATTAATAAGTAAATGTCTAGTCTCGAACCCGAGACCTCGGGATTGCACACATTACAAATGAGTATTAAGGAATAATAATAAATGTATTTTATATATTTATTATTAACACAAGAACTTAACGACCGTTAGTATTTTCCGTTAAATGACTAACGACCGTTAGACGCAAATAAGGAAAGAAGTGTTTGTGTAAAATTAGGAAACAAGAAAAGGTCCTAGAACCCTCTCTTGGGTTTGGATCGGCCGAACTAAAGGGATGGGGCAACCCATTGCCTAACTTGTTCCCAAAGTTTTCTAAACACTATATAAACAAACCTAGGGTTATTGTTTTCACTAATCTTTTGTGCACACAATTATCCCTAAGTTTTTTCCTTGTTTTTCTCTTGGTTTGTCGATCGTACATCCCTCTCCAAAGGGTTGTGGGATCGATTTTTGTTAACCAAAAATCAAATCTTGTGTTTTACTTGCATAACCTTAATACGGTTTAATTTGTGTGTACAAGAACGAGGTAATAACTCACTATAGTTATTATCAAGAGATCGATAAACAAAACGGTAAGGGGTTTATCATTGATCTAGTCTTATAAATAATCAAGATTTATTGAAGTGCATCGGGTACGTTTTCTATTTATGTTTAAGTTAATAATTATGTGTTATATGTTATTGTTTACACGCTTCCGCATACTTGTGTACTTTGATTATGGAGTTTATATGATTGTCATAGTTTTCTAATTCCAACAATGGCATCACGAGCCATGTATAACATGTAATTGATTACTTAAACAATAAAAAACGTATCTTTAAATTGTTTAGAATATACATGTTTTATTTTCTAGGGTTTTATTATTAAAAATTTGTTTTTTTTATAAAATTCGAAACCCTAACCCTAATTTAGGGGGGGTGTCGATTTGATCCATAAACCCTAATTAGGGTTTGTGTTTTTCAAAATTAATTGTGATTAATTAGAAACCCTAGGTCTTTAAACAATTGTTGTGTTATGTATCCTGTGACCTAATTGCTATATGATATGCATGAATCCGTGATTATGCATGCATAATTAGTCACGGATAATTACTTGAATTAAATTGTTTAGATGTTTGCTACATGTTTAGATAAATCTAAAATTAGGGAAGACCTAATATATTAAATTAATGAATCGGTTATGTGCAACGTGGTATATTATCATTAAAACTTACGCGGCCAATTGTTGGCGACTGTGGTCCATTGGGTACAATGAGCTCGAAAACCAATGGGAGTTTTATTGATTCTATACATAATAATTCACATATAGATTATTAATAGGATTTATTTAAAAGGTTGCATGTGGCTAGATGTTTCACTAACAATTGTTGTTTTATTAGTTGATTGTTATTTTCTTTTAATTACTTGTTTATTGTTTTTTTTTTTTATATGTGATATGTTAAAGTAAGCAATAAAAGGGTAATTTTCAAAGAAAATTAAATTGGACTAATAATGGTGTAACATAAAGTAATAAAGTAAGGATCTTGCAAAGTCTTATGTGCCAACAGTGGTTCGCTTCGCACGGTAATTTGCTCCCAGGCGAGACTAGCAAGATCTAAACTTTGTCACTTAATTTTTTAAGACTAAGATCATAAACTTTTGCTTGATTGATGTTTTTGTACAATAGTGTGTGAAAGGCGGACCAAAGTTGACAAACTGTGTGGTGGGTTTATCTGGAGAGGGGTTTTTTAAGAGATTCTCTCCTACCGGCTCTTCGGGCCCGCTTGTGCGTCAACTGCGACTTACCTATATCACTATTTACGTACACTATCATCTTAAGGGTGATTTACCTCAATTCTACGCGCCACTTTTGTGGCAAATATCCGAATAACATGTAAGAGTAGGATATGTGGGCGATAATTGCTGGTACTTCATTAATTGGTGAACCCAATACCTCAAGTACATAGTTTTGGTTTACTCTTAAACTAATTGGTAAATTAAAATTGTTTTGAAAACTAATGATACAAAGATGAGTGCATGCATCTTTGTACATGTTTTTGTCACATCAAAAAAAACTAAATACCCTAAAATTTAAGTTACATGCCATCTAACTATAAGGAACACTTGAAGTTAATTTTGGGTATGCATGAGACCTGGACCAAAATTAATGACAAGGTAAATTCCCGAGTGTGCGTGAGACCATACATGGATTAATTTGCAGTTTCTAAGTTAGACAACTTAATTAAGCTGATGCGTGAGACCTAGAGCTTAAGGCATGAGATGGGATAAACATGCTTACGTGACATATTGATGAATCAATATGTAGTAAATCCCATAAATTATCTAGGAATTGGAAAACTTGTTTGCCAATTATTATACGACATATTACCATCTTTTGTACTTCCACTACTAGCAGATCAACTGATGTAGTGGAATTATGTAAAGTTGGATCCTATATTTTCAAGGAAATTAAGTTGGTTATATGAATATATCCATGGGTATTATATTTTCTTGAGAATAAGTATTATCGAAAATACTAATGTTTGAACTTTTCTATTTTCTGTAGAATGGCTCAACCCGATAACTCCGTGTTCGCTTCTTTCAAGAGTCATCTTGAAAGAGCCAAATTGACTGGGAAAAATTTCAATGATTGGCACAGATCGCTCAGAATTGTCTTGAGGGCGACTGGTAAGCTCAATTACTTGAATACTCCTTGCCCTGATGAGCCTGCTGCGACCGCTACTGAAGAGGTCAAAGCAGCATGGAGAGCTGAGTATGCTAAGTACAATGAGATTGGGTGCTTAATGCTTCAAAGTATGGATCCAATGATGCAAAAGAAGTTTGAGTATTATTTTCCATATAACATGCTCGAGCAGCTCAAGAAGTCTTATGAAAAGACTCCTGAAATTGAAATGTATGAGTCTCTTGACAAACTACACAGCTGCAAACATGGTGATGGTAAACCAGTTGAAGACTATGTGAGTGAGATGAGAGATTTATTTGTTCAACTTCATAGAGTCGGATTTGGTTATCCCGAGAATGTTCAAGTTAACCTAATCAACAGGTCCCTTAACAAGGATTTTGCTGGTTTTGTACAGAACTTCAACATGCATTGCTCGGGGAAGACAGTTTCTGAGTTACTCGCATTGCTTGTTGACTACGAGAAACACTTACCACACAAGGGCAAGGCTCCTACTCCGCAAGTGTTGGCAATTCAAGGAGGTAGGATCCAGAAAAAATCGCGTGTGAACAAGGGTAAGGGTAAAGGTGATAAAGGCAAGCAGGTCATGGCCTATCAACCAAATCCTAAGGTGAATCAACACCAGCCCAAGAAGAACAAGGTGAGTCCTCCAGGAAAGAAGGATCAGGCTTGTCACCACTGTCATGAAGTAGGGCACTGGAAGAGGAACTGTCCGCTCTACATCAATGACTTGCGACAGAAGAAGCAAAAGAGTGAAGCTGGTAATCCCAGCTCTTCAGGTGCGTTCTTTGTAATCGAATTATTTACTCTAACTCGTAAGATTAATTCCTGGGTATATGATACGGGATGTGGTATTTACATTTGCAATACTATGCAGGGGTTTAGAGTTGAGAGAAAGCTGGCCTATGGACAACAATTCTTGCACGTGGGTAATGGAGCACATGCAGCAGTTGAAGCTATAGGCGTATTTGATTTAGTGTTGCCTTTGGGCTTAGTACTTGTAACACCCCGACCCGACAAGGGTAAAGATATCACAATAATGGATTCACATCAGATCAAAACAAAGCATACATTTTCAGTAATACAAAAATCTCAAGGATTACAAATGAAATACTGAATCTACAAGGTTACAATTGAGAACTTCCAAAACAACTACTTCTAAATTATGATATCTTCTAGTCAACTCTAATCCAGAACAGCTATTCAATCTTCTAAGTCCAAAGGTATACTCTCCACTCATTCCCAGCTTCCTACTAAAACCTGCCGCAGGAAAAGAAATGCGGCTGAGCTACGAGAGCTCAGTGAACAGATATAACGATAACAAAAGCAGTAATAGAGAGTAGTACAAATAAAATCAAGAATACAGATCATACCGATACAAATCAAAATGAAAGGAGTAAGGAACGGAATAAGGACAAAAGAAAAGAATTAAGGAAAAGGAAATGATAAAGTTATAGAATAAGGGAAAAACAGAAATCTGTCACGAGCCTAGATTACAGATTATACCATAGCATAACAATATAATAAAACAAACCTGTGTAGAGTGATCAGCTCTCAGACAATGTGAAAGACGTGTATCGCACACACCATCAGTCACCAGATATAATAACAGTAAACATATAACATAAACAGAGAACATATCAAATCTAGGATGCATCCATACGCCCCAGGTGGCCAGAGTCTACCTCTACATAACCAGTCAAATCAAGTCAGGGACGGAACAGGTCATCACTCTCCTGTCCTAGAGTCATGCCAAAGGTGCATCAATGACATGGACATGAAACCCTCATGCCTAGTGATTGGCTCGGACATCAGACTGTAGGTCAAAGGTCAGATGAACTATCAAAATAATCAAAGGTCATATCTTAAGGGTACATGGCAAAAGGTTCATGTCAACCAGTTTAGAAATAAATGTCAAAGGTTCCAATCAAAGTTTATCAGATTAAGTTTTATATCCAAGTTTAAGTTCAGATTAAAAGGATTATATCAAATGGTTTAGAAGATGATATCAAAGGTTCATAATTAAGAGTTCATTGCAAAAGTTCATTTTAGAATTTCCTGTCAAAAGTTCATTGAAAGCATTCCTTTAATAACGGTTTTCACTAAAATGATCTTTCAGAATAGTTTTCATAAAATAATCTTTCAAAATGGTTTTTCATAAAAACAATCTTTAAAACTAATTTTCACAAAAGTTAACAATTGTCATATAATATAGTATCATATCACCATTCATAATCATTCTTTTAAAATAACTTATTTTTCTCAAAACATTTCCAAGTCATAATTAAAAGATTTTCGCATAACAGATTTTCATATCAGGGGTCGTAACAACAGGGAATCATGAAAAAGGTTCAAAGCAAAGAGGATTATAATGTGGACATCAATTCAAAAGTAAAACAAGTCAGAACATGAAAGAGATCATAAAAGGCTCACAAAACAAAGGAATCACACGGAAGGTTCACAAACAGAAGGGAACATAGCAATGGTACCGGAAATCCTAATAAGGAAAATGAAAAACTGAAAGAAAAGGGAATGAAAAACTCTTACTGAAAAAGGACAGAATATCTGTACCTTATTGCACAGCAGAAAAGCAAACAAACACAAAGGTCAGGGCTTCTCCTTCTTCACACCTAAGAAAGTAGAAGATGGGATTACTACGGATTCTAATTCAGATTATTACTTTTAGTTTATCTTTCCATTTTTAGTAACTTTCTACTTTTAGCAGTTTTCCAGAATTAACAGATTTCCATCTTTAACCAGATATTGATATTACAGATTTAGTTAAGTCCTTAATTACAGAATATTATGGTATTAAGGTATCTTTTATCAAGTTATAAAACTTTAGGGTTAATTATGACAGATTTCCATAGTTCAAGGTGTTAATTGTAATTTCAACAATTTCAGAGGTATAACATGAAAATACTTCAAGTTACTAATTTAATACACATTTTATTCAGAATGACATCATAATCCCCTTAGTTTCATAATTTTACAGCTTATACCCCTCCAGTTACAATATTTACAAAACAAACCTTATATTTACATAATTCATGATTTAATCCCTCTAATATCCATATTTACCAAACAAGCACATTATTTTATAGAAATTTCAGAATGTCACATCAGAGTTTACATATGGTACGAAACAGCCCCTCAGATTTCAGATTTTACACAAATGGTCCCTTAGCATACAAAACTTATAAATTAAACCATAATTCCATAATAATTACACATTAAGCCCACAAATACTCAAACTTACCCAAAACACTCTTAATATCATTATTTACCCAAAATGACTTCAATCTTCCAGAATTTACACTTTTAGTTTCTCTAGTTTAATTATTTCAATTCGAATTACCAATTTTATATAATTACCTTTTTAAACCTTTTAATTACAAATCTAACACACATGGCCCTTATTTTATATTTTTACATGATTAGTCCCTGATTAAAACACATTAGAAAAATACCCAAGAGTTTCAGAAAATTACAAAACAGCCCTTATACTTTTTATTTCTAAAATCGGTAATTAACAAAAACCACCAAAACCCTAATATAAAATTCCAATCATTACACCATGATTACTAACAACCTTAAACAAGCATTTATGACTAGAATCTTCAAAATAAACCCTAACCCTAATCGATACAATAGGGTTTTCCATTTTATTTTATTTCTTTTCCTTAATTTTTATAAATCTGGTTTTAAAATTAAATCCACTACGAATTATATAGGCCTCTAAAACTCGAACCACTATTTTCCCCAGATTATATGGATTATATAGAGCACATAAAAATTAAGCCTCACACCCAGAAAATTCATACATAATTATTTAGAGTTTTAACACATTTTTAAGGTTTAATTCGTAAATAATTCATAGAGCATGCATGGTTCATGTTTATCATTTTATTTGAGACTTATATGATGTAAGAGACGTGAGAAAAATACCAAACCCAATAGGGGACGCGTAGAATGGGCTGAACGAATTTACACTTCTCGAATGGATAACAAGAACCAATAATTCCCCACGAGCACAAACGCGACCAACAAACCTTGTAATCATTTTTCACATATCATATATGATGTAAGGAACTGAGGAAAAATAGAAAATGAATTTTACAAGGGTCGTATGAATCAGAATGAATTTTTACCTCACTTGTGAACAAAATTCGACAATAAAAGATTCAGGCCTCTATAAATCGAAAGGCTATTTTTCTTGGTTTCCTAGGATCAGAATGAACTTAGGAAAATTATCTTGGCTCTCCAGAAATTCGCAGGAATGAAAAACGAATTTGTTTGGTGGTTTTGTGTTTCTCGGTTTGGTTAATTAGGAAGAATATAGGTGTATAAAATATATAGAATGAAGATACCGAGTCTTTGGGGGAGGGTATGCATAATAATCGGCCTTATTTTGCTAACAAAATCAGATTTTGATTTTAGTTGATCATCTCCATATTTACTTGAGCTTATCTACTCTTTTAATTTAATTTAATATACCGAAATAAATAATAATAAATGTATATTCGGTTTTTTTTAAACATTTGTATGATACAATATAATTATTTTGGACATGCTAAATTATAAAATAACTTGTCTTAATTTTATTTTATTTTATTTTATATGTAATATATTTGACATGGTTCGAATTTATTTAGCTTATTATAGCTTTTAATTAAATTTTGGAAGTTGTGAGGGCATTTAGGTCATTGACACGTTATCTGAATTTCAGGTATTACAACTTCTTCCCCACTAACAAAGAAAATTTTTTCCTCGAAATTTGCAGAAAGTAGAACGAAAAGAGAGCAGAAAACAAATCAAAGACATAACAGACTAAGACGAGAATTGAGGTGAAACGAAACGGAAACACAACTGACTGTGAACAGACATATGAAAGATTTGTTTCTCATGACTCGAACTTGTAGATTCCAAAATTGTTTCAGATCCTCAGAACAGACATAACGTACTGAATCCAGATCGAAAGAATAATATACCAAACATAATAGATGGTAATCAGATTCTCTCGGAAGAGACAAGGAAATACATAGGATTTTGACGGATATGCCGTCCACAGAATTTGATTAGACAAATCAGATTAGAGCGTACAGAGAATAGATTATCGATAACATCAATTGGTAGAAGTTCTATAACAGAACCTAAGATTTTATCGGGAGTTCAGAGGTCAGCAGAATGCGTGACGAGAATCCAGACGTATCAATTCGCATAACGGTGAAAGCAGATTACGCATACAGTCAGAAATGAACTTACAGTCTCACTAAGGCAGATAATCTCAAACAGTTATCAGAATTTCTACAGCTCTAAGGCACTTATCGAAATATCCTATGCCCACAACAAGTGCATGTTATATGATGTAAGTATTATCACGTTGGCCAGACGTCATAATACTGGCATCATATAAATATGCCCTCAAGATGGTCATATTTTATCTCAAGTTGTGAACAGAATAACTTATCTTAATCCACCTAGTCTTCCTACGGTCTCAGAGTTCATCAAAATTGAATACCCTAACTAAGAGGAGAACGGATCACTCGAAAGAGTTAACGGAAGTCCCAGAATGTCTATTAGAATTTGGTACTTCGTTAAAAACATCAGGTCATCCTTCATTCGTCCAAATTCTCATAACAAAACCATCGCCCAACATACGCAGAATGAACACAGAGCGGAATTACTAATAGGGAACTTAAATCATTCAAAGGATTTTATCATCAGGTAACCGAAATTTAAATAGGTCAAGAGGAAATGAATTACGTCATCCACAGCTTCATCCATCACATAATTAATTCTTCCAAACACAAACGTTCACTTCATAATTTTCTTCCATTCAAAATCATGATCTCGATTTCCATTCTCAAGTCTGCTTCTGCTCTCAATTCATCTTAGTACAACTAAAATGGATAAAGAAGTAAGACTGCGAGTCTTGGACAGGTCTACTAGCACAGTTCGGAATTCGCCAACTCAGACTGCTGTCGTCACCGGATGCCTGGTAGTGGTGTCTGTTACAATCTCTGAACGCCAATCAAATCTACTCTTCCAGAACAAAGGTCATTCCATTTAATACGAAGATGGTCTACATGTTCCTCGTTCGCCTCAGAGCAAAAACATGCCGTCATACTATGACAATTGTCCAAATACTCGTGAAAACATGATTCGTATTAGCCAATACAATTGGCATTATTTAAAACTCATGATGGTCACAATGAGTACGAAAACAGTTTTCATGAATCGTTTCAGGGAAAACTTCATATCTAATTCACATCACCAATCTTTACGAATAAAACTGAAATACTTTACGAAAGTTTCTCTCAGTTAGCCATCTCCTATCTTAGGAGTTCTTGTGGTTGTTTCTTCAGTCCTTCTGATGAACTCAAATAAGTACATTTTATTACTATCATTTATCCTATTAATTTGAATTGTTTTACTATATTATGTACGAGGATTGATACTTAATCGTTTACTTTTGTAATTCTCAGGTAAAAACAAGCATTTGGTGAAACTTAGCGATTTTTGACTAATTATGGAGCAAAACATGCAAGAAGTTAAGAGTCTACTGAAATGAAGAAGATCAAGACTAATCTGCTCCAGATGCGCCGCATCTCACTCATGACATGCGCCGCATCTCTATCAAGATATCACCAGATACGATCCAAGATACAAGAGGACATGCGCCGCATCTAATCATGGAGTTACGCCGCATCTTCTGGCGGTGTACGAATATTCCTGAATATTATAATCTTGGACCCCACGCGAAGTTAAGTCAATGCACCGCATCTACTTACTAGATGCGCCGCATCTTCCCTCAGACAGAAACTATAAATACCCAAGACCAGACGAATTTCAGAGGTTTTACACGTACAATACATTAGATACAAGACCGAAGCAGCAGAACCCTAGGACGAATTCAGTCAAGGAGGCAGCACAAGACACACCAAACGAAGATATAAGAGCTGTAAGAAGGTGCTGCATGTGTTTAATTCATTAAGTAGTTTTGTTTTATTGTGTTAGCAAACTTTAATTCATCAGGATTGGTGGCTTGTGTAATGTGACAACGAAAGATTGCACTCCCTTTAATACTTGCTTTCCCATCAATTAAAGTTTATATGTTGATGTCTTTGGTTACTACTTATTAGTGCATTGATAACCTCTGTGTTTATTAGTGGCTTGCGGGCATTTGACTGCGGAAAATAATGTGGCTCCCACGGTTATTACTAAATTGATCACTTAGGAATAACTTTTAGACATAAGTAATCATTAAGGGTTTACTCGCCGATAAGAATAGGACCAACGAGAAAGGGTTAACTACATACACTTCATATAAAGCTATCAATAAAACAAGTGACAATCCACTTAATCATAAGGACAGCCCTCTTATTGTCTCGAGTATTTATCTGTGTACGTGTGTGCTACTTGCTGATTCGTGCCTATTGGTTTATTTTATTATTTAATTGCAAACAATTCGTGCCAGTCTCTCAGGCTGAAACCCCCTTGCGTTAGGATATTAAAATACTGATTAGAATAACGAGATAATACGTTCCACTCTTAGTGATCGACACTCTACTTACCATTATATTCATACTGACCGGGTACACTGCTCGTTAAGTGTGTGTGTTATTGATAAGTCGGCTAAATATAAATTTAAAACTTGAGTAGGCATTAAAACTGCTAAACCGCAACGACACATCACGCGCATCAAGTTTTTGGCGCCGCTGCCGGGGAGTGAATTGTTATTATCTGTTAATTTGATTAGTATTTTAATTAGGTTTTTCTTTTTATTAGATTAATTGCATCATTGTATTATTTTGCATATTTGTTGTTTTGTGTGTTATTTGTTTGCTTTTATTTTTGTTTTTGTGTTTATTTTGTTTGTGTGTTTTTATTTGTTTTTATTTTTCGTATTTTTTCTGTTCTACTATCGTTGTACTGTGCTCAATCAAACGATACGGCGCATCTGATCTCTCAGATACGGCGTATTGCGCTTAATTTTTTTTTTAAATACAACGCGTTTAATTAATTCGATACGACGCATCTTTTCCCCAAGATACGGCGTATCTGTTTTTAATAAAAAAAAATTTCTAAACGTTAACGCCATACGACGCATCTGCTTTAGCAGATACGGCGTATCTTTTATTTTAATTAAAAACAGTTTGCGAATTATTAAACAGATACGGCGTATCGATCTCTGTCGATACGGCGCATCTTACTGAATCAAAAATCTTGTATTTTTAAAAGTAACGAAAATACGGCGCATTAACTTTTGTTAATACGACGTATTTAATTTTAAATAAATATCGATTTTTGATTAATTAATTCGATACGGTGCATTCATAAATTTTAAGCGGCGTATCTACTTTCTGGATAAAAGTCTGATTAAATTTTAACGATTACAAGATACGGCGTATCCAACTTTTTGGATACGGCGCATCGACTTCAGATATCAGTTATTTTTATTCATATATCCGTTTCCAAATTCATTAATTTTTCTTCTTAGCGAACAGATCCTACTGATGCTTTTGTGATTATTTCAGAAGGAAAATGGAAGGATTCGGAGAACTTATTGACTTCGACTTCGAAACCAATTTTATGAACGATGTATTAGTTCATGAAAAATCACCCGAACGTTACAATGGGGACTACATTGAACTTAATGACCTTAATGGACCATTAGAATCCAATGACCTATTCATGGATGATGCGGAATCTGAGCTAGAAGAAGGAGAAATTCTTGATAGTCCAAAAATTAACGTTATTAATACTAGGAATTACGATGAATTTGAGGGGTATGATGGTTCTTGGGACTATGGAAGAAGGATCCACGCCGATTGTGCTTACAATTTGCAATTCACATGCATGATTGGGTACAAGTGTATTGACGCCAATTTCTTTCCTATTTTACCAATCAATGTCATGTCAAGAAGGTTTTACAATTCCATTATGAGAAATAAAGTGGAGTATAAGGGAAAGAATGTAGTTGGTGCCTTCATTAATGTCCCGATCTTCGTTGGACGCTTTACTATTGTAACTGAGTTCGCCGTTGTTGAGGACATGAATGCCTATTGTGACAGCAATATGGGTGACGTGATTGTTGGAAAACCATTTTGTAGGGAGATCGCTATTAATGCAAAACGATTTGAAGGAAAGATCACCTTTCAATGTGGAAACGACATTATCACTTATATGATGCCCCGAACTCATCCTGGATTTAAACATGCCACTAGTAGGATCTGCTACAAATTTTCTCCATTCCTTTTTATTAGTGATGATGACATGAAGAGAGGGATTGAGTACCCATATCAGATAATGGATAGATTCTACAATGGAGTTTTGAATTTGGGACCTGAATATATACGTGATGATTTAGTTGCTAAATGGATCCTACGTGGCCATGTAGGAATCAATGATCGATACTGCTGAGCTGAACGTGAGTCTAACTTGAAGACTCTGGAATAAAGACAAGTGCTTACCGGGAGACAACCCGGAAAATTTCTATTATTCTGTTTTCTGTGTCGAGTCAGTCAGGCCCGCATGAGGATACGGCGCATCTCAACCATGAGATGCGACGCATCTCCTGCAATGGTCATATCTTATTTTTATTTTTCTGCATTTTTATTTTTGACTTTAAAACTATTTATCAGTTTATTTTAATGCGGCGCATCCCTGGTTAAGGATGCGGCGCATCTTTATTCTGATCCGTATTAATTCCAGGCTCGATACGGCGTATCTTCTTCAATAAGATACGGCGCATCGACTGACCTGATGATTTTCAGTTTTAATTTTTATGTTTTATTTCTATCTAACTACAAATGTATTATGCAAGTTGAACCTTTCTTACCTTAGGTGTGTTTTGAAGCCTTGGTGGTATTATAGATTCCTGCATTTCCTGTGGATACATTGCCGATGAAGCTTAATCGTTCTCATCCACAAGAAAGATGATTTTTGCTCTTATCAAATGGAGGATCATACCGAGCAAATCTCAGGGGAGTTTTCCTGTTCTAATTCTTTTATTTTCCAGTTTTTAACCTTTTATACAAACAACGAGGACGTTGTTTAACTTAAGTGGGGGGATTGGAGAATTAGAACACTTAACACTTACTTGTCCTAAACTTTTCAAAATATGCTTAAAATGTGCTTAATATATCAAACTTAAAAAATTTTAGCATGTTTTTGTTTAAAGTCTAAATTGCATAGCTGCACACAAGACGTTATTTTCAAAAATTGTGATTTTTCAAAATTCACAAATCTATGAGTGTGCCGGTGACTTGTAAACTTTAGAACTTGGCTTGTATACTATTCGAGACCACCATAATGAGTATTATTTATATAATTGGAATGACTTGTCTAAATTGGTAAAATTCTAGGATTACACCCAAATAGCCTATTATATGTTATGTGTTATTAACTAACTACACTGGTTAGTTAACCCCCGTATAAACCCTTTTGTTACTCTCATTTTTAGAGTAAGATACCCCTAGAAAAACACTCAGAGCCATTCCTTTCGTTTCTTACACCTATGTTTTTAAATGTTTCGTTACACCCTTACACCTTAGCCTACCCTGTAGATTAGAATCCGTGGTTGGTTAATTGCTATAGGCAAAGTGTGTTTCCTTACATTACCTGTGTTCGCGTGCGTAATTCATTATCTTTGGTTAGGTCGGGAAATTGCACAATGCAATTGGAGTGAAAGTAAATATTGTATACCTTTGAGTTTATTTTTCGTGTGTTTACTACTTTCACTATTACCGTTATTTCTGAAGTATGAAAAGTATGGAAAAATTATCCAGAATTATCATTATAGTGATGTGGTGAAATTTTACACATCTATGTCTATTTTTTTTAAAAAAAAAAAAAAAAAAAAAAAAAAAAAAAAAAAAAAAAAATCGAAAAAAATAAGAAAAGAAAAAGAAAGAAAGAAAAGTTGGAAGTTAGTTTTAACCAACTTATGTAAAGTTATGTAAGTGGTCGATATCACCACTATTTGTTGTACTATATCTATGGATTGAATGGGAATTGGCAGTTATGGGAACGCCAATTAAGGTTTATTCTTTGATTAAGATCTTGTTGAGTATAATTCGTGATTAAAGTGTGAGTTATTCAATGATATGAGTCTTATTCATGGGATGGTTGGGATAGTGATTAACCACACTTAGGATTTTAATTTATTTGTTTTGTTTATTTTTCATTTTACACCAATTTGTATCCCAAATATTATCCATGCCCTTTATTATTCTTTATCCAACCAAACCTTTGATTTATTGAGATTAGGGATTTGAGCAATCTTAAGTATCGTAGTCGTGGATTCGGCTATGTATTTATGATTTTGTCGCCCTTTTTGATATATTATTATTGGTGAAGTTTGGACCTATCTTTAGCCTATTCGAGTTAAGGATTTGAGCAATTGCAAGTATCATGTTCGTGGATTCGATCATGTATTTGTGATTTTGTCGCCTTTTCTGGAATTTGAGATCGATAGTGATCAAGAATAATTAACCCTTAAGCCTACAAACCCTTTTTACCGCTTTAGACTTGTTATTCCTTAGCTTTAGTGGAGGAGATGTGTATACTTGCCAAGCTTATGATAGAATATTCGTCACGACTGGACAGTTAAACGATTAGATTTGCTTTTATCAACTTATTTTATTTTACTTCTAATTCGTTAAGTGTTTAGTTGTGTGATTATGAAATAAACGAATACATGCTTAAATATAAAAATAAATCCTAACATCTTTTAGGATACATTTTCATAAGAGAAATTCTAAGGTTTACTTGGGGACAAGTAAAGTTCAAGTGGGGGGATATTTGATGAACTCAAATAAGTACATTTTATTACTATCATTTATCCTATTAATTTGACTTGTTTTACTATATTATGTACGAGGATTGATACTTAATCGTTTACTTTTGTAATTCTCAGGTAAAAACAAGCATTTGGTGAAACTTAGCGATTTTGGACTAATTATGGAGCAAAACATGCAAGAAGTTAAGAGTCTACTGAAATGAAGAAGATCAAGACTAATCTGCTCCAGATGCGCCGCATCTCACTCATGACATGCGCCGCATCTCTATCAAGATATCACCAGATATGATCCAAGATACAAGAGGACATGCGCCGCATCTAATCATGGAGTTACGCCGCATCTTCTGGCGGTGTACGAATATTCCTGAATATTATAATCTTGGACCCCACGCGAAGTTAAGTCAATGCGCCGCATCTACTTACTAGATGCGCCGCATCTTCCCTCAGACAGAAACTATAAATACCCAAGACCAGACGAATTTCAGAGGTTTTACACGTACAATACATTAGATACAAGACCGAAGCAGCAGAACCCTAGGACGAATTCAGTCAAGGAGGCAGCACAAGACACACCAAACGAAGATATAAGAGCTGTAAGAAGGTGCTGCATGTGTTTAATTCATTAAGTAGTTTTGTTTTATTGTGTTAGCAAACTTTAATTCATCAGGATTGGTGGCTTGTGTAATGTGACAACGAAATATTGCACTCCCTTTAATACTTGTTTTCCCATCAATTAAAGTTTATATGTTGATGTCTTTGGTTACTACTTATTAGTGCATTGATAACCTCTGTGTTTATTAGTGGCTTGCGGGCATTTGACTGCGGAAAATAATGTGGCTCCCACGGTTATTACTAAATTGATCACTTAGGAATAACTTTTAGACATAAGTAATCATTAAGGGTTTACTCGCCGATAAGAATAGGACCAACGAGAAAGGGTTAACTACATACACTTCATATAAAGCTATCAATAAAACAAGTGACAATCTACTTAATCATAAGGACAGCCCTCTTATTGTCTCGAGTATTTATCTGTGTACGTGTGTGCTACTTGCTGATTCGTGCCTATTGGTTTATTTTATTATTTAATTGCAAACAATTCGTGCCAGTCTCTCAGGCTGAAACCCCCTTGCGTTAGGATATTAAAATACTGATTAGAATAACGAGATAATACGTTCCACTCTTAGTGATCGACACTCTACTTACCATTATATTCATACTGACCGGGTACACTGCTCGTTAAGTGTGTGTGTTATTGATAAGTAGGCTAAATATAAATTTAAAACTTGAGTAGGCATTAAAACTGCTAAACCGCAACGACACATCACGCGCATCACCTTCAAACGTTAAATGAGGTCGTCTGATACAGAATTTACAAAGATAGAATAATTTAATCATTGATACGCGGCAATGAAAAGGGATTACGGTTAGAATTACGGTTAGGTTTACGATAGTTGGTATGCTGACGCAAAATTTTCTCTTTCTTCCTCATAAATTAATAGGGGTATTCAAGGGAAACACTGAGGGGGGACAAACATATCTCATCAGCTTCTTCAATCTTTCAACTTCTATAGCATCATGGTTCGTCAACTGAGATCGGTTCAGAGTCAATTCTACTTCTCAAACAGGAAGGAAAACTCAAGAGTTTCATCAGAAAGCACCGGAAAATTTGTACCACAAAACTTTCAATGCCAACGCTTTCTCGGGGTAGATACTGTTAGGTATCAGGGAAAAATGAAGATCAAATAAGAACGGGGTAAGTGTTTCCATAGCAACATTAATCTTATCAGATTTGAGCGGTTAAAGGTTTTCATAACAAAAGTAGGGGGATAAATAGGCGAACAATTCAAGGTGTTGGGACCTTATTTAGCTATCTAGCACAAGTGACAGGTAGGTTGCGAAGTATCGGCAATACGAACATCGTATACTGTCAAGATGAGGCGTATGAAATATCAGTTATCAGCATCATCATGCTCAGTTAACAATTTCATACAGAGATGGTGTTTGCATCAAATCCTTCCAAAGGAAAACTTATTGGCAAATAAGATTCATCGTTCAAGGGAGGGAATAAACTTCTATATCTGAGGTTAATAATCACCAGAGTTCTAATGGGAGTAGTAATAGATTTGCAAGACAGAATAGTATCAGGTGCTACTTTTACATCAAGTATGGGTAATGGATTTAGGGAATGGGTGAAACACATTAGGGTTAAAAGACCTTCGAAATGATCGGAGAAAATATCAAACTGTTTATCAAACAAATCGGAAGTGAAGGTCGAAATCAGGTAGTGGCAGCAAAAGTTTAACAATCGGTAATCATGGCAAGGGTTCCAAAAATTGTTTCAAACTCCAAAGGTGAGACATAGGAGGATAGTCGTCAGTACTAAATGATCAGTCCATCAATCCTTATAAGAATAAAATCAAGGTTACTATCAAAGAAAGATGGATCAACAAGGAATAATCTTATCGTTCAGAATGAGGAGGAAAATATTTTACACTCGTGGTTAAACACCACAAAACTTCTCATGGGAACAGGGATGGTTAAGACGAAATCAAATAGTGTCAAAAGATTTATAGAACAGCATGTACCAAGTATATCGTCGCCATAAGGGTTCTCAGAATGCCCGAAGGGGCATTAGAATGATTAACAGAAGGTTCAAAGGTCGGAGTGGAAATCGGAAGGCAAGGATCAAATAATGTCAGATAATTACTACGCAATTTCCAATGCTTCAGATTTTATTTAGGTTTCAATTCTTAGGTGGTGCAAGGCATAAGCCTTCAATTTCCAAAAGTGATTTCAACAGGATTTAATCAAAAGAAAGGCATGAATCAGAGTGATGCGGAAGCGAAGATACTTAAGCAAATACCTTATAGTCTACCCATTCCTCACAAGTCAGATTTTAAGTTCTTATAGGGAAATCCTAATGCAAATTCTCAAAGGTTGTCCTACGAGCGCCTAAAGTGGAAACTTAGTGGTCCAGACTTCACAGGTCAAAGGTAAATGTATTACGAGTCGCAGCCTGTGAGCTTTGATACCATAAATTATAACACCCCGACCCGACAAGGGTAAAGATATCACAATAATGGATTCACATCAGATCAAAACAAAGCATACATTCTCAGTAATACAAAAATCTCAAGGATTACAAATGAAATACTGAATCTACAAGGTTACAATTGAGAACTTCCAAAACAACTACTTCTAAATTATGATATCTTCTAGTCAACTCTAATCCAGAACAGCTATTCAATCTTCTAAGTCCAAAGGTATACTCTCCACTCATTCCCAGCTTCCTACTAAAACCTGCCGCAGGAAAAGAAATGCGGCTGAGCTACGAGAGCTCAGTGAACAGATATAACGATAACAAAAGCAGTAATAGAGAGGAGTACAAATAAAATCAAGAATACAGATCATACCGATACAAATCAAAACGAAAGGAGTAAGGAACGGAATAAGGACAAAAGAAAATAAATAAGGAAAAGGAAACAATAAAGTTATAGAATAAGGGAAAAACAGAAATCTGTCACGAGCCCAGATAACAGATTATAACATAGCATAACAATATAATAAAACAAACCTGTGTAGAGTGATCAGCTCTCAGACAATGTGAAAGACGTGTATCGCACACACCATCAGTCACCAGATATAATAACAGTAAACATATAACATAAACAGAGAACAGATCAAATCTAGGATGCATCCATACGCCCCAGGTGGCCAGAGTCTACCTCTACATAACCAGTCAAATCAAGTCAGGGACGGAACAGGTCATCACTCTCCTGCCCTAGAGTCATGCCAAAGGTGCATCAATGACATGGACATGAAACCCTCATGCCTAGTGATTGGCTCGGACATCAGACTGTAGGTCAAAGGTCAGATGAACTATCAAAATAATCAAAGGTCATATCTTAAGGGTACATGGCAAAAGGTTCATGTCAACCAGTTTAGAAATAAATGTCAAAGGTTCCAATCAAAGTTTATAAGATTAAGTTTTATATCCAAGTTTAAGTTCAGATTAAAAGGATTATATCAAATGGTTTAGAAGATGATATCAAAGGTTCATAATTAAGAGTTCATTGCAAAAGTTCATTTTAGAATTTTCTATCAAAAGTTCATTGAAAGCATTCCTTTAATAACGGTTTTCACTAAAATGATCTTTCATAATAGTTTTCATAAAATAATCTTTCAAAACGGTTTTTCATAAAAACACTCTTTAAAACTAATTTTCACAAAAGTTAACAACTGCCATATAATATAGTATCATATCACCATTCATAATCATTCTTTTAAAATAACTTATTTTTCTCAAAACATTTCCAAGTCATAATTAAAAGATTTTCGCATAACAGATTTTCATATCAGGGGTCGTAACAACAGGGAATCATGAAAAAGGTTCAAAGCAAAGAGGATTAGAATAAGGATATCAATTCAGAAGTAAAACAAGTCAGAACATGAAAGAGATCATAACAGGCTCACAAAAAAAAGGAATCACACGGAAGGTTCACAAATAGAAGGGAACATAGCAATGGTACCGGAAATCCTAATAAGGAAAATGAAAAACTGAAAGAAAAGGGAATGAGAAACTCTTACTGAAAAAGGACAGAATATCTGTACCTTATTGCACAGCAGAAAAGCAAACAAACACAAAGGTCAGGGTTTCTCCTTCTTCACACCTAAGGAAGTAGAAGACGGAATTACTACGGATTCTAATTCAGATTATTACTTTTAGTTTATCTTTCCATTTTTAGTAACTTTCTACTTTTAGCAGTTTTCCAGAATTAACAGATTTCCATCTTTAACCAGATATTGATATTACAGATTTAGTTAAGTCCTTAATTACAGAATATTATGGTATTAAGGTATCTTTTATCAAGTTATAAAACTTTAGGGTTAATTATGACAGATTTCCATAGTTCAGGGTGTTAATTGTAATTTCAACAATTTCAGAGGTATAACATGAAAATACTTCAAGTTACTGATTTGATACACATTTTATTCAGAATGACATCATAATCCCCTTAGTTTCATAATTTTACAGCTTATACCCCTCCAGTTACAATATTTACAAAACAAACCTTATATTTACATAATTCATGATTTAATCCCTCTAATATCCATATTTACCAAACAAGCACATTATTTTACAGAAATTTTAGAATGTCACATCAGAGTTTACATATGGTACGAAACAGCCCCTCAGATTTCAGATTTTACACAAATGGTCCCTTAGCTTACAAAACTTATAAATTAAACCATAATTCCATAATAATTACACATTAAGCCCACAAATACTCAAACTTACCCAAAACACTCTTAATATCATTATTTACCCAAAATGACTTCAATCTTCCAGAATTTACACTTTTAGTTTCTCTAGTTTAATTATTTCAATTCGAATTACCAATTTTATATAATTACCTTTTTAAACCTTTTAATTACAAATCTAACACACATGGCCCTTATTTTATATTTTTACATGATTAGTCCCTGATTAAAACACATTATAAAAATACCCACGAGTTTCAGAAAATTACAAAACAGCCCTTATACTTTTTATTTCTAAAATCGGTAATTAACAAAAACCACCAAAACCCTAATATAAAATTCCAATCGTTACACCATGATTACTAACAACCTTAAACAAGCATTTATGACTAGAATCTTCAAAATAAACCCTAACCCTAATCGATACAATAGGGTTTTCCATTTTATTTTATTTCTTTTCCTTAATTTTTATAAATCTGGTTTTAAAATTAAATCCACTACGAATTATATAGGCCTCTAAAACTCGAACCACTATTTTTCCCAGATTATATGGATTATATAGAGCTCATAAAAATTAAGCCTCACACCCAGAAAATTCATACATAATTATTTAGAGTTTTAACACATTTTTAAGGTTTAATTCACAAATAATTCATAGAACATGCATGGTTCATGTTTATCATTTTATTTGAGACTTATATGATGTAAGAGACGTGAGAAAAATACCAAACCCAATAGGGGACGCGTAGAATGGGCTGAACGAATTTACACTTCTCGAATGGATAACAAGAACCAATAATTCCCCACGAGCACAAACGCGACCAACAAACCTTGTAATCATTTTTCACAGATCATATATGATGTAAGGAACTCAGGAAAAATAGAAAACAAATTTTACAAGGGTCGTATGAATCAGAATGAATTTTTACCTCACTTGTGAACAAAATTCGACAATAAAAGATTCAGGCCTCTATAAATCGAAAGGCTATTTTTCTTGGTTTCCTAGGATCAGAATGAACTCAGGAAAATTATCTTGGCTCTCCAAAAATTCGCAGGAATGAAAAATGAATTTGTTTGGTGGTTTTGTGTTTCTCGGTTTGGTTAATTAGGAAGAATATAGGTGTATAAAATATATAGAATGAAGATACCGAGTCTTTGGGGGAGGGTATGCATAATACTCGGCCTTATTTTGCTAACAAAATCAGATTTTGATTTTAGTTGATCATCTCCATATTTACTTGAGCTTATCTACTCTTTTAATTTAATTTAATATACCGAAATAAATAATAATAAATGTATATTCGGTTTTTTTTAAACATTTATATGATACAAGATAATTATTTTGGACATGCTAAATTATAAAATAACTTGTCTTAATTTAATTTTATTTTATGTGTAATTTATTTGACATGGTTCGAATTTATTTGACACGTTATCTGAATTTCAGGTATTACAGTACTATATTTAAATAATTGTCATTATGCACCGTCAATTGTTAGAGGTGTTATTTCATTTTCATGTTTGTTGAACCTTGGTTTTGAACATACTATTAATAGCAATGGAATTTCTGTTTCTTTAAATGGTGTATTTTATTTTAATGTTATTGCTGTGAATGGTATTTTTGAACTTGATATGAATGATAATGGTAATGCTTGTGTTAAAAATAATTCGATGTATAGCATCAACAATAAGAGAATCAAGAAAATTCTGGATTCGTCTTATCTTTGGCATTGTCGACTTGCTCACATAAGCAAGGATCGCATGAAAAAGCTGCAACATGATGGGCTTTTAGAAAAGATCAATGATGAATCATTTGATAAATGCGAGTCTTGTATTAGTGGGAAGATGACAAAGAAACCCTTTAATAATAGGATTGAAAGGGCTACTGATCTACTTGGTCTTATTCATACGGATGTGTGTGGACCACTTAGACATGTGTCAAGAAGAGGTGCTAGCTACTTCTTAACATTTACGGATGATTTCAGCCGTTATGGTTATGTTTATTTACTTAAACATAAACATGAGGTGTTTGAAACATTCAAAGTGTTTAAAGCTGAAGTAGAGTTGCAACTTGGAAAGAAGATTAAAGCTCTTCGATCTGATAGAGGTGGTGAATACCTGAGTCAAGAGTTTGTGGATTATCTAGCTAAGGAAGGAATTGTCCAGCACCTTACTTCTCCATATACACCACAACAAAACGGTGTATCTGAGAAAAGAAATCGTACATTGCAAGACATGATACGATCTATGTTTAATCTAACAACTCTTCCCTTCTCATTCTGGGATTATGCCTTGGAGTCTGCTGTTCGCATTCTTAATATGGTTCCCACAAAGAAGGTTGATAAGTCACCATATGAGTTATGGATTGGAAATGCTCCTAACTTGTCTTATCTCAAGGTCTGGGGTTGCGAGGCGTACGTTAAACGTGACTCGGGCGACAAGCTCCAACAAAGATCTGTAAAATGTATCTTCGTAGGATACCCAAAGGAAACAATGGGTTACTACTTTTATTATCCTCCTGAGAACAAAGTATTCGTTGCAAGGTATGGAGATTTCTTGGAAAAGGATCTCATATCTCAAGAATTAAGTGGGAGGATATATGATCTTGAAGAAGATCAAGATGATGCATTACCTTCTGAAAACACTAGCCAACTTCCTGAAGAACCAGAAAGTCTGGGTCCTCCACCAGAAGTTGAAGTGGTTCCCATTCGCAGATCCGTAAGGACTGTAAAAGCTCCTGAACGTCTATGTCTTAACGTAGAATGTGAGGAATATATACAAGGGGATCTTGATGAACCGCCTAGTTATAAAGCTGCCATTAATAATCCTGAAAAGGAAAAATGGTTAGTTGCTATGAATGGGGAAATGCAATCCATGAGAGACAATGCCAAGGTAGTTGGGATTAAATGGCTTGATCGGTTAAAATCAAGTCATTATTTTTCCTAGGAAACACAAGTGAAGTATGTGTGACCCGGTTCGTTATCCCCGATGAAGGATGAATAGGATTTTGTGTAATCGGGTTTGTGAATCGTGTTTGAGATATAAAAATTGAGAGAATTTGGATTTTGATTACAACTACGGGAAACAAAAATAGGTTAAAAGGAATCCTAAGAATTACAACTAATAACAATTAACGTAATTAAAAACGTAACGTAACAAACTAAAACGTAAAATCTAAGAAATAATCCTACGGGTCACCAATTAATTTTCCTAAGTTCTAAATGATAAAAGAAAATTTTGGAAAAAAGAAAAATATTTTTTTTTTGACTTTTTAATAATTTTTTTATAATTTAAAAAAATTTTAAAAGAAAATAATTGATTAATAATAATAAACGGAAAAAAGAAAATTCTGAAAATTTTTAACAAAATACTTTAAACTAAAATGAAGCTATAAAAAATGTCCCAGCTTATTTCAATAAGCTGGGAATAAGCAATCTAATTCGGATTAGCTTAAAAAGGGAAAAGGAAAATAAAGAGGGTTATAAATTAGATGTTGTAATGTTTTAACTAAAAGAAGCTAAGGGTGCAGTGGTCATGTTGTTGTGTTGTGGACTGGCAGACCTGGGTTCGAATCCTAGGTATGTCAGTTTTGCTAATATTTTTATTTTTTTTTTCTTTTCTTGGTTTCCTTCTTAAATATGCTTACAAGTGGTCACTAGCAGGTTTATAAACTGAAATTTTTTTTTTTTTTTTTAAATTCAAACACAAAACAAGAATCAGCTTAACCAGCTTAAGAAACTAATGAAGGAAATAGAACAAACAAAAAATGGCAAATAAGCCCCAAATAGACATGAAAAATAAGCTGGAACAAAAAACTAAGTCACAATAAGCTGTTAATATCAGGAATAAGCACAATTAAGCTCAAAAGAAAAGGTCTGCTGAGGTCATTTGCACAGGGCAGAAATACGGTTTATGGGCTGCTGATCTACGGCACAAATAAACTGTGAAATAAGCTCCAAAGGCCGAGACAAGCTTAAACAGATAGGCTATATCATGTAAACTACTGATGCAACCAATTTTTAATCCTAAAACCTATTTGAACTACACTGAATTTTGAGATCAAAAGGGGCTAGATAAAATTAAAAACTGCAGTCTGCAATAGCAGCAGCAGACTAGGGGTTTTTGTGCTTAAAACTTTGTAAAACCACAGGGATTTAACCAATCTTGAAAGCACAAAATATGGGCCAAGAACTTAGAAAAATAAGCTCAGCTTATAGGAGCTTTTAAGGGGCAGTTTAGCTTCTACTTTTCACTATCTATTCCAAACTACTTAAGGCTCAAAATAACTTAATCTCCTACTGAATCTAGCTTATTCAGACTTAAATAAGCTCAGGTAAACTTTAACTAAATGCATATGAACAGTATCCAGACCATGTCAACTCAGAAATAAGCATAAGCCAACTACTCTATTCTGGGCTGTTAATATGTTTTGAAGATAGCTAAGGGCAAAACTAAGAACTCACTTAAATGGACTAACATAACAATCATCAACTACATATTGAAGGCAAAACAAGCAGCAAAAAATAAAAAATAAATAAATAAAAAAATAAGAGCAGAAATGAAGCAGTAAATAATAAGCTAAAAAAAATATAATGTAAAAAGGGACTTATATTAAATTAAGAGTAAAATTACAACTGAAAGAAAAAATTACAAACCTTAAAAAATAAATGCTAAAATAAACCTGCCTCTTAAAGGCTACAATTGACTACTATTTATACTAAGACTAAGCTAAGGGTCGACTGCCTTTTTGTGTTTCTTCTGTGAGAGAAGACTTTGATAACCTTCATTTGTGCTTCTTGGACTCTTTCCCAGCCTTTGGATTAAAGCAGAATCGATCTCAGCCCTTAAGTTGTGTTTTACGCCCATTTAATCCCTCAGATTGATGAGGTGGATGGGGAAGGTTTAATGGGGAAAGGGTATCAGGAATGGGGAGTAGAGAAGGTGGAAAAAGTGTGAAAGTTTTGGGAGAAGTAGTGATAGTAATGGTGGTTTCTCGTGAATTTTGGCTGTTTGTGTTCTTGGCGGGAGAAAGGGAGGTAAGAGATGGGTCTGTTTGACCTAATTGTGTTTAACAAACACAATTGGACGGGTTGGGTCATGGGTAATAAGTGTGGGTTGGGATTTAGGTTTGTGGGTTGTGGGTTAAGTTGGATTAAAGGTTTGTTTGGTCTGGTTATGTTGTGGATAAAATGGTTTAACACAAGGACCAAAAGTACAATTCTTGTAAACCTCAGGGACAAAATCTGCCATTTTGTGAAGTTAATTCAAGGACCACTTTTGCCAATTAGAAATAATCCAAGGCTATTCTGGGATCTTCCGAGCTCGAATTAAAATGATGACTTTTCCGGCTTCGATTTCCGGCTCTTTTCCAAGTTATGCATGGTTTTGTCCATATTTGTCCCGTTTTCAATCCTTTTTGTACCTGCAACACATAAAACACACTCCAAGGATATTTGTAACATTTTATGGTCCATTTGGGTATTTTTGGTTATTTTTGTGGGTTTTTCAAGTATAAAATGATGAGTATTTACACACTTATCAAAATCCCCCACACTAAGCGATTGCTAGTCCCTAGCAATCCAATTATATGAAGTAATGAAAGGACTAAGCATACCCCGTTTTGACTTTTTATTAAATACGAGAAATTTAAACTAAATCAAAAGTAGATAAAATGCTTGATTGTCAAAAATGGTATCATGGAACGGGATTCACACAACTGGGTGTCTCCATGGAATTGTAATCGTCATCCTCTTTTTATACTCCCAACTAAGCTTAAACTCAATGTGCAAATGTTTTTGTAAAATGCTAACACTACTTATACTAATAATCTATGTAAGCCGAAACTTAACTTTTCACTCCCACAATTTATTTAAGTTAGGTGAATGTGCTTGATTTTCAAAACTTTGATCACAAAAATTGACGTTTTTATAAGACTTTGACTAATACTAGTTGAAAGATAGATTTAAAGTTCACAACAAGCAAGTTTCAAAAGATTGCATTTTGCAATATCATTCCATTTTATTTTATTATTATTATTATTATTTTCATCATCATTTTTTTTTTACTTGTGCGACGTAAGCTAACGGAGTTTCACGGGATCCAAGACCTTACACCTCCCTGGAATAAAGGATCCAAGGGCCGTTACAACGGAGAGTTCCAAGACCTTAACGCCTTTCAGAATTAAGGGTCCAAGGGCCGGTGTAAGAGGGTAGCCAAGACCTAAACGCCTTCCGGAAATAAGGATCCAAGGGCCGATCTTGAACCTTAGCTTTTTAGCACATTTATTTATTACTTAACTTTTTGCAATTTTCAAGCAACGTCTCACTTTCATTTTGCATTATTCTGACATATGCTTGTTCCGAAGTTTAAATAAATCTTTGAACTAGAATTTTTCAAAATCGTATGAAAAAAATGATTTTGTGTGTTCAAAAGTTTAAAAATAAGCACTTATTAAGTCAGGTTAGTTATCTTCTGGGAGAAAAAGCCATAGATTACTTGTATAAGCTCTAAAGAGAACCAACTACTCTACACTTAGCATTTTCATTTGCACAAATTGTAAAACCTTAGTCTAAACGTTAAGGAAGCAGCCACATCAACACTCTGGCAGAGTCGGGATTCCCTTTGTTCTAACCTAATCAAGACTAAACACTTTTATTTTTATTTTTCATTTTTGGTGCAAAGCACTTCTTCTTCTTTTTTTTCTTTTTTTTTATGACAAAAAAATTTAAAATTTAGGCCAAAACGGGGGTACTAGGGCACTAGAAGGTACAATGTGACAAAATTCGGGAGAATTCCCCCCCACACTTAGAATTGAATATTGCCCTCAATATTCAAAGTACCGGCTATTATGCCGACACTTAGAACGTAAAAAGGTAATACCAAGAGCCAAGTGTGGAAAAGAAATCTCCGGTTTTTCAAAAAGGATTTTGAAAAAGATATCCCTAGATAATCGTTAGTAATAAGATCGGATATTGGGCGGCTGGATTGAAAACAGGCGCGTCAATTATCACGATCTTAGGGAATCCTGAAAACATGAGCAAACAACACACGAAGAAAACACTGCAGAGGCATCCCCCCACACTTAGTTGTTAGAAAGTAGAAAGAAATCAGAAACATGGGTTGTCACCCATGTAATGCTAATGTTTTTGTTTACCGAGTCACTAGCTTGACTCGACCCCGAATTCATTGGTCCATGGGGAAAGTTTGGAGATCCGGGACAACCATGGATGGTATGTCCCCTCCAAAGTAATGCTTCAACCTATGGCCGTTCACTTTGAAGTTGGGACCGTCGGTTTGAGATAACTCGACGGTTCCATATGGAAAAACTTGAGCAACGGTGAACGGCCCAGACCAACGGGTTTTTAATTTGCCCGAGAAAATCTTTTATCGAGAATTGAAGAGGAGGACTCGATCACCAACGTTGAAAACGCGGTTTTTGATCTTAGAGTCATGAATTCTCTTTGTTTTCTCTTTGAAGATTAAAGAGTTCTCGTAGGCTTGATCCCGAAGCTCATTTAATTCATTCAATTGAAGCTTTCGATGATCACCCGCGGTCTTGAGGTCAAAATTTACATGCTTCAAGGCCCAATAGGCTTTGTGCTCAAGCTCGATCGGCAGATGACACGCCTTTCCGTACACAAGCTTATAAGGAGTACACCCGATGGGTGTTTTGTAAGCCATACGGAAAGCCCATAGTGCATCATCTAATTTGTCCGACCAAGAGGCACGATTTTCCCCTACGGTCCTTTCAAGATTTCTTTTCAATCCACGATTTGAAACTTCCACTTGCCCACTTGTTTGTGGGTGATACGCGGTCGCAAGACGGTGAGTGACACCGTACTTAAGCATGACTTTTGCGAGTTGGTCATTACAAAATTGCGTACCGCGATCACTAATGATAGCACAGGGAGCTCCAAACCGAGCAAATAGAGATTTCAAAATTTTGACAACTACTCGGGCGTCGTTGGTGGGGAGCGCTTTCGCTTCCACCCATTTAGACAAATAATCGACCGCCACGAGTATATACTTGTTCCCTCGTGAAGACGGGAACGGGCCCATAAAGTCGATGCCCCACACGTCAAAGATCTCACAAACTTGAATTGCATTTTGAGGCATTTCGTCCTTTTGTGAGATTTTTCCTTGACGTTGGCAAGAGTCACAAGACCTCACCAAGTTGTGGGCATCACGATAAATCGTCGGCCAATAGAAACCCGAATCAAAGACTTTTTTGGCGGTGTAGTTCGGGCCATGATGTCCCCCCGTGGGTCTATTATGGAAAGCCATGAGAATGTCACCGGCTTCTTGGCCGTGAACACACCGTCTAATCACTTGATCGGCACATACTTTAAACAAGTAGGGGTCGTCCCAAAAATAATGTTTCACATCTTTAAAGAATTTCTTTTTCTGTTGGGACGACATCCCTTTTAGAACAAAATTCCCCGCATGGTAATTTGCAAAGTCGGCAAACCATGGGGTACTCGGATCATTTTTCAAAGAAATCATCCCAAGTGTCTCGAGAGGAAATGTTTCGGTAATTTCCTTTTTCTCGAGATCACTTTGATGGGGATTTTCAAGTCTAGACAAATGATCGGCGGCGAGATTCTCCGCTCCTTTTTTATCACGAATAGTGACATCAAATTCTTGTTGGAGGAGAATCCACCGAAGCAATCTCGGCTTAGCATCTTGCTTAGCAAGAAGATACTTAAGAGCCGAGTGATCCGTATACACTATGGTCTTAGATAAGACGAGATATGGTTTAAATTTCTCAAAAGCATAGACAACGGCCAACAACTCTTTCTCGGTAGTAGTATAATGAGATTGAGCCTCGATCATTGTCTTGCTAGCATAGTGTATCGGCTGAAAGTGCTTAGATTTCCGTTGCCCCAGGACTGCCCCAATAGCATAATCACTAGCATCGCACATGAGCTCAAATGGCAAGTCCCAATCGGGGGCAACTAAAATTGGTGCTTCAGTCAATTTCTTTTTAAGAATCCCGAATGCTTCGATGCATTCGGGAGAGAAGAAGAATGAAGCATATTTTTCAAGAAGACGGGTCAGAGGCCGGGCGATTTTAGAGAAGTCTTGAATAAATCGTCTGTAGAAACCAGCATGACCAAGGAAACTTCGGATTCCTTTTACAGTGGTGGGATGAGGTAGCTTAGCGATAACATCGACTTTGGATTTATCTACCTCAATCCCGGCATTAGAAATTTTATGGCCGAGGACAATGCCCTCTTTGACCATAAAGTGGCACTTTTCCCAATTTAGAACAAGATTGGTGTCTTCGCACCGTTTAAGCATTTTGTCTAAATGGGAGAGGCAAGAAGAGAAAGAATTTCCGTATACCGAAAAATCATCCATAAAGACCTCCATTGTTTTCTTGATCATGTCATGGAATATGGCCATCATGCACCTTTGAAACGTGCTCGGAGCATTGCATAAGCCGAAAGGCATACGTCGATAAGCAAATGTTCCGTAGGGGCACGTAAAGGTGGTCTTTTCCTGATCTTGGGGATCAATTGGTATCTGAAAATACCCGAAAAAGCCATCAAGAAAACAATAGAACTCATTTCCCGCTAAACGCTCAAGCATTTGATCCATAAAAGGTAACGGGAAATGATCCTTACGGGTAGCATCATTGAGTTTTCGATAATCAATACACACTCTCCATCCCGTGACGAGGCTTGTAGGAATCAACTCATTTTCTTCGTTGGTAACAACGGTCATACCCCCCTTTTTGGGGACACAATGGATGGGACTAACCCACGGGCTATCAGAAATGGGGTAAATCATTCCGGCATCAAGGAGTTTTAGAACTTCCTTTTTGATCACCTCATGAATTTTCGGGTTCACCCTTCTTTGTTGTTGAACCGTGGGTTTGAAGTCATCCTCCATCAAGATTTTGTGAGTACAAAATCTAGGGTCAATACCCTTGATATCCGAGAGTTGCCAAGCAATGGCACTCTTGTGCTTCTTAAGCACATCAAGAAGTTGAACCTTCTCCTCATCTTTTAATTCTTTAGAAATAATGACGGGAAATTTGTCATCATTTTCTAGAAAAGCATATTCAAGATGAGGAGGTAAATCCTTGAGCTCGGGCTCCGGAGGATTAGTTGGCTCAAGTTCTTTGATTTCTTCAATTTGAATTTTCTTCGGAGGGAGAGAAGGTGATGGATCATCATTAAGCAATTTCTCAAGCAAGAGAAAATCTCCCTCCAGATCAATGTCAGCATAATCAATTTCCGGTGAAATTGAATCATCCTTAAGATAGGCCTCGATCTCTTCCAAAATGAAATCACTTTCCTCAAACGGAGTGAGGGAAGGGGAAGAGTCGGAAAGAATAGGTTGAAAAGAAGGAGGAGTGGGATTGCCACTCAAGGATTTGTTTACAAATCCTAAAATTTCTTGAGCATACTCCTCAGAAGCAACATCAATCACATCAATACGATTAACCGATGTATCATCGTGAGTGGAGGAGTATCTCATAGTTTGATCAAGCTTAAATGTCACCGCTTGATCATCAACACGTAAGGTGAGTTCCTCACCATAAACATCAATCAATGCCCGACCCGTCCTCAAGAAAGATCTTCCAAGTATAAGAGGAACTCGAGGATCCGCATCAAAATCTACCACGACGAAATCAGCCGGGAAATGGAACTTCCCCACTTTCACAAAAACATCTTCGGCTACACCTCTAGGACTAGTTTGATCATAGTTTGATCAAGCTTAAATGTCACCGCTTGATCATCAACACGTAAGGTGAGTTCCTCACCATAAACATCAATCAATGCCCGACCCGTCCTCAAGAAAGATCTTCCAAGTATAAGAGGAACTCGAGGATCGGCATCAAAATCTACCACGACGAAATCAGCCGGGAAATGGAACTTCCCCACTTTCACAAAAACATCTTCGGCTACACCTCTAGGACTAGTAAGAGTCCTATCGGCTAGCTCAAGAGTCATACATGTGGGAGTAAGTGGGGGTAGAGAAAGCTTGTTCCAAACGGACAGCGGCATAAGGTTAATGCTTGCACCAAGATCGGCCAAGGCGTAGCATTGAACCATGCCCGGAAAATCACAAGGAATGAGGAATTTTCCTGGATCTCCAAGCTTTTCCGGAAGCTTTTTAAGGAGAGCCGCCGAGCAATTCTCATTTAGAGGAGTTTTTGCTAGTTCAAATAATTTCTCTTTGTTACTGAGCAAATTTTTGATTGTTGAAGCAAACTTTGGCATGAGAAGAAGAGCATCCGTGAAGCTAATGTCGAAGTGTAAATCTTGAAAGATTTGTAAAAACTTCTCAATTTGGATACTAGCTTTTTCGCGGAGCTTTTGGTCATTAAGTCTAGATGGGTACGGGATAGAAGGTTTAGGTTGAGACTTCGGAACATCGGGTTCCGGAATTTGGGTTGGGACCACCGAAGGTTGGACGTGTGCGGTACTTTGTGAACTTGAAGAATGCACTTTGTCTGTTGTCTCCTCGGTCTCAATTTCAACTACCTTTGGAGGAAGAGAAGAAGAGGTAGTTGGAATTTTGGGTTCATTATATTGGACACCACTCCTTGTTGTGATCGCCTTCACATCGCCCCTCGGGTTAGCGATCGTGGTGCTAGGAAGAGTTCCTGAGCCCGAGGGTCGATCATTTAAAGACTTTCTGATCTCATTTATTTGGGTGGCCATCAACCGATTGGTTTCATCTTGGGATTTCATGAATTGTTTCAACAATTCCTCCGTGGACGTTTGATTTTGGTTAAAACCTTGGTTTTGATTGAAATTTTGTCCTCGGTTTTGAACATTCCCCAGATTTTGGTTGAAATTTCCCTGATTTTGAACTCGGTTTTGATTTCCTTGGTTTTGAAAACCTTGGTGATTACCTTGATTTTGAAAACCTAGGAAACCTTGGTTCATTCGGTTTTGGTTTTGATTGAATTGGGAATTTCGGTTTTGCCGATTTTGAGAGTTGAAACCGGGTGGTCCAAGAAAATTGTTGGAGCGATAGCTTAACAGATTACGGTCTCCTTGGGGTTGGTAAGAGTTACCTCCCGAATTATAGGATCCCGAAGCAGCATAAACGCTTTCTTGAGTGTTGCCACCGGTGGCTGGACACTCAAAGTATGGGTGTGGACCACCACATGTTACACAACTTTGATTTACCACATTTGCTTGTTGAGTTTGGTTTTGAAGATTATTTTGATGTATCCTCAAAACAGCCGTGGATAAATCATCCATTCTTTTTGTAAGTGAAGCTATCTCGGATGAAGAGTCCGTAGTGATAGATTTAGATGACTCATTCCTCTCGGCGGAGGAATCCCAATAATTGTGGTGGGCGGTCATGTTTTCAATTAAATCATAGCACTCTTCGGGTCGCCTTTTCATAAAGGTACCACCGGCGGCAGCATTGATCGTTTCACGATGTCGTAATGTTAAACCATTATAGAATGTATCTATTATGGTAACAAGCAACATATTATGATTAGGACATCGATCAATGGATAGCTTATAACGTTCCCAAGCTTCGAATAAAGATTCATCGGGAAGCTGGCGGAAGTTGCTTATATCATTCCTCAATTTCGTCACCATCGATGGTGGGAAATATTTTGCCAAGAATTTTGAAGTCATTTCATCGAAACTATGAATTGAATTCTTGGGAAGACGATCAAACCAAGCGGTGGCATGATGCGTCAACGAATAAGGAAAAAGATATAAGCGAAGGGCGTCATCAGTGACCCCTTGTTGTTTCATACTTTGGGTTACCGTGATGAATTTATCGAGATGCTTGTTTGCATCTTCACCCGGCAAACCGTGAAATTGGCACGAAGTTTGGACTTGTTGGATCATATGATGTTTAAGTCCAAAATCCGCGGCTTGGATGTTGACGGGAGCAATAGGTCCACCCCGTCCTTGCATGGTTGGTTGGCACAACTCCTCCATCGTTCGGAGATCGGGAGCTGGCCCATTATTACCCGTGTTATTATCATCAGCCATATCTTCAACGTTTTGAAAATCAAGACGTCGACCTTGACGAATAATTCTTTCGGGATCGGAAACTGGTGAACGAAGATTGGGTGTAGAAGAACGGGTGTTCATACACCAAAAAAAAAAGAAAAAGAAACAAAAGTTTAAAAAGAAAACCAAATTTGAAGATGAAAATATTTTTGGATTTTTTGGATAATAACACAATATTTTTGGGATCGATTCGTCAATCAAAATTCGTTTCTCACAAAAATACTCGCAGAGTGGCGGAGAAGCAATGGTCCGCTCGAAAGCTGATTAAAAACCCGCCTCTTTCGGTTCGTCAATTTAATGTCAAACCATCCTTAAACCACTTGTATAGGTTGTAATTTTGAGATATTCCGAAAATAATTAACTCACGATTCGTTTTGTTGGAAATTCGGAATGGTTTACAACACTTCAAAGAAGTGAGGATATTTATTTTCTTTTCTTTTATTTTTTTTATTTATTATTTTTTTTTGTAAACACATTAGACAAAGTTTTTTTTTTTTTTTTTTTAGAAAATATTCACAAATTTACTATAAACCTTCACAAAGATGGTTTATAAAACACGAAACGACAAACGAGATTTAAAAATCCGCTACAACCCTCCCCGGCAGCGGCTCCAAAAATTGATCGGTTAAAATCAAGTCATTATTTTTCCTAGGAAATACAAGTGAAGTATGTGTGACCCGGTTCGTTATCCCCGACGAAGGATGAATAGGATTTTGTGTAATCGGGTTTGTGAATCGTGTTTGAGATATAAAAATTGAGAGAATTTGGATTTTGATTACAACTACGGGAAACAAAAATAGGTTAAAAGGAATCCTAAGAATTACAACTAATAACAATTAACGTAATTAAAAACGTAATCGTAACAAACTAAAACGTAAAATCTAAGAAATAATCCTACGGGTCACCAATTAATTTTCCTAAGTTCTAAATCATAAAAGAAAATTTTGGAAAAAAGAAAAATATTTTTTTTTTACTTTTTAATAATTTTTTTATAATTTAAAAACTATTTAAAAGAAAATAATTGATTAATAATACTAAACGGAAAAAAGAAAATTCTGAAAATTTTTAACAAAATACTTTAAACTAAAATGAATCTATAAAAAATATAAAAAATGTCCCAGCTTATTTCAATAAGCTGGGAATAAGCAATCTAATTCGGATTAGCTTAAAAAGGGAAAAGGAAAATAAAGAGGGTTATAAATTAGATGTTGTAATGTTTTGACTAAAAGAAGCTAAGGGTGCAGTGGTCATGTTGTTGTGTTGTGGACTGGCAGACCTGGGTTCGAATCCCAGGTATGTCAGTTTTGCTAATTTTTCTTTTCTTTTCTTGGTTTCCTTCTTAAATATGCTTACAAGTGGTCACTAGCAGGTTTATAAACTGAAAATGTTTTTTTTTTTTTTTTTTTTTTTTTTTTTTTTTTTTTAATTCAAACACAAAACAAGAATCAGCTTAACCAGCTTAAGAAACTAATGAAGGAAATAGAACAAACAAAAAATGGCAAATAAGCCCCAAATAGACATGATAAATAAGCTGGAACAAAAAACTAAGTCACAATAAGCTGTTAATATCAGGAATAAGCACAATTAAGCTCAAAAGAAAAGGTCTGCTGAGGTCATTTGCACAGGGCAGAAATACGGTTTATGGGCTGCTGATCTACGGCACAAATAAACTGTGAAATAAGCTCCAAAGGCCAAGACAAGCTTAAACAGATAGGCTATATCATGTAAACTACTGATGCAACCAATTTTTAATCCTAAAACCTATTTGAACTACACTGAATTTTGAGATCAAAAGGGGCTAGATAAAATTAAAAACTGCAGTCTGCAATAGCAGCAGCAGACTAGGGGTTTTTGTGCTTAAAACTTTGTAAAACCACAGGGATTTAACCAATCTTGAAACCACAAAATATGAGCCAAGAACTTAGAAAAATAAGCTCAACTTATAGGAGCTTTTAAGGGGCAGTTTAGCTTCTACTTTTCACTATCTATTCCAAACTACTTAAGGCTCAAAATAACTTAATCTCCTACTGAATCTAGCTTATTCAGACTTAAATAAGCTCAGGTAAACTTTAACTAAATGCATATGAACAGTATCCAGACCATGTCAACTCAGAAATAAGCATAAGCCAACTACTCTATTCTGGGCTGTTAATATGTTTTGAAGATAGCTAAGGGCAAAACTAAGAACTCACTTAAATGGACTAACCTAACAATCATCAACTACATATTGAAGGCAAAACAAGCAGCAAAAAAAAAAAAAAATAAATAAATAAAATAAGAGCAGAAATGAAGCAGTAAATAATAAGCTAAAAAAAATATAATGTAAAAAGGGACTTATATTAAATTAAGAGTAAAATTACAACTGAAAGAAAAAATTACAAACCTTAAAAAATAAATGCTAAAATAAACCTGCCTCTTAAAGGCTACAATTGACTACTATTTATACTAAGACTAAGCTAAGGGTCGACTGCCTTTTTGTGTTTCTTCTGTGAGAGAAGACTTTGATAACCTTCATTTGTGCTTCTTGGACTCTTTCCCAGCCTTTGGATTAAAGTAGAATCGATCTCAGCCCTTAAGTTGTGTTTGGTGCCCATTTAATCCCTCGGATTGATGAGGTGGATGGGGAAGGTTTAATGGGGAAAGGGTATCAGGAATGGGGAGTGGAGAAGGTGGAAAAAGGGTGAAAGTTTTGGGAGAAGTGGTGATAGTGATGGTGGTTTCTCGTGAGTTTTGGCTGTTTGTGTTCTTGGCGGGAGAAAGGGAGGTAGGAGATGGGTCTGTTTGACCTAATTGTGTTTAACAAACACAATTGGACGGGTTGGGTCATGGGTAATAAGTGTGGGTTGGGCTTTAGGTTTGTGGGCTGTGGGTTAAGTTGGGTTAAAGGTTTGTTTGGTCCGGTTATGTTGTGGATAAAATGGTTTAACACAAGGACCAAAAGTACAATTCTTGTAAACCTCAGGGACAAAATCTGCCATTTTGTGAAGTTAATTCAAGGACCACTTTTGCCAATTAGAAATAATCCAAGGCTATTTTGGGATCTTCCGAGCTCGAATTAAAATGATGACTTTTCCTGCTTCGGTATCCGGCTCTTTTCCAAGTTATGCATGGTTTTGTCCATATTTGTCCCGTTTTCAATCCTTTTTGTACCTGCAACACATAAAACACACTCCAAGGATATTTGTAACATTTTATGGTCCATTTGGGTGTTTTTGGTTATTTTTGTGGGTTTTTCAAGTATAAAATGATGAGTATTTACACACTCATCATGGCTCTTCAAGAAGAAAACTGACATGGATGGCAATGTACACACCTATAAAGCCCGTTTGGTAGCTAAAGGCTTTACTCAAACGTATGGTGTTGACTACGAGGAGACCTTTTCTCCTGTAGCTGACATTAGGGCTATTAGGATTCTCATAGCTATAGCTGCATACTATGACTATGAGATTTGGCAGATGGATGTCAAAACTGCCTTCTTAAATGGTCGCCTAGATGAGGATATCTATATGGCGCAGCCTGTGGGGTTTGTGAATCAAAAGTTTCCAAATCGTGTATGCAAACTTCAAAGATCCATTTATGGATTGAAGCAAGCATCACGACAATGGAACAAGAGGTTTGATAGTGAAATAAAAAGGTTTGGTTTTACACAAAATCTTGATGAGCCATGTGTATACCACAAAGTTAGTGGGAGTGAAGCAATTTTCCTTATATTATATGTCGATGACATATTGATCATGGGGAAAGACATTCCAAGTTTTCATGAAGTCAAGGCATATCTTGGAAAGTGTTTTTCTATGAAAGATTTAGGGGAAGCTGCTTTCATTCTGGGAATTAAGATATATAGAGATAGATCTCAGCGATTAATTGGATTAAGCCAAAGTGCTTACATTGATAAAATATTGAAGAGATTCAATATGAAAAATTACAAGAAGGGATATTTGCCGATGCAAGAACAACATGGCTTGAGCAAGAAAGTTTGTGCTTCAACACCTGAAGAGGTGAAATGCATGGCAAAAGTTCCTTATGCTTCGGCTGTGGGATCTATTATGTATGCGGTTAAAAGTACAAGGATTGATGTGGCGTTTGCTCAGAACTTAACCAGTCGATATCAGCAGAATAAAGGTGAAGCTCACTGGACTGTTGTTAATAATATTCTTAAGTACCTTAGGGCTACTAAAGATATGTTCTTAGTTTATGGGGGTGATCCACAAGCAGAACTTGATGTTACAGGTTACTGCGATGCTTCATGGAAAGGTGATAAGGATGATATGAAGTCTCAGACTGGATATGTCTTTGTCATTAATGGAGGAGCTGTGGATTGGAGGAGCAAGAAGCAGAGTACATTAGCGATGTCTGCAGCAGAAAGTGAGTACATAGCTGCATCAGATGCTGCAATGGAAGCCGTCTGGATTAGGAAGTTTGTATCAAGGCTTGGAGTTATGCCTTCGATTCGACAACCTATAAAAATGTATTGTGACAATTCAGCTGCAATTACATTTTCCAATGAACCTGGAATCATGAAAGGCACCAGACATTATCCGATCAAATATCACTATGTGCGAGAGCAAGTAGAGATTGGGCAGATCGAAGTACTCAAAGTTCACACAGATGATAACTTGGCAGATCAATTGACGAAAGCTCTTCCTGGCACTAAGCTTTATAAGTTAGCAGAAGGAATAGGTCTTCGTAAGGCTGAAAGTTTCATGCCCATTTGTGATTAGTATTTGGATAAAGGATGTAATAGACAATTATTGATTTTATGAAATAAAGTATTGTTTATGTTTTATTGTCTTGTTGAAATATACATATATCCTGTTTTTGCATGTTTATATCCTTGAATAATTTTATTATTCTAAATGTGTCCATTGTCGGTTAAAGATATGGGAATATCATTAAATTAAGACAAATGTGAATGTTGGTAAGAATATACTTGAAAGTATATTGATGCGTAGTCATACCAATTTCACATGATATTCTATGAATAGAGTATAGGACTTATCCCAACTAAGCATGAGATTACTTATGGATCTTGTCGTCAAGTAATTCATGAAATAGTTATCCTCAGACTTGAGATACCAGATAAGAGTCATGGATGTAGTGTATTTTTGTAAAGCAATCTACCGCTTACCGTAACTGGAAGTTATAAGGATTGTTTTCAGAAGTGTTGCAAAATTCATGTGTTATTCTTGTAGTCAAGAAAGAATTTGTTCCTTCAAATTTTGTTTTGAAGTATAATACTGCTTGGCCCCTCGTAGGGTTGACAAAATGTTTGCGTGGCCACGCCCAAAGTCTATCTGGAATACGTTCAGATGTTTTGGTAATTTTGTTCAATCATTAACAACGAGAAACAGAAACATTAATAAAGAGTGACTTAGATCCATTTCTTTATTAATAGAGTATTAGTAACAAAAGGATAATAATAATGATGAATCATTAAAGATTTTACAGGACATCTAGCTCGAGTCGAACTGGGGGCATTGGAGTGTTGCAAGAAGCCAACCAATGTCATTTTGCTATTAATAATTAACCAAGTGGGAGTTGTTGAAATGTGGTTAACGATTAATAAGTAAATGTCTAGTCTCGAACCCGAGACCTCGGGATTGCACACATTACAAATGAGTATTAAGGAATAATAATAAATGTATTTTATATATTTATTATTAACACAAGAACTTAACGACCGTTAGTGTTTTCCGTTAAATGACTAACGACCGTTAGACGCAAATAAGGAAAGAAGTGTTTGTGTAAAATTAGGAAACAAGAAAAGGTCCTAGAACCCTCTCTTGGGTTTGGATCGGCCGAACTAAAGGGATGGGGCAACCCATTGCCTAACTTGTTCCCAAAGTTTTCTAAACACTATATAAACAAACCTAGGGTTATTGTTTTCACTAATCTTTTGTGCACACAATTATCCCTAAGTTTTTTCCTTGTTTTTCTCTTGGTTTGCCGATCGTACATCCCTCTCCAAAGGGTTGTGGGATCTATTTTTGTTAACCAAAAATCAACTCTTGTGTTTTACTTGCATAACCTTAATACGGTTTAATTTGTGTGTACAAGAACGAGGTAATAACTCACTATAGTTATTATCAAGAGATCGATAAACAAAACGGTAAGGGGTTTATCATTGATCTAGTTTTATAAATAATCAAGATTTATTGAAGTGCATCGGGTACGTTTTCTATTTATGTTTAAGTTAATAATTATGTGTTATATGTTATTGTTTACACGCTTCCGCATACTTGTGTACTTTGTTTATGGAGTTTATATGATTTTCATAGTTTTCTAATTCCAACACTAATGCCTCTTTCTGTTTGGGAAAATCTTTCTCTTCCGGAGCTTACTTCTACACGAATGACTCTCGAGCTTGCAAACCGATCGGTTACTATTCCGAAAGGTATTGTCGAAGATGTCTTCGTTAAGGTTGGAAAGTTCCATTTTCCTGCTGACTTCGTAGTAGTCGATTTTGATGCCGATCCCCGTGTCCCCCTTATCTTGGGAAGACCATTCTTGAAAACAGCTCGTGAATTAATCGATGTCTACGAAGGTGAGATGACTCTTAGGGTCGGAGATGAGAAATTGGTTATAAATATTGAAAGCACCTCAAAATATCCTCTCGAGCATGAAAGCGAGTCAATTAACCAGATTGATATCATTGATGCTACATGCGAGGAATACTTTCATGAAGTGCTAAGTGGCAATCCCACTTCATCAGATCCTACCGTTGCTCTCTCTTCCCCCTCTCTCACTCCGTTTGAGGGAGGTGACTTCATCTTGGAAGAGATTGAGGCTTGTTTATCTTGTGATTCAATTCCATCTGGAATTGATGATGGTGTATTTGATCCGGCGGGAGACATTCTTCTCATTGAGAAGTTGCTTAATGATGATCCATCATCTCTCCCTCCGAAAGAACTTCATAATGAGGAAATCAAATCTATTAAAAATTCTGATGATCCTCCGGAGGTCGAACTTAAGGACTTACCGCCTCATCTTGAATATCCATTTTTGGAGGGTACCGATAAATTACCCGTCATAATTGCTAAAGATTTGAATGATGAGGAGAAAGCCGCTCTCATAAAGGTTTTAAAGTCACACAAGAGAGCCATCGCTTGGAAACTTTCCGACATTAAGGGTGTTAACCAGGAATTTTGTACACACAAGATTTTAATGGAGGATGACTTTAAACCAGCGGTTCAACATCAAAGAAGGGTTAATCCTAAAATCCATGAGGTTATCAAAAAGGAGGTCCTCAAACTCCTTGATGCTGGATTGATTTACCCTATCTAGGATAGTCCTTGGGTGAGCCTCGTGCATTGTGTGCCTAAAAAGGGTGGCATTACCATTGTTGCAAATGATGAAAACGAGTTGATTCCTACTCGATTGGTAATGGGATGGCGTGTATGCATTGACTACCGAAAGTTAAATGACGCCACCCGTAAAGACCACTTTCCTCTTCCATTCATGGACCAAATGCTCGAAAGACTAGCGGGAAACGAGTACTATTGTTTCCTTGACGGTTTCTCGGGTTACTACCAAATTCCCATTGACCCGCAAGACCAAGAAAAGACCACTTTCACGTGCCCCTATGGAATGTTTGCCTACCGACGCATGCCTTTTGGCTTATGTAATGCTCCGGGCACGTTCCAAAGGTGTATGATGGCTATTTTTCACGACATGATAGAGAAAACTATGGAGGTCTTTATGGATGATTTCTCGGTCTTTGGGGATTCTTTCAAAACATGTCTCTCCCATTTGTACAATATGCTTCAACGTTGTGAAGACACTAATCTTTGTCTAAATTGGGAGAAGAGTCATTTCATGGTCAAAGAGGGCATTGTCCTCGGCCATAAGATTTCAAAGAACGGGATTGAGGTCGATAAGGCTAAAGTCGATGTTATCGCTAAGCTACCTCATCCCACAACCGTCAAAGGCATTCGGAGTTTTCTTGGTCACGCCGGTTTCTATCGTAGATTCATTCAAGATTTTTCAAAAATCGCCCGGCCGATGACCCGTCTCCTTGAAAAGGAAACTCCATTCATCTTCTCCAAAGAGTGCATTGAAGCTTTTCAAACTCTTAAGAAAAAGCTTACTGAAGCACCGATCTTAGTTGCCCCCGATTGGGACCTACCTTTTGAGCTTATGTACGATGCTAGTGATTTTGCCATAGGTGCGGTCTTGGGGCAATGAAAAACAAAACATTTTCAGCCTATACACTATGCAAGCAAAACTATGACCGAGGCTCAAGCTCATTACACCACAATGGAAAAAGAATTATTTGCCGTGGTGTATGCTTTTGAAAAATTCTGGCCATACTTGATCTTGTCTAAAAGCATAGTGTATACGGACCACTCGGCTCTCAAATATCTCTTTGCAAAACAAGATGCAAAGCCGAGATTGCTCCGTTGTATTCTCCTCCTCCAAGAATTTGATATCATTATCCGTGATAAAAAAAGGAGCCGAGAACCTCGCAGCTGATCATCTGTCCCGATTAGAAAATCCCCATCAAACTGTGCTCGAGAAAAAGGAAATAAATGAAACATTTCCTCTCGAGACACTTAACGTGGTATCTTTTCGTGGTGATTCTAGTACCCCATGGTTTGCCGATTTTGCAAACTACCATGTGGGAAACTTTGTTGTGAAAGGGATGTCGTCCCAACAAAAGAACAAATTCTTCAAAGATGTGAAGCATTACTTTTGGGACGACCCCTACTTGTTTAAAGTTTGTGCGGATCAAGTCATCCGGCGGTGTGTTCACGGCCAAGAAGCCATTGATATTCTTAAGGCTTGCCACAATGGACCCACCGGGGGACATCATGGCCCGAACTACACCGCCAAGAAGGTGTTTGACTCCGGTTTCTATTGGCCCACAATTTACCGTGATGCCCATGACTTAGTCAAATCTTGTAACTCTTGTCAACGTCACGGGAAAATCATGCAAAAAGATGAAATGCCACAAAATGTCATTCAAGTTTGCGAAATCTTTGACGCTTGGGGCATAGACTTTATGGGGCCGTTCCCGTCTTCACGCAGAAACAAGTACATACTCGTGGCTGTCGATTAATTGTCTAAATGGGTTGAAGCGAAAGCACTCCCCACCAACGACGCCCGAGTAGTTTGTAAATTTTTGAAATCTCTCTTTGCTCGGTTTGGAACTCCTCGTGCTATCATAAGTGATCGCGGTACGCACTTTTGCAATGACCAATTTGCAAAGGTCATGCTTAAGTATGGTATCACTCACCTTCTTGCTACCGCATATCACCCACAAACCAGTGGACAAGTGGAAGTTTCCAACCGTGGTTTAAAAAGAATTCTGGAAAGGACCGTAGGTGAAAACCGTGCCTCTTGGTCGGATAAATTAGATGATGCACTTTGGGCCTTCCGTACAGCTTACAAAATACCCATCGGGTGTACTCCTTACAAGCTTGTGTACAGAAAGGCGTGTCATCTACCGATCGAGCTCGAGCACAAAGCTTATTGGGCCTTAAAACATGCAAATTTCGATCTTAAGTCTGCGGGTGATCACCGTAAAGTTCAACTCAATAAATTAAATGAACTTCGTAATCAAGCCTACGAGAACTCTTTGATCTACAAAGAAAAGACAAAGAAGATCCACGACTCCAAGATCAAAAACCGCATTTTCAAAGTTGGTGATCGAGTCCTTCTTTTTAACTCTAGATTGAAGATATACTCAGGAAAACTTAAAACCCGTTGGACCGGACCATTCACCGTTGCCAAATTTTTTCCTTATGGTACCGTCGAGTTATCTCAAAACGACGGACCAAACTTCAAGGTGAACGGTCATAGGTTGAAACATTACTTTGGAGGGGACATACTACCATGGTTGTCCCGGATCTCCAAACTTTCCCCATGGACCAATGAATTCAGGGTCGAGTCAAGCTAGTGACTCGGTTAACAAAAAACATTAGCACTTCATGGGTGACAACCCATGTTTCTGACTTCTTCCTATTTTCTAACAATAAGTGTGGGGGAATTCCTCTACTGTGCTTTGTTTTGTGTGTTGTTTGCTCTTATTTTCAGGTTTCCCTTATATCGTGATGATTGATGCGCCTGTTTTCAATCCAGTCGCCCAATATCCGATCTTTTTGCTAACGATTATCTAGGGATATCTTTTTAATCCTGTTTGTGAAAATGAGATTTCTGTCACACACTTGGCTATTAGTATTACCTTTTTACGTTCTAAGGGTCGGCATAATAGCCAGTACTTTGAATATTGAGGGCAATATTCAATTCTAAGTGTGGGGGGGGGGGAGGGGGAATTCTCGCGAATTTTGTCACATTTGTACCTTCTAGTGCCCTAGTACCCCCGTTTTGGCCAAAATTTAAAAAAAAAATTCGTTTTTGAATAAGAAATTGCATGGAAAAGAAGTGCTTTGCACTAAAAAAAAATTGATTTAGTCTTGATTAGGTTAGAACAAAGGGAATCCCGACTCTGCCAGAGTGTTGATCTGGCTGCTTCCTTAACGATTAGACTAAGGTTTTACGATATGTGCAAATGAAAATGCTAAGCGTAGAATAGTTGGTTTTCTTTAGAGCTTATATAAGTAATCTATGGCTTTTCCTCCTAGGAGATAACTAATCTGACTTAATAAGTGCTTATTTTCAAACATTTGAACACACAAAATCATTTTTTTATACGATTTTGAAAAATACTAGTTCAAAGCTTTATTTAAACTTCGGAACAAGCATATGTCATAGTAATGCAAAATGAAAGTGAGACGTTGCTTGAAAGTTGCAAAAGTTAAGTAATAAATGTATGTGCTAAAAAAGCTACGGTTCAAGATCGGCCCCTGGATCCTTATTTCCGGAAGGCGTTTAGGTCTTGGCTACCCTCTTACACTGGCCCTTGGACCTCTAATTCAGGAATGTGTGAGGTCTTGGTCTAACACCCTTGGATCCTCATTTCAGGAATGTTTAGAGTCTTGGAACTCTCCGTTGTAACGGCCCTTGGATCCTTTATTCCGGAAGGAGTAAGGTCTTGGTTCCCGTGAAACTCCGTTAGTTTATGTTTCACAAGTAAAAAAAAATGAAAAGAAAAAAAATAAAAATAAAATGGAATGATATTGCAAAATGCAATAAGTTTTGATGTGTTGAATAAAGTTTTAAAACTTGCTTGTTGTAAATTTTAAATTTATCTTTCAACTAGCATTAGTCAAAATCTTATAAAAACGTCGATTTTTGTTATCAAAATTTTGAAAATCAAGCACATTCACCTAACTTGAATAAATATGGGAGTGAAAAGTTAAGTTTCGGCTTACATAGATTATTAGTATAAGTAGTGTTAGAATTTTACAAAAATATTTGCACATTGAGTTTAAGCTTGGTTGGGAGTATAAAAAAGAGGATGACGATTACAATTCCCTAAAGACACCCATTTTGTGTGAATCTTGTTCCATGATACCATTTTTGGAAATCAAGCATGTTATCTATTTTTGTAACATCCCGCCTACTCAGACCACAATATTGTCCGCTTTGCCCGCAGGCTCACGACTTTGTTTTTGTGGCCTCATTTGAAGACTTCCCGGCAGGTCACCCAAGCCAGTACTACTCTCACATGAGCACGCTTAACTGCCAGTTCCTAAGAACCCCACTCGCAGTAGACCACAAAACGCGTTGTGTCATTGTAAAGAGAATGTAATCTTATGAACCCAGCATCTCTCCAGGCCACAGCCGATGTAGGATTTGCCTAGGGTGTTACAAATTGTAACACCCTAGGCAAATCCTACATCGGCTGTGGCCTGGAGAGATGCTGGGTTCATAAGATTACATTCGCTTTACAATGACACAACGCGTTTTGTGGTCTACTGCGAGTGGGGTTCTTAGGAACTGGCAGTTAAGCGTGCTCATGTGAGAGTAGTACTGGCTTGGGTGACCTGCCGGGAAGTCTTCAAATGAGGCCACAAAAACAAAGCCGTGAGCCTGCGGGCAAAGCGGACAATATTGTGGTCTGAGTAGGCGGGATGTTACAAGTGGTATCAAAGCCACTCCTGAGCCGTTTGGGATGGTAGGGCAAACCTCATCGAGGACGATGAGTCCCTAAGGGGGGGTGATTGTAACACCCTAGGCAAATCCTACATCGGATGTGGCCTGGAGAGATGCTGGGTTCATAAGATTACATTCGCCTTACAATGACACAACGCGTTTTGTGGTCTACTGCGAGTGGGGTTCTTAGGAACTGGCAGTTAAGCGTGCTCATGTGAGAGTAGTACTGGCTTGGGTGACCTGCCGGGAAGTCTTCAAATGAGGCCACAAAAACAAAGCCGTGAGCCTGCGGGCAAAGCGGACAATATTGTGGTCTGAGTAGGCGGGATGTTACAATTTTTGTTCTAGTTTAAATTTCTTGCATCAAATAAAAAGTCGAAACAGGGTATGCTTGATATTCTTTTTCCTTTCATTACTTTATATGATCGGATTGCTAGGGACTAGCAATTGATAATGTGGGGGGTGATGAGTGCCTATTTACTCATCATTTTAGGCCCATTTAATACATAAAAAATGCGAAAAATGGCCAAATATACCAAATTATACTGCAGATATCATTTGTTTGTGTTTTTATGTGTTTCAGGTTCAAAGGATTGAAAACGGAGCAAAAACGGACAAAACCGAGCTTTGATGGGAAAAAGAGCAAAAACTGACATTTTTGGGTCGACTCGACACCATTTGAGCATTTAATGAAGAAAAGAAAAGTCAGCGTCAATCCCGGGATAGGGCATTGGAATGAGCATGGAAAAACGAACCCGACACCAAAAATCCTATTTTCACCATTTATCCTAAATCTTTTTACCTTAAACCTTTTTACCCTAAACTAACCAAACTCTTTTTACCATTGCCTAAACCTAGCCTAATTAACTAAACTAGCCCAATCGCAAAAATAAAACCCAACCCCGTTCCCTTTTTAGCTAATCCAGAATAGTCAACCAAGTCAAACCATCCCATCTTCCCCATTTCCCACTGCACTAAACCAACTCACCCACTCTCCCAGGATTCGTGCCCCATGTCCCCCCTACTTCTCTACTCCAGCCACCCTAATTCCCCCCCCCATGTGCAACCTCAGTCGCCATTTCCACTACCAATGCCACTATCCCATTCCACGATGGAAACCCACTAACCAGACTTTCCCGCCAAAACTGAATCCAATGGCTGAGTTGATAAGAAGCTAATCCAAGGGCTAGAATTGATTCAGAGAAGCACAGAAGATTGAAGAAACCCTAATTAGAGTAGTATAAATAGAACAATTTGTAAGCCCTTGCTTATTTCCCTTTTTCTGTGCTTATTGGTTCTATTTGATGATAATGTAGGCTAGTTTGATAGTTAGTATTAGCTTGATCCTTGTTTTCACTTAATAACCTTAAAAACAACCATAAATAGCTTAGGATAGACTAGCTTATTATAGTGCTTATTTAATGTTGAAAAGTTATTCATTAAGTCCAATTAAGTCAGTAAACTAGAGTTTTTTCAAGAGTTAAGCTTAAAATAGACTGTTTCAATGTTAAAAATCCAAAACAGCCCTATAAAGGGGTGTTTGGGTCAGTAAGTCAACATGGGTTAAAATGGTTTTTCACTGTTCATGTGCACATTAGTTGGGTTTGAATCAGCTTAATTTAGTCTAGATTAGTATTTAGTAGTAACATTTAATCTGTTCTTGAGTTTTTTTTTTTGTAATCTTAGTTCAAGCCTTTGAATTTTAGTCCAATATCTGTTCAAATAAGCTCATTGTAGCTAGAAGCTTTTCCTTTAACAGCTTTTGGTATTTTTGGAATCCATTTAGTCCTTAAGGTCATAAGTCAGTTGTTTATTAAGTTCCACAAGTCTTTGGTGTTAAGATTTCAAAATCAGCCCATATCAGTAAACAAGTATGCATTTTTTTGTGATTTTGCAATTTTCACCTTTTGTCTTTTATTTATCATTTGCTCATTTTAAGTTAGAATAAGCCCAATTTTTGCATAGTGATTATTTTGTTGCTTAGCTTGTTACTTATTTTTTTTAGATTTTTAGAATTAGCTCTTGATAGCTTTTGAGAGGCTTGAAAAGCCCCTCTTTTCCCCTGTGCACAACAGCAGACTGCATATTAGTCCATTTCCCATTTGCAGCCCATTTCTTTGATTTTTAATTCATTCATTATAAGTTAGAATAAGCTGAAAATTTGCACTGATATTATTAGGCTGCTTATCTAGTTTTCCATATTTTTTGTGATTTTTTTATCAGCTTAATCTCAGCTTTTTAGTGGCTTGAAAAAGCTCATTTTTTCCTGACCCATAGTGTTTCAGCAGACCCTATAGCCTTTTCGAAATTCCCAAGTGCTTATTTGCTTATTTTTGTGACTTATTCTGTCCCTTTTGCTTATTTAGATGGTACTTTGTTGGGAATAAAATGATCAAAGTCAAAGAGCCTGCCAATGATATGAAGAGCCTGCTAGTTGATTTTGAACAAGTATGAAGATGTTCTACCAGTACCTTCTGGGTAGAAGGTACTGCTGGTTGATGAAGAGCCTGCCAAGCTTATGTCAAGTCGATTAGATATTTTGTAATAGATATTTAGTTGAATTATTAGTCTTTGTACAAAGTTATACGTTATGTAGAAGTAGATTAGTCTTCTGTGTTGACAGAGGAATATTATCAGAGTTGTACATGGGTAGTTGTATTTAATTGTAGGCGCACATAATAGTCAAAGTATAGTATAATACTCTTCCACTTGACAACATGTAATAAGATATCCTTATCTTATAAAAGGATATCTTAGTCACTACTTCATGCATGCATCTTCACGAACCAATTAACCAAAAACAAACTATCTCTCAAGTAACTTAGTTACTTCAAATCACAAATCCTTTTACAATCAAAGATTCAAGATTACTTTGTAATCCTGGTGATATTTAGATCATCCGTATTATTTCATCAATAATATTGAATCGTTTTGTGTTAACCAAAGTTGTGTTCTTTGTTCATTGCATTCTCACGTTTACTTAAACTCACCACCTTGTGTTCTTTTAAAGTGTGTTGTAGTAGATTCCGCATGCTAAACACATTCAATACATAAATATCTCTCAAACACATTACTAAAATTCATATCCCAAGTGTTTGAACTTCGAACAATAACGTTCCACAAGTGGTATCAGAGCTTGGCTTGATATTTACTAATTTAAAAGAAAAATGGATGTTGAACATATTCAAACCAATGTTGCAGCTAAACTTCCATTACTCAAGCAAAACGAGTTTGAAATGTGGAGACTAAGGGTTGAACAATACTTTCAAGTGCAGGACTATGCACTTTGGGAGATCATTGAACAAGGCAATTCATTTAAACCCCAAATCACCACTACAACAGTAAATGATGCTCTTGTAACAAGAATACAAGAACAACCATCAAATGCAGATGAAAAAGTTCAGAAGAGAAATGATCTAAAGGCAAGGAGTATGTTACTGATGACTATTCCAAATGATCAACTTCTGATCTTTAACAAATACAAAGATGCCAAAACCCTTTTTGAAGCTATTGTGGCTAGGTTTGGTGGTAATGATGCTACCAAGAAAACACAGAAAACACTTCTCAAACAACAATTTGAGAACTTTACAGCCACAACCAATGAGTCTTTGGACAGTATGTTCAATAGACTTCAGAAGCTTGCAAGTCAGTTAGCCATCCATGAAGTGATGATAACTCAAGAAGACCTAAACTCTAAATTTCTTAGGAGTTTACCTTCAGAATGGTCTATGCATGTCATTGTATGGAAGAACAAATCAGATATTGACCAGATGAGTCTCAATGATCTCTACAACAATTTCAAAATTGTAGAACATGAAGTTAAGAAGACTACTGGGTCAAGTTCTGGAAATATGGCTTTTGTTTCATCCCCAAGCATTTCAAAGGTTGATAATGAAGATAAAGGTGGCAGAGAAGAAGGTACTGCTAACACAACTTTTGGTACTGCTAGTACTTCTAGTAGTACCAAATCCATTTTAGATGAAACAATTGGGTGTGCTTTTCTTACATCTCAACATAATGGGTCCGTATTAACATTTGAAGACCTTCAAGAGATTCATCCTGATGATCTTGAAGTAATGGACATAAAGTGGCAACTTTCACTTTTAAGCATTAGAGCTAAGAAGTTGATGATGAGGACTGGCAAGAAGATACTGATAGATGGAAATGAGCCTGCTGGCTATGATAAGTCAAAGGTGGAGTGTTACAACTGCCACATGAAAGGTCACTACTCTAGAGAGTGTAGAAGACCTAAGAAGCAGGATAACAGAGGTAGAGGGTTTGACAACAGAAATAAAGAAAGCTTTGAGAAGAAAGGAAGCTTTGAAAGCAAGAGTAAGGTTGTTGAAGTTGCTGAGCCAAAAGCAATGGTTGCTATTGATGGCATGGGTTTTGATTGGAGTTTCATGGGTGAAGATGAGTCAACTTCTGATGAATTGGCTTTGATGGCATTCTCCACTCCTGAGGTACAAACTATCAAATGTTCTAATAATTGTGAATCTCTTAAAGAATTAGAAATCATAAGTAAAGCTTATGATACAGAAATTTTAGAACATAGAAAAACCAATCAAACCTTATTTGACCATAAGTGTGGTATGTCCAAGCTAGAAAAAACAATCATTCACTATAGAGAAAATGAACTCACATTTTCTGATGCTAAAGGTGCTCTTAATAGACAAATATTTTTGAAAGATACAGAAATTGAAATGTTAAGGACTGAGTGCACTAAAGTGACATTGGCTAGAGATAATATTCAACTGACTGTTACTAAATTGGAACTAGCTTCTGAGTGTACTAGGAGCATAGTAGAGAATCAGATGAATAAAAGAATAAAATCAGGGATAGGATACAATGAATGTCCACCTCCTTATAGAGGAATTCCATGTCCCCAAGGTAGTGATCTTGCTGTATCAGGTTTACATGAATTCATTAACAAACCATTGGCTAAACCTGTAGTGATAAGTGAACCTTCTGAGAGTGCTAAGAATGTTCCACTCTCTAAGGTGCTCACTGATAAGAGACCAGATGTCCTAATTATTGAGGATTGGGTATCTGATGATGATGAAGATCAGACTATTCCTATCAAGGGAATCAAAGTAGGACCAACTAGTCCTAAGAAAGTAGAAGTTAAAGCTAAGACTAAAGCTGTTTTGAAGACAGTTGAAAGTTGTGAAAAATGTAATAACAAACCTAGGGGAAGCCAAAGAAATTGGAACAACCTTAAGTCACAACAATTAGGTGATGACTTTGTTATGTTCAATAAGGCTTGTTATTATTGTGGTAGCTTTAATCATCTTCATGCTTATTGTAATAAATGGGTTTCTGGGAGTAAATCAAAGTCTAAAACAAATGTTACTCACCCCAGAAAAAATTTTGTTAAGTTTAACACTACAAAAGATAATCATACTGTTAGACAACATAAGCCTGTTATTACAAAACCAACTGAAAAGGGTACAAGAATCACTTTCAAAAGTGTACCAAAAGTTGAGAAAAGTCCTATTCAAAAGATAAATGTGGTTAAAACAAAATTTTGGACACCAAAAACCAAAGGTCCTGCTAGACCAAAAGGTCCTGCTAGACCAAATGGTACTGCCAAAATTGGTATTGCCAAAATTGGTACTGATAGACCAAAGACCACACAATGGATTAGAAGGGAAAGTGCTGTTAAGTCCTCAGCATGTTGGATTTGGAAACCAATCCAATCAAAAGGTGCATCAACAATCCTGAAAAGGTTTGATTTCATTGATGCAAGAGGCAAACCCAAGTCTGTCATGGCTTGGGTACCCCAAGGAAACTAATATGTTTATTCATGTGCAGGAACATTCATCTGATATTGAAGATCAAGGATATGTTGATAGTGGATGTTCAAGGCACATGACAGGCAACATGTCATTCCTCTCAGACTTTAAAACATTTGATGGAGGATATGTTACCTTTGGGGGTGGAATAAAAGGAAAGATCACTGGTAAAGGTACTATCAAAACCAGTAAACTAGATTTTGAAAATGTGTATTTTGTGAAAGAACTTCAGTTTAATCTTCTTAGTGTCTCACAAATGTGTGACAAAAAGAACAATGTTTTATTTACTGACAATGAATGTATGGTTCTTTCTTCTGATTTTAAGATGCCTGATGAGAGTCAGATACTTCTTAAAATTCCAAAAAGGAACAATATGTATAGTGTCAATTTAAAGAACATTGATCCAAAGGAAGGTTTAACTTGTTTGGTAGCAAAAGCCTCATTGGATGAATCTATGCTATGGCATAGAAGGCTTGGTCATGTAAACTTTAAAACAATCAACACTATTGCAAAATATGATTTAGTAAGAGGTTTACCCAAAAAGATTTTCCAAAACGACCAAACTTGTGTTGATTGCCTAAAAGGCAAACAACATAGAGCTTCTTGTAAGCCCAAGACCCAAAACTCTATTACTCAGGCTTTACATATGCTTCATATGGATCTCTTTGGTCCTACTAATGTGTGCAGCTTGAATGGAAAAAGATATTGTCTAGTTGTTACTGATGATTATAGCAGATTTTCATGGGTTTTCTTTTTAAGATCTAAACATGAAACTAGTGAGATACTTAAAACCTATATCACTGAGGTAGAAAACCAATCTGATAAGAAGGTTAAGATCATCAGGTGTGACAATGGGACAGAGTTCAAGAATAGAGTTATGGATGACTTTTGCAAGGAAAAAGGCATAAAAAGAGAGTTTAGTGTAGCTAGAACACCTCAGCAAAATGGAGTAGCAGAAAGAAAGAATAGAACACTTATAGAGGCTGCTAGAACAATGTTAGTAGACTCTAAGTTGCCTATTTCATTTTGGGCTGAAGCAGTTGGTACTGCTTGTTATGTACAAAACAGGGTTCTTGTGACAAAACCACATTGAAAAACACCTTATGAACTTTTCTTTGGTAGAAAACCATCTTTAAGTTTTATGAGACCTTTTGGTTGTCATGTCACTATTCTCAATACCAAAGATCATTTAGGCAAATTTGATGGAAAAGCAGATGTTGGCTATTTGATAGGGTATTCCTTGCAGAGTAAGGCCTACAGAGTGTTTAACACTTGCACTAGGCTAGTAGAAGAAAATCTTCACATAGAGTTTCAAGAGAAATTTACAAATGTGAAAGGAGTTGGACCAGATTGGATGTTTGATGTTGATAGGCTTTCAGAATCTATGAATTATGTGCCTGTTACAGGTACAAATGCTAATGAAAATGCAGGTTCTGAAGACAATGTTGAAACTCCTAAAGATCAAGATTACATCTGGATGCCAATTTGGAAAAGTATGGATCTATCTTCAAGTCAAAAAGAACCTTCAAACACAACAAATGAGGGTAATGAAGAAGATCAAGGAACTCAGAATCAAGAGAATCAAGAAAGTGGTGCTAATGACAATGGTACTGCTAGTTCTTCAGATGGTCCTGCTAGTTCAAGTATTGGTACTGCTGAGCCATTGAATGTTCAAATAGATGATTCTTTTCAAGAAGAAGTTGGGATTAGCAATCTTCCAACTACATATGAAGTTCCTAAAACACCAAACACTAGAATTCTCAAAGATCACTCAACTGATGATGTGATTGGAAGCATAACTTCTGGTGTTAGAACAAGATCTCAAGTTGGTTTATCTCAAGTCTTATCTCCAGATGAAGAAGGGTTTATCTCCTCTATTTATAAAGAAAAGAATAATGATAGTTCCAATATATGCTTGTTTTCATGTTTTCTATCTCAGGCTGAACCCAAAAACATAAACAAAGCTTTGGATGATGCAAGTTGGGTGGAAGCAATGCAAGAAGAGCTTCTCCAATTCAAGATTCAGAAGGTTTGGATATTGGTTGATTTGCCTAAAGGTCATAGGGCAATTGGAACCAAATGAGTGTTCAGAAACAAGAAAGATGAAAGGGGTATAGTGATCAGAAACAAGGCTAGATTGGTAGCACAAGGATATACTCAAGAAGAAGGGGTAGATTATGAAGAAGTGTTTGCTCCAGTTGCAAGACTTGAAGCAATTAGGCTATTCTTGGCTTATGCTTCATTCATAGGCTTCACTGTCTATCAAATGGATGTTAAGAGTGCATTTTTATATGGTGAGATTGAAGAACCAGTATATGTGTCTCAACCTCCAGGCTTCATTGATGCTGAGTATCCAGACAAAGTTTACAAGGTTACCAAGGCTTTGTATGGTCTACACCAAGCTCCTAGGGCATGGTATGAAACATTGGCTTGTTTTCTACTAGAAAGTGGATTCCAAAGAGGCAGGATTGATCCAACTTTGTTTATCAAAAGAACAAAGAAAGACATCTTGCTAGTGCAGATTTATGTTGATGACATAATCTTTGGATCAACAAACCAAGACTTGTGTGTAGAATTTGAAAAACTTATGCATAGTAAGTTTGAAATGAGTTCCATGGGGGAACTTACTTTCTTTTTGGGTCTCCAAGTGAAACAATCCAATGAAGGCATATTTATCAGCCAAGATAAGTATGTAGCAGAGATCCTAAGAAAATTTAATTTTGCTGATTCTAAGGTTGCAAGTACACCAATGGATCCAGACAAAGGGCTACTCAAGGATGCTGAAGGAGAAGATATGGATTTGCACAATTATAGATCTATGATTAGGTCCTTGATGTATCTTACATCATCAAGACCTGATATCATGTTCTCAGTATGTGTGTGTGCAAGGTTTCAAATACATCCCAAGATCTCTCATCTCACAGCAGTCAAAAGAATCTTTAGATATCTTAAGGGTCAACCTAGGTTGGGTCTTTGGTATCCAAGGGAATCATCTTTTGAATTGGTGGCTTATTCGGATAGTGACTATGCTGGTGCAACACTAGACAGAAAATCCACAACTGGTGGATGTCAATTTCTTGGTTGCAGACTAATCTCTTGGCAATGCAAGAAACAAACAATGGTGGCCAATTCTACAACTGAAGCAGAATATGTTGCTGGTGCAAGTTGTTGTGGGCAAGTTCTTTGGATCCAAAATCAATTGCTTGACTATGGGTACAATTTTCTTAACACCATTATTTATATTGACAATAGCAGTACTATTTGTATCATTAAAAACCCAGTTCAACACTCAAAAACAAAACATATTGAAATCAGACACCATTTCATAAGGGATTGCAATGAGAAGAGGTTAATTCAAGTAGTTAAAATTGATTCTGAAAAGAATTATGCAGACCTTCTCACCAAAGCTTTTGATTTAGGTAGATTCAAATATCTTGTAGGAGGTATTGGAATGATAAATCTTTGAAAAACATGTGTTTTTGTTCATAAAATTAACTGGTATTGGATTTTAAACATGGTACTGCTAGTTAGTCAAAAGGTCCTGTTAGTTCATAATTGGTCCTGCTGATACAAAATTGCTATGTTTTGTTCATATAAAGGCTTGAATGTTTAAAATGATATAGATCAAGTGCTTTGCATCTTGTTCTTTTGGTTTGCAACTAACACATTTCAGGTTGATAACAAAACAAGAGTTCTTCCAATCAAAAAGGTGCAACAAAAATTAAATTCATTTCAGGAGAGATAACAATCTCAGGGGAGGAATTAATAGCCCAGAATGGAAGAAAAACCAATTAGTGAAAGAAAAGACAAGAGCATACAAGATGATGCAGAGTTGAAAAAGATAGAGTTAGATCACATATCTAGAAGGGATGAAGCATTTCTCAAAGGATAAAGTTCTATCTAGATCAAACTAAGAAAGGTTTCAACTCAAAGGCATGACATTAGATGATTTCACTTGTTGAACCAATCATCCAAGATACACAGCATCATTGCCTTTCTAAATTTCCTCCATCCAAGGAAATTGCACCATCTTTGGGCCATCCTGGCTTTTGGTATTCAGCTCACCAAGTTTTCACAAACTTAAGAGTTGGCTAGTCCTTAAGCAAACGGCTTTTGGTAAAGACAAATCAAATCCGTTGATGGTTGATAGTTTACCAAAAACTATATGGTTGTTAACTAACCATACTTAATTGTAAATAGTTAGCTAGTCCATAAGCAAACGGCTTTTGGTAAAGACAACTCAAATCCGTTGATAGCTGGTAGTTTGCTAAAAACTATAAGGGATTTTTATAAAACTTTCAAAGGTACTGGTAGTTCAAAATTGGTACTGCTAGTATAAAAAGGTACTGCTATATAGCCGTTGAGCCTGTCAGAAAAAGTTTTAGCCATTAGGCCTGGTAGTTAAAATTAGCCGTTGGGGTAGTTATGTAATTCACTGATGATTATATTATATTATATTTTACATATAAAAGATCTTTTTAACCGCCTTTTCATTTACTTATTTTAATCTTTCTTATTGTCGGTTAAAAGTAATTCTCTCATATCTTCTTTCATCAGTCACTATCATAATTCACATACACCTTTCATCTTCTACCAGTACTACCAACAAATCCCACCATCATATTCAAAATTTTCATTATGGCTTCCACAGTTGTTCTAGATTTTGTCCAACGTCACAATCAGTTAGCATTTTTGGAGAAGTCAGAGGATAATGCCTCATTTCATCAAGTAGTGGACTTTTTAAACAACTCCTACATCAGGTTTGCTTTGCTAGTCAATCCCACTATTTATGAAAATCAAATTTTGCAATTTTGGCAATCTGCTAAAATTAAAACTTCTGAAAATGGGGAACAAAGAATTAAGGCCAAAGTGGATGGTAAGCATTTGACTCTTACTGAGTCATCCATAAGAAGACATCTTCATTTGGATGATTCTGATGGTATTAGTCAATTACCAGATATTGAAATTTTTGAAAATTTACAAAGAATGGGGTATCATGCTGAGTCTAACAAACTTACTTTTCTGAAAAAGCATCTTACTCCACAATGGAGATTTTTGATTCACACAATCCTTCACTGTTTGAGCCAGAAGAAAACCTCTTGGGAGCAATTTAGTGGAAACATGGCTTCTGCTCTCATTTGCTTAGCCACAAACAGAAAATACAACTTTTCAAAACATATTTTTGAAGGATTGCTTAAAAATGTGAAAAGTGAAACAAAGTTTTTGATGTATCCAAGATTTATTGGGTGCATCATTGGAAAATTAAAACATTTGTTACTTCCTACAGACTCAATTTATGACACACCAAAACTTTCTCACAAAGTATTTTCAAATATGAGAATTGGTTTTAGAGGGGAGGAAATTCCACTTTTTGATAAAATGGTACCACAACATCCAGAAGAACCCACACCATCTGCTGATACACCATCATCTAGTTCTTCACATGGTTTCATTTCACAAACACATAAACAATCACCAATACCATCTCCAGTACCATCAGCAACACCACCACCATCACCACATCATATATCACAAACTCAATCACCTCAGACAATGCAAGAACTGAAAGACAAGGTGAAGTTCTTAGAGAATGCTCTCAAAAGTCAAAATGAAAGGTTTTCTAAGATCAACGTCAAATTGGTCAAGAGGGTCAAGAAATTGGAGGGTGAAGTGAAGAAGTTACAGGGTAAAAAGTCTGCAAAGGTTGTTTTATCTAGTTCTTCACAGTCATATGCTGATAGGATAGATCACTCTTCCAAAAAGGGGAGGAAGGATAGGGCTGAAGATGAGGATGAAGAGGAGGAACAGGCTCAATTTGAATTCCATGATGGAACTCAAGTTTATGATGAAGAGCCTGTTGGAGCAGGGCAAGAGCCTGTTGGAGCAGGGAAAGAGCCTGTTGGAGCAGGGCAAGAGCTTGCTAGGGCAGAAGAAGAGTCTGCTAGGAGAGAAAGGCTATTGGCTATGGGGTATAAAGGGTCTGCTGAGAGAGTGTACAAGAGAAAGAGGGTTTTAATTGCTGATGAGCAATCTTCTGCTCCATCACAAGATTCAACTCCAAAGGATAAGGGCAAAGGTATTATGATTGAAGATGAGCCAAAGTCCAAGAAGTTGAAAAGAACTCAGCAAATTCAGATGGCTTTAGGAGAAGAAGAGGCCAAAAGGGTTCAACAAGAAGAGCTAGAAGCACTTGAAGCTTCAAGAATGCTTGCAGCAATGAAAGAGCAGAAAGATACTGAAGATGCTGCTCAAGATCTTCTTGATACTCAAATTGCTCAAGAGACCTTTGATGCACAGATGTTATGGATTATCAATAATGATCCAATTGTGAAAGGTCATGCAGCAAATATAGTAAATGACAATACACTCAATTCTGATGAGAAGACTGAAGCACTTGAATCTTTCATCAACAAGAAATACAAAGAAGCAGCTTTGGCTGACATTTTTGAGAAGATGAAGGAAAGTCAGAAGAGAGGTTTTAAAGTGGGCCAAACTAACAAAGATCAAACAATCTTTATGAAGAAATTTTTGAAGAATCAGGCAAATTGGACTGATTATCAACTTAAGAAGAAATCTGCTGATGAAATCTTCTTTTTATATCTTCAAGCCTACAAGAGTCTTTACTATAATGTTCCATCTGATGTACACCCCTCAATGAAGAAGAAAGATGCTCAGAAGAAAGAAGTAGCAAAATTGGACACAGAACAGAGTGGGATAGAACTCTTTATGTTAGCTGAGAAAGAGTATCCACTTAGCTATGAAGTGCTTAAAGCTATGATCTCCAATAGATTAAGGTGTGACAAGGATGAAGAAAACTCAGAAATTGTTCAGAGTTTGCTGAGGAGCATATCTGAGCAATATGAAAGAAAAAGGAAGGATAGAAAGTAAAGGTTTTTGGAAGAGTTCTCTCAAATCCTCAAGGTATGTATTTTATTCATCAGAAACTTGTGTATTTTAATGGAAATAACAAGTTTAGGGGAGGATTGTTGGGAATAAAATGATCAAAGTCAAAGAGCCTGCCAATGATATGAAGAGCCTGCTAGTTGATTTTGAACAAGTATGAAGATGTTCTACCAGTACCTTCTGGGTAGAAGGTACTACTGGTTAATGAAGAGCCTGCCAAGCTTATGTCAAGTCGATTAGATATTTTGTAATAGATATTTAGTTGAATTATTAGTCTTTGTACAAAGTTATACGTTATGTAGAAGTAGATTAGTCTTCTGTGTTGACAGAGGAATATTATCAGAGTTGTACATGGGTAGTTGTATTTAATTGTAGGCGCACATAATAGTCAAAGTATAGTATAATACTCTTCCACTTGACAACATGTAATAAGATATCCTTATCTTATAAAAGGATATCTTAGTCACTACTTCATGCATGCATCTTCACGAACTAATTAACCAAAAACAAACTATCTCTCAAGTAACTTAGTTACTTCAAATCATAAATCCTTTTACAATCAAAGATTCAAGATTACTTTGTAATCCTGGTGATATTTAGATCATCCGTATTATTTCATCAATAATATTGAATCGTTTTGTGTTAACCAAAGTTGTGTTCTTTGTTCATTGCATTCTCACGTTTACTTAAACTCACCACCTTGTGTTCTTTTAAAGTGTGTTGTAGTAGATTCCGCATGCTAAACACAGTCAATACATAAATATCTCTCAAACACATTACTAAAATTCATATCCCAAGTGTTTGAACTTCGAACAATAACGTTCCACATACTTAGTATTTTCTAGCTTATTTAGTTTGCTCCTAGCTTAATTTAGCTCTATCAGTCAATTAGCTTGTGACCTTAGCTTCTCCTTTTCTTTTAGCCTACTGACCTGATTGATGCGCGTGTATGTCGTTGCGGTTTAGCAGTATTAATGCCTACTCAAGTTTTAAATTTATATTTAGCCGACTTATCAATAACACACACACTTAACGAGCAGTGTACCCGGTCAGTATGAATATAATGGTAAGTAGAGTGTCGATCACTAAGAGTGGAACGTATTATCTAATTATTCTAATCAGTATTTTAATATCCTAAGTTAGCTATACAACCTAATCTAACGCAAGGGGGTTCAGCCTGAGAGACTGGCACGGTTTGGTTATGATTAAATATAAACTAAACTAATGAGCACGAATCAGCGATTAGCACACACGTTGATGCGTGGTTTTGCGACCTTACAACAGGTTTTACCTCTCGAGGGATCTCAAGAGGCTTACAACCCCACCAGGCAGTGTACCTAACCGATGTAGTATAGTGTAGTGGTAAGTACGGGGGATTGATCATTCTCCACAGGGAATAGTGTCGTTAGGATTGAAAAAACTATTCTAATAGGTCTAAGGGTGAGGGAAGATTCTTTTTTGTATTTTTATATTTTTTTATGAAAGCAAGTAAAATCTCGGGTTTGAAGGAGTGGGCGGAATTAGTTGCTAGTCAACTAACCCAAATAACTACGATTGCAAATAAAATAAAATAACTGAAAATGAAAAGGTTGTGAAACTTATGTGGAGAGAAATGTGTTTACTTAGATTTCCTTACTCCCTAACTATCTTTTACCGGTTGATTAGTGTGCATTAATTGCGTGGATAACGGGTGTATTCCTTAATACCAATCGTGGGGTGGCGTACGTACTTCCCCAACTCTACAAGCTCCTACTTCACTCCTATGTCGAGCCGGCTAGGAAGCTCCTAACATGGGATCACTAGAATTCGCTCGTGCATTAAATACAACCATAAAAACCTCAGTACGCATTGGTTCATGTTTCTTAAGACGTTCAAGCAAGTTACCGAATAGGAGGTTAGCCAGTTTTCTTAAGCCTAACATAGATGAACAATCATCCAATACAACTAATAACACACTAATAACCAATAATCAATAGCTAGGTTTCATTAGATCTAAGCAAACACAAGATAAATCTAGCCTAGCATGTTAATCAAAAGACAAGAACGAGACATAATCAAACAACACATAGACATATTGAATGATTAAATGATTACTTATCTTCAATTAAACATGGGAGATCCAAGGGTATGAAAACCCTTAAAAATGGCAGAAATTCATCCTTAGGGTTTCTCCTCACAAAGTTGCACACTAGTGACAAAAAATTGCAAAACTATATATAGAGTTTAAGTGCTGACGGCGTCACGTTATAGAACTTGACGCCGTCACCTCGCCGTGTCTAGGGTTCCCGGATGGCCTTCCTAACGTCGTCCCTCTTTAGACCTCCAAAATCCGCTCTGGCTTATCAAAGCTTGACGCCGTCAGAATCAGGCTTGAGGCCGTCCCTCTTTAAATTAAACCGTGATGGCCTTGATCACTTCAAAGGGTGACGCCGTCAGATTTTCCTGTGTAAATTTCTCTGGCTTATCATGAGTAATTTTCATATCCACCACTTTTGCCAAGCCATGACGCCGTCTGGACCAATTCCTGACGCCGTCAAAGGTACTTTCCAGCATAATTTTGAGACTTTGTCATTTTCTTCACTTTTATGCTCCAAAAACGTCCAAAATGCTTCCTTTTTCAGATTTCTTCTCAAAAGTACCTAAAATGACAAAAGGAACGATTTAAGGCAATATTTGATCAAATAAATACGATTTAGGGCTTAAATGACCCCCTAAAAGCGGTACACTTTTCGCTTCATCAAATACCCTTACACTTGAGATTTGCTTGTCCTCAAGCAAATGCGCTTTTATTCTAATCAAAATACAAGTTAGGGGTCATTTAATGCTAATATAAAAGTAATTACAACAATTAGTCGTTCCACTTTAATCATAATAAGCACGGAGATTACATACTAGCACCTCACAAGTAGTGTTTAGATACTCACATCTCTCAGGTGTCATCAAAATAAATCTCATAAATGAAAACGGATAATATCTCTCACTACCTGTCATAGCAAATAGATTACCATAGGCTTGGGAAAGGATCGAAAACCTCCTCCACTAGGCGTAAGCACCTAAGATAAACTATCAAAGAGGACTTTTAAACGGGTTATAACGTTAGGTGTAGGGATATGATAAACACGGATTTGTTGGATAAGGGATATTTTACTGGTGGCGAGTTAAAGATCTTGATTAATTACATGTACAATATGGCGTTGCTAAGCCAAGACTAGACGTGACTTAAGCTAAAAACAAAATATCAAAAACATAAAACAAACATAAAATGAAACGGGATGGTAGTCCGTATGTTTTTTCTACTTTTCTTTTTTCTCATTTTTTTGTATTTTTCTTGATTTTTTTTTTTTTCGCATACACTTTTGCCCTACCATCCAAAATAATACATCAAAGGGGCGTTGCATTCCCCTTACACTTGAACTTTTACATAACTTTACAAATAACTATTCTAATGACTCGAATTAAGATAATTGAAAAACTTGGAGTACTTTTAAAATATTTAGCACATATGGGGGTAATAAATGATGTTCTTCCCCATTACTCCATTACACTAGTACTTTACCCATGAGTCCCAATCGTCCTAAAACAATATATACAAGGATATGACTCGACTTAGCAACCATGTAATCAATTAGATAATTAACTTGGGTTTAAACAAATGTTGTCACAATAATGCACTAAAAATGAGTGCATACAAGGTAGGCTAAGGCGATTTGGATGTACATTTAAGTGGGGTGTAACAAATTCTTCCTTTAAGTAAAATGCTTAAAGGTATAAACGAAAAGACAGGCTCTGAGGGGTGTACTAGGGGTATCGTGTACCAAAAATGGGTACAACGCAAAGGGTGTGGGAGAATTACTTGACCAATGTAGCCAAAGTAATTATAACAAAAACACAGGTGTAAAACAATGGGTTAATCCTAATGCCTCTTATCATGTAGTAAATCTAACTACACGAATGTAGTCTCACTTGTGGCCTTGGAATGGTCCTAACGCAAGTTCTAGAATCTAAGTGCTACCGGTACACACATAATAGCATAAATGCTTTTCCTACCAATTCTAGGGGCGAACCTCACATATTTGGGGGTGAAAATTTTTTTAGTGGTACGGTTTTGTGCTAGTCATATAACTTCCTATCCATGAGACGCTTATTAAAACTAAAGTTTCACTCCTAAATGTTGTAAAAAAATTTAAATTTGGCACTAAAATAGCCCTAACAGGTATTTATCTCAGTTTTATTACACATCTACCATCAAACAAACAAAAATCAAGTGCAATTGCATTCTCTAAAGTATCGTACTTTTATCCCCCCCCCCCCTTACACTTAAGATGAACATTGTCCCCAATGTTCAAATAACAAAATGTAAAAGTATAAAGTAAAAGAATGAAATCAAATACTCCCCTGATTCGCTCGGTGGATAAAGAAGTAACATGGTTAAATCTTCTTCCAAGAGAAAGTAGAAGCTCCAAGACTAATGCAGCGCCAAAAGCTTGATTCCACATACATCTCCTTGTCCAAAATAACCTATTAAACCTAAGAAAACAAACACGAAAACCTGCATAACATCGGCGGGATAAATTCTATATATAAGGATATAATGCTTGTTGGATGATAATTTTTGCAGATTCCTGGAGATTATAAGTTGGAGATTTAATAAAAACTTTTTATGAAAACAAAACTATCAAAAATTTTCAGAAAATTAAAACCTGACGCCGTCAGGTTGTAAATCCTGACGTCGTTAGAAATGATCTGACAGAATTCTCATGTTACGTTTCCGGAAAATTTTTGGAAAAACCTATTCCTTACTTCCTGGAAATCCTGCAAAACATCATCATGACTCGATACAAGCATTTGACTCAAATAAATACTAATATGTATGTGAATTTAATATTATTATGATTCATGTTCATTTGTTCTAATAAACCGATTTGGATTTCCCTTACACTTAACTTTTGCAAAATACCTTTATATGTAGTTAAGACGAAGTTAAAAACAAAATAAAGCATTTTCACAAATTAGTTTTGAACATGAATCAATAATAATAAAACTTAGACATACATACGGAAACAAATAAAATCAAACAAACAAATAAATAAACACACAAAGCAAATAAAGCTTGGGTTGCCTCCCAAGAAGCGCTTTTCTTTATTAACGAGTCTTGTAGCTAGACTCAAAGTCACGTACATTACGTGATTCCATCATTCATAATGACGTATCCCTGATAGATATAATCCTTGTTATCGGGGTGGTGGTGTCTCAATCGCCCGACATTCGCAGTCACTTCACCTCCTCCCTTGCTGGTCAAGCTTACTACCCCATCTTGGTGTAGACTTTTAATCGTGAATGGTCCGTACCACCAGGGACTTGGTTCATCGGTAGGTGCTTTTGTTTCTGAATGCCTTAGGAGCACTGAGTCTCCTTTTGTAAATTCAACGGGGTGATTGGTCTGCTTATCAGCCTCAATATAATCGTTATTTCCGCCCTTACATTCTCTAATCTCATTTTCCTTGTAATTCTTAATCCTTGCCTCCCATGCACGGATTTTCTCTTGAACATTACCACGGATTATATTGGGGTTCGCCTCCATCTTCTTTTGTAGAGCAACATCTCGTATGTGACGTGGGATCGTTGGGAAGTTTATTTTTTTCTTCCCCTTCTTCATTAGGATGGCACTATTTCCGTAATCGATTTGTGCCCTCGTGGTAGCGAGAAAGGGTGCCCCAAGGATTATTGGCATATTCATATCATTCCTCTCAATAATCATGAAGTCGACCGGATACAGGAATCCGGCAACGTTGACCAACACATCTTCTGCAATTCCTAACGGGTACTCATAAGAGTGTTTTGCAAAGGAGAGTTTAGTACGGGTGATGGATGGCAATTTTTCGGTTAACTGGACATAAACGGATAAAGGCATCAAATTTACGTCGGAACCTTGGTCGGCTACCGCATCCAGATACTTGAGTTTTCCAATGCTGCATGGTATTTCGAAGACCCCGTAGAATTCCTGCTTTTCCACTAACTTTTGTCTTATGAGGCACTCATATAATTGCCCTCCGGGTAATGTGTCGGATTCATCATCCGGTTCCATTCTCTTGGACTCCTTGTTGGGTAGATGAGTACGTCGATAGTTTCTCACCCAATCGTTTATGGTCTCCTTGTTTATATCGTGCTTCAAGTAACGCCTCACTTGTTGTGACTTTGGCGGTTCTACCAATTGGCGCTCCTTAGAGGGCGCCTCCTTGCCTTTGTCTGAATCGCAGTTGCAGGCATTGGTGTTTCCATCATTAAGTGGGATGAGGTCAATTTTGTTAACTTCCATAGTTATGGATTTCCCTCTTTCATCATTTTCGCCCTCTTGGACGACGGAGATAGCCTTAACAAAATTAGTGTTGGGAACTCTAACGTCATTCCTCACCAACACTTTTTCAGGAGCTTTTGTATTTGTGTATTCTTTCAAAAGGTTCATCATCTCCGCCATCTTCTCTTCCATTTCCTCCTTCGGTTTGTAGACGGCTTCCTCAAATTTTGCCAACCGTTCGGAGTGTTTTGACATGTATTCTCTCATTCGAGCTTTGAATGTTGGACTAAGTTCCTGAGGTGGTGAGCTGGGTTGAGCGTGCTTATGGAAGGGTTTAGTATTTTCCCTAAGGGGTGATTCAGACAATGGTATTTGCTTAACGCTTGAGATCGAGTTAATTGTTGCTTTTTGTGGACTTAAGGGTCTCTTTTGCTTTTCCATAAGATATGCAACCCTTTTCTCAAGTTCACTAACGCTTTCCTCAGTGATTTGATTGGCTGTATCTGGCGATGAATATGTCTTGACTGCCAAGCGTACGTCGTGGGAAACTTGCCACAATTCATCATCGTCGGATGCAAGCTCATCAATGATTTCCCATGACTCCTTGGCGCTTTTTTCGCGCAATCTGCCCCCGGCGGCTCGATCGATGGCACGCTTGGTGTGGTAATCAACATGGTCATAGAAGATTTGGATTTGAAGCCAGAGATTTATGCCATTGTTGATCCCAGTTGAGCTTCACGATCTTATTAATTACCTTAGATAAATCTAAAGTAATCGGTATAGAAACTGATCTTGAGTTGAATATCAAATATTATGCGGAAACTAATATTTGATCTTAAGAAGAATAAACTCAAACAAATTATCAAACAACACTTCAATTATATTAATAACGATTGCTCAAAAGCAATAGGGTTACAAGAAACCTTGAAGTGAAAACAATAATACGTATGCTAAGATGATCGATCAATTGGTATCTAACTCTAACCCTAGAACCTCCTTTTATAGCATAAGGAGTCCTAGTCGGTTTACAAGACTTCCTTAACAAGTAAAATATTCATACATATCTTTTCTATATTTATCCTTAACATACTATACATATCTAATAAGCAACAGAGTAATTCTTCTAGCAGCAGAGTCCTCGTGAGCTAGCAGCAGAGTTACACTATGCCTATTATCCAAAACAGCAGAGTTATCAAAACAGCAGAGTTCATGTGCTAATCAGCAGAGTCACATAACTATCCAGCAGAGTTGTATTTCTCGAATCAGCAGCATTTTAGACCCAACAATCCTCCCCTAAACTTGATATTTTTCTTCAAAAATCATCAAGTTTCCTTAAATCCAGCTATCCACCAGGAGGATGCTTCCAAACACTTTACTGTTTTGAAACCTTTGATTCCAGCAACTTTTATATTTCTCAATTAGTTCAAATGCTTGATGATCTGCATCAAATGGTCTTTGTAATGTCAACTTACCAGGTTGCAACATTTGATACAGAATAGATGTACTGTTGTTGATGACATAATCCTTCTCCACAAGCATATACACAGTCACACCTATACATGATAAGACATGAACTCCACAAGATTGATATAAATACCATTTCTGAACTGTGGAACTCAGTAACTTCTTCCATTCAATACTCTTCTCATCTGGTTCAAACATATTCTTCAAATGATAATAATTGAGTCTTTCATATACCACCTCTGGTCTTGTATCACCATAATTCATCTTGTAAAGATTCCAGAGTTGTATAATATCCTCCCTATCCATATTGTGCAACATTTGAGAAAAACTAATATATCCCACATTTGAACCATTTGATCTCTTAATTACCCAGCATACTTGACTATCATTCAGAACATCATGTGAATATGATATGATTGGATATTTGATTGACAAAGGTACTTCATTAAGTAACTCAGGTTCTTCTTGAGGTTCATGAACTACAAGATCCATAATCCCTTTCATATCATCTGCAGTCACTTTGTCAACATCATACTCATCATTTACTTCTTCTTTCTCTGAATCACTATCACTCATCACTACAGATTGAGTTCTTCTCTTCTTTCTACCAACCTGTTTTACTATCCTCCTATATCTCTTTGTACCAGCAGAGGATTCAGTCATTCCTTCAGCTTCAACAATAATTTCTTTCTCCTTCTCAACATCAGATACTATGGGCTTTGAAACACTTCCACTCCCAGATGCTTTCATATTGTCAGATCCTATAACTTCTGGATTTCTCTTCTTTTCAGAAACTTTTCTTGGATTAAGCTTAGCATAAGTTTCATAAAATTCCTTTTCAATTAAGGCATCTGACTTACCTTTGAAATCTTTCATCTGATAGTTTCTAGCATTCTTCAAATAATACTTCATGTCATTAACCAATGCTTTCCTTGAAGATGACTTTTGTTTGTAACCATGCTTCAGTGCTTATGTAATCCTCTTAATCAGCTCTTCCCACTTAGCTAATCCATTCTTTTTGAGTATAAAATCAACAAGCTCTTTTTTCTTTTCACTTCCATCTAACTGCTCATTATTAGTTATCAACCTAGCTTCACCTCTTACAATCATATCAGAATCAATGAAATACTGCAATTGTTCATTCAATTCTTCTTGATTAACTTCTTTAAAAGTAGAGCTTTCCATAAGTTCAAACTGATTTCTTTCTTCATCAGCTGCAACACTTCTTGCATATTCTTCATCCTGAGCAATCTGAGCCTTTTCAGCCAACTTTTGCATCCTTTCAAACTCTTCAGCAGATTGAGCAGCAGGTTGTTGTTGTTGTGATGGTGTAGGTGTTTTAGTTTCTTTGTTCATATTCAGCAGTACTTGAGCTAAGGTTAACTTTTCATCATCTGATTCATCTGATTCAGCAAAGTTCTTTTCTCTTGCCTCTTCTCTATATCTTCAGCAGAAACCTTTAACCTATCAGCAGAGTGTTCTGCACCAGCAGAGTCAACCTTGTCACTCTCATCACCAACATTTTCAACAAAATCTTTAACAACCTCCCCTGAACCCATTACACCTTCCTGATCCTGATCATTCACTACAGCCTCCTGATCATTCCTCCCCTGTTTGGAAGCATCCTTTTCCAAACTTGGTTTGGAACTCTTCTTTAGCCTCCCCTCAAGGTGTGTAACCCTTAGCTTAAGCCTTCTTATTTCAGCACCCTGAGTAGCTCTGACTGTCTTTAACTCCTTTCGAAGACCAAGGACCTCCTTTGACAATTTTGTACAATTATCCGTCAATTCTTTCAATTGTTTCATGATATCCTCACAACTTCGGTCTGTGTAACCTGACCCGAGAGGTTGATCATTGGAATTGGCATTATGTACTGGTGTTTTAACCGTCAAATCCTCAGTGTCATGTTCAATACTAGCATCAACACTTCGACCTGTGTAACCTGGTCCGAGAGGTGTATCATGTGCAATGTCAATATGTACATCAGTGTCCATCAATTCAATAGTTTCATCTCTGTCCTCATCACTTCGAGATGTGTTACCTTCTCCGAGAGGTGAATCTTGGGACACAAACTCAGTCTCAACCCTAGGTTGAACATCTGAGCCCCCCATATTAGCCATTTGGCTGGGGTTTCCATCAGTTGTATCAAGTTCCTGAGAACCTTCTACAAAAGATGTTGCCATGGTTGAGGTCTTAATTATGTTAGCACTGTCCTGCTCAACTACTAAGTTGGAAACAGTAGTGCCAGCCTCTTCCATCATGATACCTCCAACACCTGTATCAGCCTCATCTGCATCCATACTAACATTGGCCTGAGGTAGCACAATGTTCTCATGTTGTGAATTCCTAGGTGATTGGGTATGTTGGGGTTCATGTGACACTGAAACATTCAAACTTGTTGATGAGGATGTGTGATGGGAAGCTGTGGGTGTTCCAGCCTCTTCATCCTCATTCACTGCAGCCACTACATTCAAGATGTGCTCAGTTAGGGGAGTTATAGTACCAGAAAATCCCTTTCCATTCTTCTTTAGAAATGCAAACATCTTGATGGCCATTCTACTACAGGGCTCAACATTTACATGCCTCAATGGTTCCCTTAGCTGTCTGTTTATAATAAGTTGTAGAAACCTTGGGTACAAGTAAAACTTCTTCTTAACAAACTTCTTCATCCCCGAAAATATCATAGCAGAAAAATCAAAGGGCTGCCCTGTAGCTAAACACACTAAAGCCATAGCTTGAGAAGCACTAAACTCACTCCATCCACCTACTTTGGGAAACAGGCAGTGTTGAAGTGTATGTAGCAAAAACTTCCAATGTGGACAGAGACGACCTTTTAAAAATGTACCACCAACCTCAGGTCTCTCATATCCAATATTCTCAAGCTCAGTCATAACAGTTTCTGGGGTAATGGTAGGGGGTGTTGGTATGCCTGATAAGCGCAAACTTCTCTTAATTGTTGTTTCACTAACTACAATATTCTCACCATCTACACTACCTATCAGTCGTTCCTCACCATCTAGTACATCCAACTTAACAGTTGACCAAAATTGCTTCATATGAGATTTGTAAATGGTAGGAGCAACTGTTAACGCATACCTTAACTTAGACGAACTCAGAAAATCCATAACCTCATAAAATCCATCAGCTGCAGTAACCTTACTGAGAAATGCTATCTGATTATGTTCATCCGGAAACGTTCTTCGAGCCATTTGATTTGGGGGTTTTGGGTGAAATGATATGAATTGTTGTTCTTGGTGAAAGTCGAATGTAATTTTGAGCAATAACAATGTAATGAGATCAATTTGGTGGATGATACCATTTTGATCTATTTAGGTTTAAGAACGCGCCAAAAGTTACAGTTTGACCCTTCAACTTTCAAACTCATCAGCAGAGTTATGAAAGTGTTGACCTAAAGTCAACATTCCCAAAATCTTCAAAATCACTCCTTTAAATACAATACCAACCCCACATTTAATTCCATAAATCCTTTAATCTCTAAATCAAATCCCCAATTCACAAACCCTAACTCAAAATCAACAAATCATGAGTTCTTCAAAAACTCCAATCATCGACATTTCCTCAGATTCATCATCAGACAATTCAGAAGGATGGGCAAGCTACTTTCCTCAAGGTTATCTTCCAAGTTCATCTGTAGCACAACCAAAAGGTAAAGCGGTTGTCGAAGAGGAATATTCCGACCCACTTCCATCAACACCATCCTCGTTTGAAGATTCTGATGATGATAAAAGAACAAAGATCGATCCTCCACAGCATCCTTTGACCGCTGAGCTTCAAAAACAAATGGAGAATGCCACCGCCGCCTTTGCAAAGAGTGTCCACCTGCCTCATCCAAAGCCAAGTACGGTTGAGCAGAATCCCTCTGTTCCAAAGAAGAAGAAGCAGCAGAAGAAATCAGCTCCCTCAACAAGCCAACAGCAGAGTCCACCACCACGACCAGTAGTACTTGCACTCCCTTGTCCAAGGGTGTTTGAAGCCATGGGCACTAGGGGACCTCGTAGTAAGGTCATGCCTGACTTTTCTAGGATTTAGGTTGTGAATCTTTGTATTTTGTTGTCTTTTGATCTTTCCTTTTGAATAGCATGAATGTATGGAAACTATATGATGTACTTGTTCCTTTATTATCAATGAACTTCCTCTTTTCATGCTTTACTTGATTGTGTATGTATATGTATCTGCAAAAGGTTAGTAGCAAACAACAAACACAAGCAAGAATATCCAAACACAACAGCAGAGTAGCATAGCAGCAGACAACTAAACATCAAACAGCAAATTTTGACTTAACAAACAGCACAAATCCTTACAAAAGTTTACAAAAACATACAGAGATAAGATAGTTAAAAGATTTAAAGATTGATCATACCAATACTAGCAACTAGAAACTGAAATCTACTTATATCAAAACATTTGGTGAGTAAATCAGCAACATTGTTGTCAGTATGAATTTTAACCACTTGAATTAACTTTTTCTCATAACAATCTCTAATAAAATGATGTCTTATCTCTATGTGTTTTGTTTTAGAATGAAAAACAGGATTTTTGATAATACACATTGTGCTGTTGTTGTCAATGAAAATTTTTGTGTTCATGAAATTGTACCCATAATCCAGCAATTGGTTCTGAATCCAGAGCACTTGTCCACAGCAGCTAGAAGCAGCAACATATTCTGCTTCAGTTGTCGAATTGGCTACCACTATTTGTTTCTTACATTGCCAAGAGATCAGTCTATGACCAAGGTACTGACAGCCTCCAGTGGTTGATTTTCTATCCATAGTAGCTCCAGCATAGTCACTATCTGAGTATGCTATCAAGTCAAATGGTGAATTATTAGGATACCAAAGACCCAATTTAGGTTGACCCTTTAGGTACCTAAAAATTCTTTTGACTACTTCCAAGTGAGAAACTTTTGGGGACACTTGGAATCTAGCACAAGTACACACAGAAAACATGATATCTGGCCTTGAAGCAGTCAAATACATCAATGAGCCAATCATTGATCTATACAGATGTACATCAACCTCTACCCCATCTTCATCCTTGAGCAAAGGTTTATTTTTATCCATGGGTGTCTTTGCTGCCTTCACATCCTTGAAACCAAATTTCTTCAACATATCAGCCACATACTTGTCTTGGCTAATAAAAATCCCATCTGACATTTGCTTGACTTGAAGTCCTAAAAAGAAAGTCAGTTCTCCCATAGAACTCATCTCAAACCTACTGTGCATAAGCTTCTCAAATCCTTCACACAACACCTTATTTGTTGACCCAAAAATGATATCATCTACATAAACCTGAACAAGTAGAATATCCTTCTTGTCTTTCTTAATGAACAATGTTTTATCAACGGTTCCTCTGCTAAAACCATTGTTCAACAAATACTTGGATAAGGTGTCATACCAAGCTCTAGGAGCTTGGTGTAATCCATACAGTGCTTTCTTCACCATGTAGACCCTATCAGGATACTTAGGATCTTCAAACCCAGGTGGTTGCATCACATAAACTGGTTCAGGAATCTTTCCATACAAGAAAGCACTTTTCACATCCATTTGATACACAGGAAAATTCTTGTATGAGGCATATGCCTAGAAAAGTCTGATAGCCTCCAGTCTTGCAACTGGGGCAAATACCTCATCATAGTCTATTCCTTCTTCCTGAGTGTATCCTTGAGCCACCAATCTAGCCTTGTTTCTGACAACAATCCCTCTCTCATCTCTTTTGCATCTGAACACCCATTTTGTACCAATTGCCCTTTGTCCACTAGGCAAATCCACCAATGTCCAGACTTCTTGAAGCTTAAACTGCAGCAACTCCTCTTGCATAGCTTCAACCCAACTTTCATCTTTCATAGCCTTGTGAATGGTCTTGGGCTCCTCTTGAGATAAGAAACAGGCAAACATGCAATTTTGTAGATCCTTGTGGCTATTTCTCTTCTTAAGTGTTTGAGCAAACAATCCCTGATCAAGCAAATCACTCAACCCTTTTGATTTACTTCTTGTCTGTACAGCAGAGTGAACATCACCAATAATCTGCTCCTTTGGGTGAATCTTGTGGATTCTTGTTGTTGGTGTGGGACTAACAGGTATACCAGTCTCCAAATTTGATAAATCACCTTCAGCACCAAAAACATCAACAACTTCAACATCAGTATCCACATACACTTCTTCTAATACAGGCATCTCATCAGAAGAATCATCATCAGAATCACCATCTTTATCAGTAGAGTCTTTAGGTTCAGCAGCAGAGTTACCAAGCTTAACAGCAGAGTGTTTTACCCTAACAGCAGAGTGTTTTGGCTTAACAGCAGAGTGTTTTGGCCTGGCAGCAGAGTTAAGAGAACTGCTGCTATGTTTATTCCTTTGAATTCCATCAACTGGTGACTCTTCACTTCTTTCCTTATCATCACTCTTGTCATCTTGAGATGGTTCATCAGCACCTTCTACATTAACCTTTGATACTTCTTTGTGAACAGCAGCATCATCTGAACTCTTTCCATCTTTAGCTATTGGAGAGAAGTACTGGTCAAACTTCCACTTTTCAATCAACACAAACTCCTCTGCAGATCCATCCTTCTTCTCTTGTGTACCTGCATTAGGGTTAGTTTGTGTTCCTGCAGACATGTTAGTAGTACCTGCAATGACTGGTTGATAATTCATACTTTTGGTTAAAGAATCAATATCAAACATCCATTCAGGACCTTTTCCATCAACATTAGGTGTGGTTTCTCTAATTGTAACATGTAAATTTTCCACTACATGCCCAGTTCTTTGATTAAAAACTCTAAAAGCCTTACTTTCAGTGGAGTAACCAACAAAGAAACCTATGTCTGCTTTCTCACTAAACTTGCCTAAGTGGTCAATGGTGTTCAAAATAGTAACAGGACACCCAAATGGTCTTAAGAAACCTATCTGAGGTTTCCTACCATGCAATAACTCATAAGGGATCTTGTTATGAGGCTTAACTATCTTAGTTCTATTTTGCACATAACAAGCAGTATTGACTGCTTCAGCCCAAAAGATAGTGGGTAACTTAGACTCTGACAACATGGTTCTAGCAGCTTCAATTAATGTTCTATTCCTTCTCTCAGCAACACCATTTTGCTGAGGAGTTCTAGCTACACTAAATTGTCTAGTTATACCCTTTTCCTCACAGAACTGATTCATCACTTGGTTCTTAAATTCAGTTCCATTATCACATCTGATGACCTTGACCTTATGATTAAATAGGTTTTCTATCCTGGTAATAAAAGCCTTAAGAATGCCAGATGTCTCATCCTTAGAAGCTAAAAAGAATACCCAAGTGAATCTACTAAAGTCATCAGTGACCACTAATCCATACATCTTTTTATTTAAACTTTTCACATAAGTAGGTCCAAATAAGTCCATGTGTAACAAAAACAAAGGTTCAGTTATAGTATTCACCAATTTGGACTTACAAGATGCTCTATGTTGCTTTCCCATTTGGCAAGCAACACAAACTTCAGGATTCTCAAAGACCTTTGAAGGCAATCCTCTGACCAAGTTCCCTTTCACCAACTTGTTGATAGCCTTGTAGTTCAAATGTCCAAGCCTTCTGTGCCATAGTTTGGATTCATCAACAGTGGCTTTGGCAAATAGACAAGTCAAATCTCTTTTGGGAATAATATTCTTTATATCCACACTGTATATATTGTCATGTCTAGGGACTTTAAGAAGAACCAATTTATCATCAGGTATCTTATAGTCAGGAGACAAGACAAGACACTCAGTATCGGTAAAAAGAACAAAATTCTTCCTGTCACACATTTGTGAGACACTAAAAAGATTAAACTTGAGACCATTCACCAAATACACCTTCTCAAAATCCAATTTTCCAGTTCTGATGATGCCTTTACCAACGATTTTACCTCCTTTAGGATCATTCCCAAAGGCCACATAACCACCATCCAAAGCTTCAAAATTCTCCAAGTTGCTTTGGTCTCCAGTCATATGTGAAGAGCATCCACTATCAAAAATACATGTTTCCTTTAGCTCCTTTTGTAGATTGCCCTGCACATAAAGTAAGAGAATTAGTTTCTCTTGGGGACCCAAGCCATTACTGACTTGGATCTACCTTGTGCATCAAAGTAGTCAAATTTCTTCAACTGCATTGGTGCACTGCTGTGTCTGAGAACATGATCTAAAACTTTAACTTTTGGTTTCCAGACCCAGCAAGCTGAGGCTTTAACAGCATAAAAATGATTGCCCACAACAGTATCAGTAACAACTTTAGGCAAAACAGCAGAGTCTGCCTTAACAGCAGAGTTTGCTGTAACAACAGAGTTTGCCTTAACAGCAGAATCAACTATGTTCTTCTTTATGGGCAAATTTGGTGCAATAGGAGAGAGAACTCTAGAAGCACCATCTCTCATCAAAACTTCCCTAGGAACCATGTTTCTTTTGGGATGTGGGTGAGTCTTTCTACCAAAGTTTCTATGGTTCACCCTTGTATATTGGTTCCACACTGGTTTTTGATAGTAATAACACTCATCTTGCAAATGTTCAAAACTACCACAACTATAACATGCCTTTTTAAATAATTGAAAATCAGTACCTAATTTTTGTGAAACTAGGTTGTTCCAATTTCTCTGGTTTCCCCTAGGCAAATTATTAGTTCTCTTAGGATATACTCTAGGTGTATTGTCAAACTTAGCCATCTTCCTAGAGATACCTTTACCTAGCTTAGGCTTAACAAACTCAACCTTTTTAGCTCTAGGTACTTGTGATTCAACAACAGCAGGAATTTCTTCCTTTTTGTTCTTAGAGGTTGAATCAGATTCTATAATCTCTTCATCACTGTCAGACTCCCAATCTTCAATCAGAGGTGCTTGTTCATACTTCTTTAGCTCAACCTTAGGTGACTCTATGTTAGATTCACTAGTTTCTTCTACAGATTTACTAGTTTCACCTACAGGTTTATCCCCAGACTCAGATATGAAAGTCAATGTCCTAGTAGGAGGGGCATGAGCACTCAGTTTCTTAGGGTGAGCAACAGCATTGTACCCTAGTCCACTGCCTGAATCAGCAAAGTGTCTTCCTATTGGTTTACTCAGAATGTCAGTAGCAAATTGTTATTTTTCTATCCTAACAACATGTTTTTCGGTCTCATTCTTAGCTAAATCTCTAGCCTGTTCAGCCTCCTCTACTTTTCCCATAAGTACCTTAATCTCATCATCTTTCTTAATAAGCTCAATTTTAAGAATAGTGATCTGATCAAGATATTCAATTTCAGCCTTTCTATAAAATTCTAACTTCTCTTCCAAATTCTTTAAACCATATTCATAACTAAGATTGTCTAACTTAAGTATTTCATTTTCCTTTTTAAGGTTTCCATTGCTAGACTTAAGTTCATCAATTTTATCAGAACATGATTTAAAAGAGCATGATGATTCATTGGATACCTCAGAGTCTGATCCAGAAGAAGAGTAGGCCATAAGAGCAAAGTGTTGTATTTGAGATTCCTCTTCAGCTACCAATGCATAGTTAGGACCATCTTCAGCATGCTCACTCCAATCAAACTCTCCAAACCCATCACATGACACCATAGCAGCAGCAGCATTAGGACTTGACTCTTCAACAGCAATCTTCTTGGTATCTTCAATGTTTCTTTTGGGTGCTTTGCATTCCCTTGCAAAGTGTCCCTTCTTTCTACAGTTGAAACATTCAGCCTTTGACTTGTCAAATCCCACATTCCTGTTTCTTTTGAACTTCATCTCTTTACCAGTTCGCTTAAGAAACCTTCTTGCCCTCATTGTTAACATTGCAAACTGCCATTGCATATCAATCTCTTCAACATCATCAGGATCAAGTTCATCCAGATCCTGAGGCATGACTGAAGTACTTGTAGTAAGTTCAGCCAAATAGGTACAAATCGCAGCATCACTGATGGTGTTGGGGTTAGCAGAGTCAGCAGCAGAGACATGTGAACCAACAGCAGGAGCAAAAGTACCAGCAGCAGAGTGTTGTTCTTGATGACTACCAGAAGTCTTGTTGCTTGAGGAAACAAAGGCAAGATTATTTGTGGTAGAGGATGAGCTTGACAATCCTTTAACTTCTGATTCATACACCTTTAAATTGTTATACAGATCATCCAATGTCATAGTATCAAAATCTTCCTTGTGCCTCCAAACCACTGTATGAGTGTTCCATTCAGAAGATATACTTCTCAGAAACTTTAGATTAACATCTTCTTGAGATGGTTCAATCTTCAAAAGAGCCATCTGACTGGTTAACTTATGAAGTCGATCATAAGTTCCCTCAATGTTCTCAAAACTCATAGCAGAAAAAGTCTCAAACTGGTGCTTCAGTAGATTCTTTCTTGATTTCTTGGTAGCTTCATTCCCAAAAAATCGAAGTTCAATTGCTTCCCACAACTCCTTAGCAGACTCAATATGATTAAAACTCAATTGATAATCATTAGGTATTCCCATCATGAGAATACTGTGAGCCTTAACCTCCAATCTTCTCTGAGCTTTCTCCTCACTTGTCTTGAGAGTCAAGACTGACCCAGTAGCAGTCTTGGATTGCACAACGTCGCCATTCTGAACAACTTCCCAGAGTGAGTAATCAACCATTCTCATGTATTGTTGCATTCTCATCCTCCAAATCTCATACTCGCCAGTCTTGAGCATGGGAACTCTTGATGCAGTAACCATGTGTGTTGAATCGGAATCCATTGCTTGCTTTGATGATTAAACAGATCTTGTATTCAGTAATTCTTCTTGGTACCAGTTTCTAGATCACAAGCTCTGATACCACTTGTTGATCCCAGTTGAGCTTCACGATCTTATTAATTACCTTAGATAAATCTAAAGTAATCGGTATAGAAACTGATCTTGAGTTGAATATCAAATATTATGCGGAAACTAATATTTGATCTTAAGAAGAATAAACACAAACAAATTATCAAACAACACTTCAATTATATTAATAACGATTGCTCAAAAGCAATAGGGTTACAAGAAACCTTGAAGTGAAAACAATAATACGTATGCTAAGATGATCGATCAATCGGTATCTAACTCTAACCCTAGAACCTCCTTTTATAGCATAAGGAGTCCTAGTCGGTTTACAAGACTTCCTATACAAGTAAAATATTCATACGTATCTTTTCTATATTTATCCTTAACATACTATACATATCTAATAAGCAACAGAGTAATTCTTCTAGCAGCAGAGTCCTCGTGAGCTAGCAGCAGAGTTACACTATGCCTATTATCCAAAACAGCAGAGTTATCAAAACAGCAGAGTTCATGTGCTAATCAGCAGAGTCACATAACTATCCAGCAGAGTTGTGTTTCTCGAATCAGCAGCATTTTAGACCCAACAGCCATGATAAGGGACTTTTTGGAGTAAGTCCTTGAATCGAATCCATGCCCCGTAGAGGGTTTCGCCTCGACGTTGTTCAAACATCAAGATATCCTTCCTTAGCTTGGTAGTTCTTCCTGGTGGGAAAAACTGAGAAAGGAAACGAGTTGTGAGATCATCCCAAGAGGTGATGGATCCTGCGGGTAGACGCTCTAGCCATTGGCTAACTTGGTCCCGCAGAGAGAATTGAAAGAGACGCAGTCGGGTCGTCTCTCGAGTGGCAACATCAAGGTCTATAGAATCAACGATTTTGAGAAAGTCCTTGAGATGTTGATTAGGATCTTCGGAACGAAGTCCATGGAATGCGCATCCGCTTTGCACCAACCGGATGGTGTCGGATCGCAAGGGGGTGACATTGGCTCCTTGAGTGAGCTCAATGGTGTTTTGATAGCCATGGTGGCTAGGACGGGAGTAGTCTCCTAAGGTACGGGCTCTAGGAGGTGGTGGTGGTTGTTGTGGTGGTGGGTTGTTGGGACCAAGGATATTACCATCTTCCATGATGTCGAATGGTAATGGTTACGAACAAAGAAACGAAGAAAAAAAAGATAGATTAAAGAAAACCTAGAAAAATAAAATAAAAATCTCACTAGAAAGGAATCTAGTGAGTAGACCTATAAAATAAAAAATTCAACCTAAACAATAACTATTCCCCGGCAACGGCGCCAAAAACTTGATGCGTGGTTTTGCAACCTTACAACAGGTTTTACCTCTCGAGGGATCTCAAGAGGCTAACAACCCCACCAGGCAGTGTACCTGACCGATGTAGTATAGTGTAGTGGTAAGTACGGGGGATTGATCGTTCTCCACAGGGAATAGTGTCGTTAGGATTGAAAAAACTATTCTAATAGGTCTAAGGGTGAGGGAAGATTCTTTTTTGTATTTTTATATTTTTTTATGAAAGCAAGTAAAATCTCGGGTTTGAAGGAGTGGGCGGAATTAGTTGCTAGTCAACTAACCCAAATAACTACGATTTCAAATAAAATAAAATAACTGAAAATGAAAAGGTTGTGAAACTTATGTGGAGAGAAATGTGTTTACTTAGATTTCCTTACTCCCTAACTATCTTTTACCGGTTGATTAGTGTGCATTAATTGCGTGGATGACGGGTGTATTCCTTAATACCAATCGTGGGGTGGCATACGTACTTCCCCAACTCTACAAGCTCCTACTTCACTTCTATGTTGAGCCGGCTAGGAAGCTCCTAACATGGGATCACTAGAATTCGCTCGTGCATTAAATACAACCATAAAAACCTCAGTACGCATTGGTTCATGTTTCTTAAGACGTTCAAGCAAGTTACCGAATAGGAGGTTAGCCAGTTTTCTTAAGGCTAACATAGATGAACAATCATCCAATACAACTAATAACACACTAATAACCAATAATCAATAGCTAGGTTTCATTATATCTAAGCAAACACAAGATAAATCTAGCCTAGCATGTTAATCAAAAGACAAGAACGAGACATAATCAAACAACACATAGACATATTGAATGATTAAACGATTACTTATCTTCAATTAAACATGGGAGATCCAAGGGTATGAAAACCCTTAAAAATGGCAGAAATTCGTCCTTAGGGTTTCTCCTCACAAAGTTGCACACTAATGACAAAAAATTGCAAAACTATATTTAGAGTTTAAGTGCTGACGGCGTCACGTTATAGGACTTGACGCCGTCACCTCGCCGTGTCTAGGGTTCCCGGATGGCCTTCCTGACGCCGTCCCTCTTTAGACCTCCAAAATCCGCTCTGGCTTATCAAAGCTTGACGTCGTCAGAATCAGGCTTGACGTCGTCAGAATCAGGCTTGACGCCGTCCCTCTTTAAATTAAACCGTGATGGCCTTGATCACTTCAAAGGGTGACGCCGTCAGATTTTCCTGTGTAAATTTCTCTGGCTTATCATGAGTAATTTTCATATCCACCACTTTTGCCAAGCCATGACGCCGTCTGGACCAATTCCTGACGCCGTCAAAGGTACTTTCCAGCATAATTTTGAGACTTTGTCGTTTTCTTCACTTTTATGCTCCAAAAACGTCCAAAATGCTTCCTTTTCCAGATTTCTTCTCAAAAGTACCTAAAATGACAAAAGGAACGATTTAAGGCAATATTTGATCAAATAAATACGATTTAGGGCTTAAATGACCCCCTAAAAGCGGTACACTTTTCGCTTCATCACACGTACACAGATAGATACTTGAGACAATAAGAAGACCTGTCCTGATAATTAAGTAGCTTGTCACTTGTTTTATTGCTAGTTTTATATGAAGTGTATATAATTAAACCTTTCTCGTTGGCTCTAATCTTATCGGCGAGTAAACCCTTAATGATTACTTATGTCTATCCTATTTATTAAAGAGACGCTAAAACAAATAGGCGAGGAAGGGGCATGGCGACCCAATCAATGCTCAGCTAGACACAGAGGTTATCAATGCACTAATAAAAGTCACCAAAGACATCAACATATAAACTTTAATTAATGGGAAAGCAATTTTAAGGGGTGCGCATGATATTCCGTAGTCACATGACATCAGCCCATCAATCCTGATGAATTAAAGTGTACTAATACAATAAAACAAAACTACTTAATGAATTGAATACATGCAGGACCTTCTTACAGCTCTTGTATCTTCGTTCAGGGTGTGTCTTGTGCTGCTAATACGTCTGAATTCGTCTCTGGTTTGGTACTCGTACGTATGGTATCTTGCACTGTCCAACCTCTAAAATTCGTCTGACTTTGGGGTATTTATAGTTTCTGTCTGAGGGTTAGATGCGGCGCATTGACTTAACTTCGCGTGGGGTCCAAGATTAATATATTCAGGAATATTCGTACACCGCCTTAAGATGCGGCGTAACTTCATTTCTCTATGAGGTGCATGTCCTTTGCTGTCTTGGATTGTAACTTGTGAAATCTTGATAGTGATACGCCGTATGTAAGAAGTATGTTGCGGCGTATCTGGAGCAGAATGATCTTGATCTTGTACATTTCAGTAGACTCTTAACATCTTGCTTGTTTTGCTCCATAATTAGTCCAAAATCGCCAAGTTTCACATAATACTTGTTTTTACCTGAGAATTACAAAAGTAAACATTAACGTATCAATTCTCATATATAATATAATAAAACAAGTCAAATAAATAGGATAAATGATGATAATAAAATGTACTTATTTGAGTTCATCACTGATCATCAAGGCTTATTTCTAGCTTATTCAGTGGGTATTAAAAATATTCTCTTTTCAAAAGTTAAATATTTTTTATAAGTTTCAAAAAGAAAAATAAAAAAAATTCAATCAAGTCTCTTATAAGCGGCCACCTTAATCTGCTTTTTCTGTGCTTATTTCAAGTTTTCATAATTTGGTGTTTTTATAAAAATAGCTTATTTTCGTGTGCTTATTAAGCTTTTAAAGAAAAATCAAAAAAAAAATCCAAATCTCATTTATTCGTTTTAGGAATTCCCGGTTAACGTTTTTAACGTAATTTGGTTTTCATTTTAATTTCTTTGAACATTTGCTTTTCATATCTCATTTAGAATATTAAAAACAAAAAAATCCAAAATCCACACTTCAAGCACTTTAATTCCAAACCTTACACGAAATCCTCGATTCACACCTCGCTGGGACACGACCCGGGTAATTACTTGCCCGGTATCTCATATCGTATTCACGGGTTTTGCACGTTGGCCTTTTTCCCAAAGGGTTGACTTGTCGATTCCCGCGTCTCACACGTATCCGTCTGATAATATTTTATATATTTATTTCGCGCGGATCAGCTTTGCATATTGTTTCTTGGTTTTGGACTAACATTTTCAGGAATGAACTTTGAGCAAAAAGGATGTTTCAAGTGAAACGGAAGCAGTAGAATGTTATACAAAGTTGCTAACATAATAGGTTTATGATAGAAAGAGTTTGGGAATTTCAAACCTCCTTAAAACTTCTTTCTTGAAGCTTGATTATGATATTTCACATTGAATTGATGACTTAGTTGATCAGATAGTAACTGATACAACTCACTTGTAGGTCGTGTATATCTCAAACACACAGACGTATAACAATGTTAAAACACGTACTACTACTTATCAAATAAGCTACGATTAAGGAAATAAGCTAATGAGAGAAGAAGAGAATAAGATAATAAGAAGAGAAGAGATTTGGAAGGAAATTCATTTCATACGATGGATGGACAAGGCTTACGCTACATACATGAATAACCAACAATTAGAATGAGTACCCTAGCCTTCTATTTATAGGCTACTAGCTAGGGCAACTCTTACATGAATTCTTCTAGAAGGAATAACACTAAAGAGGTCGGCCCATGGACTCCTAATGGACCGTCCCTTACTAGCTAACTTAGAGTCCATATTGAGCAACTAATAAACGAAATGAACAAGACTTGCAATAATAACAAAACGTGTTCCTAACAATATCCCCCTAAGTCTTGATCATCAATGTTGCTCGACGTCTTCTTTGCTTCTTTGGCTTCCGACATCTTTATAATCTTTGTTTCTTTGTTCTTGTTCTAAGATGATATGATGTTGTCTCGATCTGCCAAACTCCAACGTCTTCTCGTCTTCTCCATCATGCTCATATGTCTTTGACTTGTTTTCTGCAACATGTTCTCACTTTTCAATCTTAAACTTGAGAAAGGTTGAGATGTTTGAACTTTTTACTTTACTATATCATATGTTGAACTTTTGTTGTTACTGAGTCTTTGAGAGAACATTTCTTCAAGATATGAGCATGATGGAGTCTTGATGGTCGAACTCCAGATCCTCAGCAACAGCAGCAGCATCAGCACGAACCAACCGGTACTTACAGGCTCAGACTTGAGATCATCAACAGCATAGTGTGAAGACTTTCTCAAATCCTAACCCAGGCCGTTCTAAACCAGATTCCCCCGAAAGGGATAACACGGACACACCAAAGTGCACCCACGATTCAGTGAGTCGCTGGAGATCACCCCACGACTGTAGACTGTTTGGAGCAAACACTAAGCGTAACCCACAAGGAGTTACCGAAGTGACCTGCTGTCAGGGCTGTTTGATGTTGACCCTGGCAGGATTTCCATTCAATCATTGATAATCACAAATTGTGACTTCTCTCATGAATGTTCTTGGCAGATTGCTAAGATCTGCGAAGGACACTTTCCTAACTTACAACTGATGCCCATGATGTAGAACACCAGAGTAACTCTAAGTGTACCTAAGAGATCTTTGATGAATCTCATGGCTCTAGACTCAATTAGTGCACATTTGTTTGGTCGTCGGAGGCGTGGAGCAGATTGCCTCCTTTTCAATATCAACACTCTCGTAATGAGAGGTCGATAGATTATGAAGGGTTCTCCGTGTGAATGAAACAAATGTCTTTTGAGAGACACTTGAGTGGCTTAGAAGGTTTAGTGCAGTGCGTCGCTGGCTCCATGACGTCTTTAGTCTTCAATACCGGTGATGCTCATCAACCAGTAGATTATGAATTGAACCCGGTGTCTGCCCTAAGGTTGAACAAATGGAGGGCTATTTCCTTTCACCCTTTTCTTTGCTTTTCTTTTTCATTCTTCAACCCCTTCTTTCTCCGTTCATTCATTTTCTCCTTTTTATATCATATCTAGTACTTTCTAGTTCTAAACTATTGGTATTGTCCTTGGGTAGATCCCTCCGGCTCTGGCGGATCATAGGACGGTTTTCCCTAACCTTAGTCACCTTATAACTCCATGACTATCCTAATGATGCCATAGACCAAACCATTGAAAATCTCTCAAAGTGTCGATGATAATAAAGATATTTTGTTGACACCTTGATAGTTTGATGATTTTCAGAAAGACTCCCCCTTAACATGTGCGCATAAGTAATAAATTTGAAATTTGCACATGCCGGAAAGAGTTGGCACTTTTGAATTGATTGACTTCAATGAACCTGATCGTCGCGAGACACGCTTACATCACCAGTTAAACTGGCTTGAAATTATTACCCGTCCAGATCAGATTCAAAGATTATCGCTCGAAATCGGTACGTTCTACTCAGACACGTCCTTTGCGAGACACGCTTACATCACCAGATAAACTGGCTTGAAATTATTACCCGTCCGGGACATGTCCTTTCGACTACTGACTTTTCCTACTGTCAATTCGAGGGTCAATTCTGAGTTTGAGCACAAGAGATTCCAGCAAATGAGACACCATATTTTAATCATCTTTTTACTTCTCCCCCTCAAAAATAGCATACTCATGATGTTTTTGAAAAACTTTATGATTAAAATATGCTGTTTTTGAGTTTTTAGGGAAGAATTTCAAGAACATTTATATTTTTCAGAACAAAGATTATATTTTCAAATACTCCCCCTTAACAAGGGAATACTTGTCCTTATGAGCAGAATGTTTGAAAAACTTTAGAAAATATTCTGGTTTTAATTCTACTCATAAGTAGGAAGCTTTCGCTCCTTTTTCAGGATTGAGGCACTGAAGCGTACCTCAGGGTCCTTTCTTTGGGGTCCGGGTTGTACACTGTTATGTGTGCACAAGCCGTAATGTCACTGGCCAAAGGTAAGAATAATGATATAAGAATTATGAAATATGAATCAAATGCTCACATCAAGCCTTGTTACCAAACGTTGAGAATGCTGGGTCTATCCTTTGAAATAGTCTGATGGCAAAGGATGGACGACCCCCAACGTAACTCTCTAATCTCCTCATCTGGTCCCGATGATACAATCTCCTTTCAAGCTTCCATATGAACTCCTTTACTTGTCTAACCTCATCAGAATTCCATCTTCTTGATTTCCCCAACTCTTTATCTCGAACTCGATGAACCAACCCATCACGAACATTCTTCAAGGTATCATCACTGAACTTATGGATCTCATTGAAAGACATGAATCGGTTGAAATTTGTTGTGCTTCTGTAGACGAACCCGAAGGTAGGATGTCGTTTCATAGTATATTGAGGGTCACGGTTGTTGTCAAGAAGAAAGACTGGTTCAACAAGGTTCAGCTTCGTCTGATAACTCTCCACTCCCAACTGAAGATCCTCCACCCGTTCTCTTATGATTGTTCTCCTGATGAAGTGACAGAGTGCGGTATTGAATGCATATCGAAGTTCGTTGGACAGATGCTGTAATTTGCCTTGTACCTTCATCAAGTAAATATCTTCAATATCATTCATGTTCAGATCTGGAAAGTCAGCCTCAGAGAACGAGTAGATGTTGTTGTCATGTCTTCTGACTGTGATTTCTTCAAGAAAGGTGTAATCATACTTCCTAGATCCACGGACACTAACTACTGCCAAGATTCGGAGGTCACTATAGACTGAATCCCGAGACTTTTGGCAAAGTTTGTATTTGTACCAGGTCTTTCGTTTTTCATACCAGTGGTGGATTCCTAACTCGGTATCACGATCATATACCATGAATTCCATTACAAAGAGATGTCGATGAAAGGCTTCTTCCTCAATGGCTTATTGTGTGTAGTGAGCGGCTGGAGTGAAGGTGATAGAAGTTGCATACTTTGTTTTCCCTGATGCTTCAAGTTTGAGAAGTTTCAGATCGTTGTTGAAGAAGAATTGAAATGGAACTTCTGAGAGGTGATGTTTGCGTATCACGGGAAGTGGCTTGATCCAATTGGTGATGTAAGGACGGTTTTGGCTATCTTGGCCACTTTCCTTGACTACGTCTGGGTTAGTCCAATCGAAGGCACTTGACATTGCTCTGGCAATGTTCTCAAGGTGATACTCAAGTTCAGCAGCACTGTTGGATTTATCTTTAAGGAGATTGAACGCATCATTCTTAATCCGACGAAGTTCCCATTTTGTCATCTTTTTGATGTTGAAACTGCTTTTGATCTGCTGAGCAACAGCAAATGTGTTGTCTTCAACGTTGGAAGCTTCATCATTTTGGATTTGAGCACTTGCAAGCTGATCGAACCAATCGTTTCCATGCTCATCTTTGTCTTCATCAAGCCATGTAATGACAGCTGGTTCTTGAGAAGATTTGTTGCTGCTAGATGGCTTTGATTTGAAAGGTTTAGACTTTGGTGGAGATGGTGGTGGTGATTGTGGTTGATTGTCTTCTGTTTGAAATTCCACATTTTCTTCATGAATATGCTCAGGATGATGTTCAATTGCTGTAGGACCAGATTCAGGATTTGGTTGAGGTGGAGAAGAAGTTGTGGTTCCTGCAGGCTCAGCAATGTGAATTCCAGATCCGCTACCAGTCTTTAGTTTCTTTGTAGTAGGGTCTGGATCTTGTTCATCATCATCACGTTTCCTTTTGTCCTTATCTGCTGAAGCCTTACAAGATTCCATATTTTCTCGAATAGCATTCAAGATGGACAGTTCAGTGTAATTGAGAGAAGATTTTGCAAGCAACTTGGTGTGGAGAGCATCTTGAAGATCTTCAACAGAATATTCCAGAAGATGTTGTTGCTGAATCTTCAAAACTTTGATCTTTTCTTCAAATATAGAATCAACATAAGCTTCAATGATTTTCTGAAGATCAGGAATGTACTTCTTGATGTAATGCCTTGTATTTTCTTTCATTTTAGCATCAATATCAGATTTTAGAAACTCATCCATCTTTATCTTAGTTTGTTGCATATCTTCCATTTGTTGAGACATGTTCTTGACTAAGATTTCCATCTCAGCCAATTTTACACTTGTTTGTTTGTCCTTCTTGACTTGTGCACGTTTCACTGCTTTTTTAAGTTTTCTTGCAGTAGGAGATACATTTTCCACTTTGGTAACACGGGCAATTCTTTTCACATGCTTACCTTTCAAGGCCGATTTGATACGATCAGAAACTGTTGCTTTTTCTTTAGGTGATGCTGATTTCTTCGGTGATGGAGTAAGTGAGGGAATTGGTTCATCAGATTTAGGAGTTGAGTCCTTAGGAGAAGAGGGTGGAGGTGTAGGAGTGTGAGGAGGTGATTCAGGAGGTGTATTCGGTTTGGGTGATGATACAGGAGAAGGTTGAACTGGTGGTGATTTCTGTTCCTGTTGAGGGTTATGAACAACCATAGCAAGTTCGGTTGGAGGAACAGATGGAGAACGGATGTAGCTATCGGCTTCCATGTCAGCTTGAGCATCCTCCTTACGTTTCCTTTCTAATTCCTCTTGTCTTGCCATTGCTTCCTCAAGTTCCTTAGCAGCATTAGTAGTCTTATCACCAAGAATTTCCTTTTCTTCTTCAGGATTCCAGTCCATATTGTCCTGATGGAGTTGTTCCCCCCTGATCATTATCAAACATGGAGTCTGAAATTTCTTTATCAGTTAAGATGATATTGCTCTCCTGATCATTCTCCTTCTCATTCTGAGCTTGTGCTTCCAAGTCGGGTTGATTAACCGAACTTGGCTCCTGAGGAATGACAGATTCAGCCTTATCGGGTTGAATAACCGTATCAGGCTGAATCGTGGATGTAGCAACTCCAGATCCTCCGGGTTGATTAATCGGATTAGTGTGGATCGAAGCTGTTTCTTGAACGGTGCCTGATCCTCCTGCTCCTTGCTTCATTTCATACTCCCTTTGTTTCTCAACAGCCAATTGTGCCCTTCTTTCTTCATCCTCCTTAGTTGACTTTAGACTCAACTTTTGTGCATTCTCAAAGTTGATCTAATTTTGAAGTTCAGCTTCTTCAACAGTCATAACAACAGGAGTCTCCTCTTCTGATTCAGTTGCTTCAGAGTCAGAATCTTCATCAATAATCCCAGATGGTTCAGATTTTGGTTGGGGTTTACTAGGTACTGTTCTCTTGAAAGATCTTGGATGCGATTTCTTTGGAAGTGAGGTACTTGATGCACTGCCAGTCTTAGACCTGCTTCGAGAATGAGTCTTTGTAGATCCTAACCCTTCAACCAAGTTAGAAAGTCCCACTCGACGTTCATGGAATGCCTTATCATATGCAAGATATGCTGGAGTTTCTTTTATTTTATCGGTCATTAGAAACTCTGGCAGTCTTGTCCCTTGTTTGTGCGTGCTCCCTTTGGGAAAGTAGACTTTGCGGAAAGTTTTATCCAGCTTGTATGGATGAATCTCTTGATCGGTAGGTCGTCGATCAATGTCCTTATGTAAGTCAAGCAGATAGCTTATGAGAACTTTGGTGTAACGGACAAAAGGGATTTGTTTGAAAGCTTTCCGCATCTGGAATAGTATATCTTCCCAGATAAGAGCTGCAAAGTCAATCTTTTCCTGGTTCACGAACCCCCAGAAGACTTGAAGATGACTTAGTCTTGGGTGCTCAAAGCCACTATCTCTACCGGATATTGAACGAGTTATTATGTAGAAGATAGTTCTCCAGGGCTGAGGTATGTATTTAGCATTGACTTTAGAGATCTTAGTTAATGGTGTATCGGGTTGTACATCATAACCAATGTCTACAAGGAATTGCATGATTTCAGATTCTGATGGTGTCGGGTAGAATTGGTAGGAAGGTTCAGGTGCATCTGGAAGGTCTAAGGCTTTGCGGAGGTGATTAGGTGTGACTCTGATCCTTTTACGATCCAGTTGGCATGTGAAGTACTTGTCATCACTGCTTAGTGTGAAAGTATCCCAGAATTGATGTATGTACAGTTCTAGAATGGTGTCAGAGCTGTCAAGAAGGTTTCTGCACTTATGAGCTTTGAGAATTTCCACAGCAATCTGGCAGCTTGGATTAGAACACTTTATCTTATCAAGCTCTACTCGTGCATTGTTTTTCCCAATCTTCAAAGAATACCCATGAGGAAAACTTCTTCTTTAGTGAGTATTGGAAGAGGTTGTTGTTCTGGAGCAGCCATTTGATGTTATCTGAAGCAACAATCAAGTACAAATATGCAATATACATGATTGTTAGCATATGTGATGGGCGTGCGTTGGAGTAAAGTTTTGGCAGTTTTAATGCCTACTCAAGTTTTAAATTTATATTTAGCCGACTTATCAATAACACACACACTTAACGAGCAGTGTACCCGGTCAGTATGAAGATAATGGTAAGTAGAGTGTCGATCACTAAGAGTGGAACGTATTATCTCGTTATTCTAATCAGTATTTTAATATCCTAACGCAAGGGGGTTTCAGCCTGAGAGACTGGCACGATTTGTTTGCAATTAAATAATAAAATAAACCAATAGGCACGAATCAGCAAGTAGCACACACGTACACAGATAGATACTTGAGACAATAAGAGGGCTGTCCTTATGATTAAGTAGATTGTCACTTGTTTTATTGATAGCTTTATATGAAGTGTATGTAATTAACCCTTTCTCGTTGGTCCTATTCTTATCGGCGAGTAAACCCTTAATGATTACTTATGTCTAAAAGTTATTCCTAAGTGATCAATTTAGTAATAACCGTGGGAGCCACATTATGTCCCGCAGTCAAATGCCCGCAAGCCACTAATAAACACAGAGGTTATCAATGCACTAATAAGTAGTAACCAAAGACATCAACATATAAACTTTAATTGATGGGAAAGCAAGTATTAAAGGGAGTGCAATCTTTCGTTGTCACATTACACAAGCCACCAATCCTGATGAATTAAAGTTTGCTAACACAATAAAACAAAACTACTTAATGAATTAAATACATGCAGCACCTTCTTACAGCTCTTGTATCTTTGATTTAGGTGTGTCTTGTGCTGCCTCCTTGACTGAATTCGTCCTTTGTTTCTCCTGTTCGGACTTAGGTTTTTATATAATGCCTACGAAATTCGTCTGGTCTTGGGGTATTTATAGTTTCTGTCTGAGGGAAGATGCGGCGCATCTAAGGAGTAGATGCGGCGCATGTACTTAACTTCGCGTGGGGTCCAAGATTATAATATTCAGGAATATTTGTACACCGCCAGAAGATGCGGCGTAACTCCATGATTAGATGCGGCGCATGTCCTCTTTTATCTTGGATCGTATCTGGTGATATCTTGATAGAGATGCGGCGCATGTCATGAGTGAGATGCGGCGCATCTGGAGCAGATTAGTCTTGATCTTCTTCATTTCAGTAGACTCTTCACATTATGCATGTTTTGCTCCATTATTAGTCCAAAATCGCCAAGTTTCACCAAATGCTTGTTTTTACCTGAGAATTACAAAAGTAAACGATTAAGTATCAATCCTCATACATAATATAGTAAAACAAGTCAAATTAATAGGATAAATGATAGTAATAAAATGTACTTATTTGAGTTCATCAAATATCCCCCCACTTGAACTTTACTTGTCCCCAAGTAAACCTTAGAATTTCTTTTATGAAAATGTATCCTAAAAGATGTTAGGATTTATTTTTATGTTTAAGCATGTATTCGTTTATTTCATAATCACACAACCAAACACTTAACGAATTAGAAGTAAAATAAAATAAGTTGATAAAAGCAAATCTAATCGTTTAACTGTCCAGTCGTGACGAATATTCTATCATAAGCTTGGCAAGTATACACATCTCCACCACTAAAGCTAAGGAATAACAAGTCTAAAGCGGTAAAAAGGGTTTTTAGGCTTAAGGGTTAATTATTCTTTTTCACTATCGATTTCAAATTCCAGAAAAGGCGACAAAATCACAAATACATGATCGAATCCACGAACACGATACTTGCAATTGCTCAAATCCTTAACTCGAATAGGCTAAAGATAGGTCCAAACTTCACCAATAATAATATATCAAAAAGGGCGACAAAATCATAAATACATAGCCGAATCCACGACTACGATACTTAAGATTGCTCAAATCCCTAATCTCAATAAATCAAAGGTTTGGTTGGATAAAGAATAGGTGATGAGGCGAAAAGTGTACCGCTTTTAAGGGGTCATTTAAGCCCGAAATCGTATTTATTTGATCAAATATTGCCCTAAATCGTTCCTTTTGTCATTTTAGGTACTTTTGAGGAGAAATCTGGAAAAGGAGGCATTTTGGACGTTTTTGGAGCATTAAAGTGAAGAAAACGGCAAAGTCTCAAGAATCGGCTAAAAGTTACTCTTGACGGCGTCACAATTAACATGGGACGGCGTCATGCCTTGGCAAGAAAAGTTGGATGTGAAATTTACTCATGACGGGCCAGTGAGTTTGCATGAGAATTCTGACGGCGTCACGCTTTAACTAAATCAAGGGCGTCACGGCTTAAATCATAAGGGGACGGCGTCACGTTCATGATCCGACGGCGTCAAGCCTTGATAAGCCAGAATGGATTTTTGAAGAGCTAAAGAGGGACGGCGTCAAGATGGTCATCCGGGAACCCTAAAAGCGGCGAGGTGACGGCGTCACAATGCATAAGGTGACGCCGTCAGATGTCAAAGTCTATATATAGTTTTCTAATTTTTTGTCATAAGGGAGAGCTTAGTGTGTGGAATTTTGGGATAAAACCCTAAGACGATTTTAGCTACTTTTTCAAGGCTTTTTGCCTTGAGATCTTCCATGTTTCATTGAAAGATAAGTTATCAATTAATCATTCAATATGTCTATGTGTTGTTTGATTCTATCTTATGCTTGTCTTTTGTTTAACATGTTAGGCTAATTTTATCTTGTGTTTGCTTAGATCTAATGAAACCTAGCTATTGATTATTGGTTGTTAGTGTGTTGTTAGTTGTATTGGATGATTGTTTATCTATGTTAGGCTTAAGAAAACTGGCTAACTTCCTATTCGGTAACTTGCTTGAACGTCTTAAGAAACATGAACCAAACACGTACTAAAGGTTTTTATGGTTGTATTTAATGCATAAGCGAATTCTAGTGATCCCATGTTAGGAGCTTCCTAGCCGGCTCGACATAGGAGTGAAGTAGGAGCTTGTAGAGTTTGGGGAAGTAAGTACGCCACCCCACGAATGGTATTAAGGAATACACCCGTCATCCACGCGACTAATACACACTAATTAACCGGTAAAAGATAGTTAGGGAGTAAGGAAATCTAAGTAAACACATTTCTCTACACATAAGTTTCTCACCACTTTTCATTTTTGTTATTTTATTTTATTTGCATTTGTAGTAATTTGGGTTAGTTGACTAGCAACTAATTCCGCCCACTCCTTCAAAACCCGAGATTTTACTTGCTTTTATAAAATATAAAAACATAAAAAGAATCTTCCTCAACCCTTAGACCTAATTAGAGTAGCCTTTCACACCTAACGAACACTATTCCCTGTGGAGAACGATCAATCCCCCGTACTTACCACTACACTATACTACATCGGTCAGGTACACTGCCTGGTGGGGTTGTAAGCCTCTTGAGATCCCTCGAGAGGTAAAACCTGTTGTAAGGTTGCAAAACCCACGCATCAAGTTTTTGGCGCCGCTGCCGGGGAATAGTTATTGTTTAGGTTGAATTTTTATTTCTATTAGGTCTACTCACTAGATTCCTTTCTAGTGAGATTTTTATTTTATTTTTCTAGGTTTTCTTTAGTCTATCTATTTTCTTCGTGTCTTTGTTCGTAACCATTACCGTCCGACATCATGGAAGATGGTAATATCCTTAACCCACACAACCCACCACCACAACAACCACCACCACCTCCTAGAGCCCGTACTTTAGGAGAGTATTCCCGTCCTAGCCACCACGGCTATCGAAACACCATTGAGCTCACTCAAGGAGCCAATATCACACCCTTGCGATCCGACACCATCCGGTTGGTGCAAAGCGGATGCGCATTCCATGGACTTCGTTCTGAAGATCCTAATCAACATCTCAAGGACTTTCTTAAAATCGTTGATTCTATAGACCTTGATGTTGTCACTCGAGAGACGACCCGATTGCGTCTCTTCCAATTCTCTCTGCGGGACCAAGCTAGTCAGTGGCTAGAACGTCAACCCGCAGGATCCATCACCTCTTGGGATGATCTCACCACTCGTTTCCTTGCTCAGTTTTTCCCACCGGGAAGAACTACCAAGCTAAGGAATGATATCTTGATGTTCCAACAACGTCAAGGCGAAACTCTCTACGAGGCATGGACTCGATTCAAGGACTTACTCCAAAAAGTCCCTCACCATGGCATAGAACTTTGGCTCCAAGTCCAAATCTTCTATGACCATACCAATCTCTCCACGAGGCAAACCATTGACCAATCGGCCGGTGGCAAGCTACGTGATCTAAGTGCGGAACAATCATGGGCTCTCCTAGAGGATCTTGCTCTTTATGACAACGAAAGTTGGAGTGATCCCCGTGATTTGAATAAAACGGTCAAGGCAATATCTTTGCCTTTGAACAATTCAAGCACTTCCGACCGTAGGATCGTAGAACTTGAAGACCAAGTCAAGTTTCTCATGAAATCCTACGAGGCTCCTAAACCTTCAAGCCAAGTGAACAAAATCACTTCTTCATGTGAATTATGTAGTGGTCCCCACGACACTCGTGATTGCATGGAACTCCCCGAACAAGCTTTTGTGGACTACGCATCCTCGCGTACCGACGGAGCGGGAGACAAGTGGTACACTTTCAAGCCCGAGCCAAACCATTATGGTGATTCATACAACCCCTCATGGAAAAATCACCCGAACCTTAGGTGGAAACAAAACCAAAACTCACAACAAATCAATTCTTCCAACCCACCTAATCGTTTCCAATCAAGCGGTTCCAACTCGAACCGTACTTTCAACAACAATCCTTCCGGCAATGGTAGTACCAATAACTTTGAAGGATTGATGTCTCAATTTATGGCATCTCAAGAAGCTCGGATAGCTAGATTCGAGACCGAATTCAATCAACAACAAACTGAGATGACCAATAAAATTGACAACTTGTTGAAAGCCCTCCATAACCAAGTGTTATCACCTCCACATAAGGACGCTAGGAACACAAATAGCGGACCCCAAGTCAAAGACCCTTCTTCATCCAAACATGTCCACTTCGTCAACGTTGTCACTATTAAACCAATCGATAGGAGCATGGAAGAAAGTGAACCAAAGGATGAGGATAGGAAAGTCGAGGTTGATAAGGAAGTTAGGACAAGTGAGATTGAAGAAGTAGATGATGATGAGGACTACTTCAATAGGCTACCCACTAAGGAAGAGCGTGCATATCATACAAACTTATTCGATGATCCCGAGACACCATACTTCCTAGGTAGACCAATCATAGAAATAGGCGACCCTTCTAATCTCAACATACCATGCAACATAGGGCATCTACATGTGTGGAAAGCTTATATCGACCTTAGATCACCCATAAACATCATGACTAGAGCCCACTACAACTTGATAATGAAAAATCAGCTTGGGTATAGGATGTTCCCTGACAAGGGTTGGATGAGTAACTTCACGGGAAGAGTTAAGGGATTACCGGTTTATGTAGGAAACTTCACCTATGTCACCGACTTTGTAATTGTTGAAGATATCCGCCCAATAGTCGATGCATCCTTAACTCAAGTGGTTTTTGGAAAACCATTTGTTGAGGTCTCTAGAATGACTTATGAACCTTCCTTAGGGATAGTTAGATTTAAGGATGAGACCGATGAAGTAAGCTACCAAATGCCATATAAGATAGAACAATTCCAAAACTTGTCAAATGTTGAGAAGGAGCTTAAACAAGCGGTCTACTATAGGAATGATAAGGATAGAAGTAAAGGAGTAGACTATGTTATGGAAAGGATATTCGGTTTCTACAAGGATTGTTTGAAATTAGGACCGGAATATAAAACCGGGAAGGAGAATGGCCTAGGAACCGTGACCGATGATGGAGTCACGTAATGTACGTGACTTTGAGTCTAGCTACAAGACTCGTTAATAAAGAAAGGCGCTTCTTGGGAGGCAACCCAAGCTTTATTTATTTTATTTGCTTTGTGTGTTCATTTGTTTGTGTGTTTGTTTTATTTGTTTCGTATGTGTGTGTAATTTTTATTCTTATTGATTCATGTTCAAAACTAATTTGTGAAAATGCTTTATTTTGTTTTTAACTTCGTCTTAACTACATATAAAGGTATTTTGCAAAAGATAAGTGTAAGGGAAATCTAAATTGGTTTATTAGAACACATATGAACATGAATCGTAATAATAATAAATTAACATACATATCCGTATTTGTTTGAGTCAAATGCTTGTATCGAGTCATAATGATGTTTTGCAGGATTTCCAGGAAGTAAGGTAAAGGTTTTTCCAGAAATTTTCCGGAAACTTAAAATGAAAATTTTTGTCAGGTCATTTCTGACGGCGTCAGGGGTTATAACCTGACGGCGTCAGATTTAATTTCCAGAAATTTTTGAAAATTTTGTTTTCATAAAAAGTTTTTATTAAAATCTCCAACTTATAATCTCCAGGAATCTGCAAAGTTATCATTCCACAAGCATTATATCCTTATATATAGATTTTATCCCGCCGATGTTATGCAGGTTTTCGTGTTTGTTTTCTCAGGTTCAACAGGTTATTTTGGACAAGGAAATGTTTTGAATCAAGCTTATGGCGATGCATTAGTCATGGAGCTTCAACATTCTCTTTGGAGGAAGATTTAACCGTGTAATTTCATTATCCAACGAGCGAATCAGGGGAGTATTTGATTTCATTCTTTTACTTTATGCTTTTACATTTGTCATTTGAACATTGGGGACAATGTTCATCTTAAGTGTAAGGGGAGGGTAAAAGTACGATTTTTGAGAATACAATTGCGCTTGATTTTTGTTTGTTTGATGGTAGATGTGTAATAAAACTGAGAGAAATACTTGTTAAGGTAATTTTAGTGCCAAATTTAAAATTTTTTACAACATATAGGAGTGAAACTTTGATCTTAATGAGCGCCTCATGGATAGGAGTTATATGACTAGCACAAAAACCGTACCACTAAAAAATTTTCCACCCCCAAATATGTGAGGTTCGCCCCTAGAATTGGTAGGAAAAGCATTTATGCTATGATGTGTGTACCGGTAGCACTTAGATTCTAGAACTTGCGTTAGGACCATTCCGAGGCCACAAGTGAGACTACATTCGTGTAGTTAGATTTACTACATGATAAGAGGCATTAGGATTAACCCATTGTTTTACACCTGTGTTTTTGTTATAATTACATTGGCTACATTGGTCAAGTAATTCTCCCACACCCTTTGCGTTGTACTCATTTTTAGTACACGATACCCCTAGTACACCCCTCAGAGCCTATCTTTTCGTTTCGACCTTTAAGCATTTTACATAAAGGAAGAATTTGTTACACCCCACTTAAATGTACACCCAAATCGCCTTAGCCTACCTTGTATGCACTCATCTTTAGTGCATTATTGTGACAACATTTGTTTAAACCCAAGTTAATTATCTAGTTGATTACATGGTTGCTAAGTCGAGTCATATCCTTGTACATATTGTTTTGGGACGATTGGGACTCATGGGTAAAGTACTAGTGTAATGGAGTAATGGGGAAGAACATCATTTATTACCCCCATATGTGCTAAATGTTTTAAAAGTACTCCAAGTTTTTCAATTATCTTAATTCGAGTCATTAGATTAGTATTTGTAAAGTTATGTAAAAGTTCAAGTGTAAGGGGATGCAACGCCCCTATGATGTATTATTTTGGATGGTAGGGTAAAAGTGTATGCAAAAAAAAAAATAAAAAAAAAAATAAATAAAAAAAAATAAAAAAAATAAAAAAAAATCAAGAAAAATACAAAAAAAAAATGAGAAAAAGAAAAGTAGAAAAAACATACGGACTACCATCCCGTTTCATTTTATGTTTATTTTATGTTTATGTTTTGTTATTTTCTTTCATTAGCTTAAGATCGAGTCTAGTCTTGGCTTAGCAACATTGTATAGTACATGTAATTGATCAAGATCTTTAACTCGCCACCAGTAAAATATCCTTTATCCAACAAAACCGTGTTTTCCTTTTCCCTACACCTAACGTTATAACCCATTTAAAAGCCCTCTTTGATAGTTTATCTTAGGTGCTTACGCCTAGTGGAGGAGGTTTTCGATCCTTTCCCAAGCCTATGGTAATCTATTTGCTATGACAGGTAGTGAGAAATATTTTCCGTTTTCATTTATGAGATTTATTTTGATGACACTTGAGAGATGTGAGTATCTAAACACTACTTGTGAGGTGCTAGTATGTAATCTCCGTGCTTATTATGATTGAAGTGGAACGATTATTTGTTGTAATTACTTTTATGTTTGCATTAAATGACCCCTAACTTGTATTTTGATTAGAATAAAAGCGCATTTGCTTGAGGACAAGCAAATCTCAAGTGTAAGGGTATTTGATGAGGCGAAAAGTGTACCGCTTTTAAGGGGTCATTTAAGCCCGAAATCGTATTTATTTGATCAAATATTGCCCTAAATCGTTCCTTTTGTCATTTTAGGTACTTTTGAGGAGAAATCTGGAAAAGGAGGCATTTTGGACGTTTTTGGAGCATTAAAGTGAAGAAAACGGCAAAGTCTCAAGAATCGGCTAAAAGTTACTCTTGACGGCGTCACAATTAACATGGGACGGCGTCATGCCTTGGCAAGAAAAGTTGGATGTGAAATTTACTCATGACGGGCCAGTGAGTTTGCATGAGAATTCTGACGGCGTCACGCTTTAACTAAATCAAGGGCGTCACGGCTTAAATCATAAGGGGACGGCGTCATGTTCATGATCCGACGGCGTCAAGCCTTGATAAGCCAGAATGGATTTTTGAAGAGCTAAAGAGGGACGGCGTCAAGATGGTCATCCGGGAACCCTAAAAGCGGCGAGGTGACGGCGTCACAATGCATAAGGTGACGCCGTCAGATGTCAAAGTCTATATATAGTTTTCTAATTTTTTGTCATAAGGGAGAGCTTAGTGTGTGGAATTTTGGGATAAAACCCTAAGACGATTTTAGCTACTTTTTCAGGGCTTTTTGCCTTGAGATCTTCCATGTTTCATTGAAAGATAAGTTATCAATTAATCATTCAATATGTCTATGTGTTGTTTGATTCTATCTTATGCTTGTCTTTTGTTTAACATGTTAGGCTAATTTTATCTTGTGTTTGCTTAGATCTAATGAAACCTAGCTATTGATTATTGGTTGTTAGTGTGTTGTTAGTTGTATTGGATGATTGTTTATCTATGTTAGGCTTAAGAAAACTGGCTAACTTCCTATTCGGTAACTTGCTTGAACGTCTTAAGAAACATGAACCAAACGCGTACTAAAGGTTTTTATGGTTGTATTTAATGCATAAGCGAATTCTAGTGATCCCATGTTAGGAGCTTCCTAGCCGGCTCGACATAGGAGTGAAGTAGGAGCTTGTAGAGTTTGGGGAAGTAAGTACGCCACCCCACGAATGGTATTAAGGAATACACCCGTCATCCACGCGACTAATACACACTAATTAACCGGTAAAAGATAGTTAGGGAGTAAGGAAATCTAAGTAAACACATTTCTCTACACATAAGTTTCTCACCACTTTTCATTTTTGTTATTTTATTTTATTTGCATTTGTAGTAATTTGGGTTAGTTGACTAGCAACTAATTCCGCCCACTCCTTCAAAACCCGAGATTTTACTTGCTTTTATAAAATATAAAAACATAAAAAGAATCTTCCTCAACCCTTAGACCTAATTAGAGTAGCCTTTCACACCTAACGAACACTATTCCCTGTGGAGAACGATCAATCCCCCGTACTTACCACTACACTATACTACATCGGTCAGGTACACTGCCTGGTGGGGTTGTAAGCCTCTTGAGATCCCTCGAGAGGTAAAACCTGTTGTAAGGTTGCAAAACCCACGCATCAATAGGGTATGGATAACATTTGGGATATAAATTGGTGTAAAATAAAAAATAAACAAAACAAATAAATTAAAATCCTAAGTGTGGTTAATCACTATCCCAACCATCCCATGAATAAGACTCATATCATTGAATAACTCACGCTTTAACACTTGAAACACACGCTTTAGGTAGACACGAATTATACTCAACAAGATCTTAATCAAAGAATAAACCTTAATTGGCGTTCCCATAACTGCCAACTCCCATTCAATCCATAGATATAGTACAACAAATAGTGATGATATCGACCACTTACATAACTTTACTTAAGTTGGTTAAAAAACTAACTTCCAACTTTTCTTTCTTTCTTTTTCTTTTCTTATTTTTTCGATTTTTTTTTTTTTTTTTTTTTTTTTAAACTACTAACATAAACATAGATGTGTAAAATTTCACCACATCACTATAATGATAATTCTGGATAATTGTTCCATACTTTTCATAACTTCAAAAATAATGGTAATAGTGAAAGTAGTAAACACACGAAAAATAAACTCAAAGATATACAATATTTACTTTCACTCCAATTGCATTGTGCAATTTCCCGACCTAACCAAAGATAATGAATTACGCACGCGAACACAGGTAATGTAAGGAAACACACTTTGCCTATAGCAATTAACCAACCACGGATTCTAATCTACAGGGTAGGCTAAGGTGTAAGGGTGTAACGAAACATTTTAAACATAGGTGTAAGAAACGAAAGGAATGGCTCTGAGTGTTTTTCTAGGGGTATCTTACTCTAAAAATGAGAGTAACAAAAGGGTTTATACGGGGGTTAACTAACCAGTGTAGTTAGCTAATATCACATAACATATAAAGGCTATTTGGGTGTAGTCCTAGAATTTTACCAAGTTAGACAAGTCATTCCAATTATATAAAATAATACTCATTATGGTGGTCTCGAATAGTATACAAGCCAAGTTCTAAAGTTTACAAGTCACCGGCACACTCATAGATTTGTGAATTTTGGAAAATCACAATTTTTGAAAATAACGTCATGTGTGCAGCTATGCAACTTAGATCTTAAACAAAAACATGCTAAAAAAAAATTTTAAGTTTGATATATTAAGCACATTTTAAGCATAATTTTTAAAAAAGTTTAGGACAAGTAATTGTTAAGTGTTCTAATTCTCCAATCCCCCCACTTAAGTTAAACAACGTCCTCGTTGTTTGTATAAAAGGTTAAAAACTGGAAAATAAAAGAATTAGAACAGAAAAACT